>JANVCC010000120.1:798852-851401 GCA_025345505.1 Todiramphus chloris collaris | reverse complement strand
TGGGCCGTGTCCCTCCATGGGCAGGGTCCCTGGGCCGTGTCCCTCCACGGGCAGCATCCCTGGGCTGTGTCCCTCCCCGGGCAGGGTCCCTGGGCCATGTCCCTCCCCGGGCAGGGTCCCTGGACCATGTCCCTCCCCGTGCAGCGTCCCTGGGCCATGTCCCTCCACGGGCAGGGTCCCTGGGCCGTGTCCCTCCACGGGCAGGGTCCCTGGGCCGTGTCCCTGTGCACAGCTCCTGCAGGTTGAGTTTGTACAACTGGCAGCTCCCGCTGTCTCTCGGGGGCTATGGAGGTGACCTCTAGCTTTAAGAAGCTTGTGTAAGGCTTATGTAATTTAATAAGAGATTTTAGGGCCTGCATTTTACTTACAGAGTAAAAGAAAATGATGTCCTTATGTCCTCCATGTCCTCATATCAAGAAGGTGAAGTCCATGCTTCCCACCAAGTGCAGAGTGACACTAAACAATTGTCTGAGTTAAGCCATTTTTAACAGGAAACAGGTTTGCCTTCGTGACAGGCGCTCCTGTGTTTCTAAGAGTTGCTGGGAGAGCTGAAGTGGCTGCTGTACCTTCGGGGCTCAGTTCTCCTGGGCCCTGAGGTGAGACTTGGGATGGTGGTTCTTTGACACATCAGACTGTGAGCCACCATTAGCCCTCACTGTCTTCTCTTGGGACATCTTGTCTGTCCCTGTTTTCCCTCACACTGAAATACTGTGTGTCACAGTTGGGGAAGGACCTTCTCCAAGAGAAGGAAGTTTATTAGCACCTCTGATAAAGTCCTGGGTCCTCTGTCGCCCTGTGCTGAGCTCCATGTGACATTATGAGGCACTGTCACAGCTCACCCGGACATGGAGAGTCCACCTTAGGGGTGCTGGGGAATCCACTGCAGTTCTCTGCTCCACACTCTGCCCTGGTTGCAGATGTCAGAGGACTGCTGTTGTTGCTCAGTGGCAACACCGACCTGCAAGGAACACTTCTGTGGAACTCAGAGGTGTCCTCTCCCATCAGCACACGGGGGAACCCAGCACTCCCACCTCCACACCTCTCCCATTGCAGGGCTTGCTGGCCAGGGCAGGATCTGCTGCCAGTAGGCTGGTGTGCACAGCTCTGCTCGATGAGACTGCGGTGCAGCAGCGAGGGTCGGGAACCATCTCCCTGCAGGAAAGTCCTGAGCAGCTCATCGCTGCCCGGAGCTCGGCTGCACAGGAGGGGGCACAGCTGCAGCAGCTTTCGGGCACGGAGAGCCCTGCAATCCAGGCTGAGAGTTCTGCTCAAAGCTAGCACTGAATTGGGACACCCCTGAGAAGAAGCAGCAAAGCAGACAGCGTCCTGGCGTTTGAAACCTCTTTGTTTTGCCTCACACGTTCTCAGGTTTCTTGTGAGGGAGACGGGGAGTGAGTGGGATGGGTTGGAGCTGCTACCAGCGGAGAACGTGCAGGCGGATGGACGGCTGAGCGGAGCGCCTGGAAATTCTGCGGGGTAGGATGTGCAGGAGCTGTGCCGGGGGAGAGCTGACCCCTTGGGAGGCTGCGCTCAGACATGGGGAAGGCCACCCCCGCCGTTGGATCTGCGAGCAGAGACGATGCTCTGCTCATTTTCATACCACGTTGGCTCAGACTGTGCTGCTTTCATGTGCTGCCTTGATGCTCGTTAGCAGACACACATATGGGCTGCAGACTTTAATGGGATGCCTTGATCTGGGTAGGGCACGTTCTCCTTCACAGATGTGACCTGAAAGGCACATGTATCATTTCAGTTGGATTGATGACCCCTTGGGAGCTGAAATGCTAATGGAGCCCAAACCAGACTTCAGTTAAAGATATAAACAGAAACTCCGTCTTCATTTACATTCTGGGCAAAAGATCAACGTTAAATGCAACATGAGGAGAATCCAAAGGCGAGGGCGCAGAGTTGCATTGTTCACAGCTACTGGAGTTTGACCCCTTGGGTGTGTGGAGTGTTTTGTTTGTAGTAAATATTTTTGAAGGTTAAGACATCAGAGCCCAAATCTGACACCCTGCCCAGGAGCAGTACCTCCCTTTGGCCCAGGCGTGTGGTGAGGAGCCTTCCAAAGGCAGACACAAGTGAGAGACAGGCACCCCGAGGAGGCATTTGCACAGCGGAGTTACAGCGAGCCGTGCAGGGTTACAGTCCCTGCCTTTTGTTGAGCTCCCAGATGTAATTACAAAAGGTGCTGTTTCTCGTGAAGTGCCCTTCTCGCTGTTGTTCCCCTGGAGGAGATCTGCTGAGTTCTGGACAGAGAAACACGGTCTGTTCAGACAAGGAGCCTTCCAGGCTCTGCAAGGTGGGGGCAGAGACCAGCAGAAGAGAGGGTGATTTTAGGGCTGGCAGGACATTTTCTGGCAGCAGCAGAGCAAGTGTTCCCCTTTGCTTTTTAGGGTGAGAGAGGATTTCAGTCCCTACAGTCAGCTCTGTCCTTGAAAACGCCAGCCCCACCAGAAAAGGAGACACTTCAGGACTGTCTAAAGTGCTGTTTTTTCACAAAGTGAAGCAACTGGAGAAAAGCCACCGGGGTTTTTTGACCAACGCTCAGAAAACGTTACCCAGTGTTACCTGCCCAGGCCAGATCAGAAACAAGCATCTTGCAGATTCAACTGTCCTGTCCCTCTACAGTAAGGCATATCATTTATTAATATGAGTGAGAACATCACAAGAATGTAAAATACAAGACGGTTGATCTGTGCTAATGAGAAAGCCAAGCAAGTTACTCTCCATGGCCCTCTGGCCTCACAGTCTCACGGCATTAGCTGGCGGCTCTGGACTGACCCACAGCACGCCTGCCGTGGGGGCTCCGGAGCAGATCCCTGTGGAGCTGAGTGCTGGAAGTGAGTGGGGATGAGCATGGCGAGCAGGATTTGGGTCCGGTCCAGAGGAGCTGAGGCTGAGAGGGCCAAGCCTGATGTGTCCATCTTCAGCCATGCGCGCTCTTTCTCAAGTAGAGAGCTCGGGGCTTGTTCTCTGCTCCTCAATTAGAAAAGCCTTGAGTGCCTCCTGCTTTTCCTGTTTTATTAGCAGCTCTCCCTTTGTTGTAAAAAAACCCCAACTTCTGTGTTAAGCCCTTTTCTTTTTCTTCTTCCTGCAGTTTTTGAGGCTGATTCTCTTTGCTGAAGTTCAAGTATACTTTGAAATTGCTTCTTGAGAAACATTGTGTTGTGAGCTAAACGCCCTTACTGAATTAATTTAAAACCATTCCCATTACGAACATTCTGCACAGAGCATCCTCCTGAGCTAAGGCAATGGAGGTAACTTCCAGTCCTGAAAGAGAAGCGCGGTCTCTGATTGTCGCCTTTGCGTAAAGAAACGGCCAAGGGTGAACAGGGGAGGAAGGGCAGCTTAGCTCTGCTGCATTGGCTGCCTCCGAGTTGAGAGGAGTCCCGCTGCTGCTCCTGCTTTTCTTGCCTTCATATGGCGGCTGGGTCCCAACAGGCTCTAGAATTAATCTCCAATGAGTTCCGTGTCCAAACGCTATTTTTAGAGGCACGCAGCTGGCGCAGACATTTACGGCTCCTGCTGGGATTGCGCAGCGTCGCTCTCGGCGGCGGGAGCTGCTGCGGGGAGCGGGACGGCCTCGCTGGGTGCGGAGGGAGGGAAAAGTGGAAGGATTAAAACCATGACTACTTTTAATAGCCAGGGATTGAAACCAGCTGAGGGGAGGGGAGGTTTCAGTTTGAAAATAAAGTTGTCAGGCGCAGCTGATCCTTTTCGCGATGCTGGCTCCAGCCCTGGGGCTGAGGCTCGAAGTTCTCGCCCCGGTGCCACCGCCGCCGTGTCCTGTGTGACAAGGGCCACCCCTGGGCGAGATGAGCCCAGGGCAGCAACCAGGGTTAAGGGGTGGGATGCGTGGGGCATTTCCATCTCAGGAGGGCCTGGGTTTGCTTTGCCTGGACGTTTCAGACATGCTGTACAAAGAGCGTCATTGCCATAACAAGCGTAAAATCTTATCTTCAGTTAAAGCAGAAGAATTCTGGTTTTGTGAGAGTGTTGTTGCAGTAAATCATTGAATCTTTTCATTCACCCCAGTGTGAGATTGTTGGCAGAGAAGAAAATACGTGCCCATGGATGGAAACACGTACTCTGAGGAGCGCAGAGCTGCTGTCAGAGTCTGCAAACAGAAATATATTCAGCCAGAGTGACAATGAAACTGTATTTTTTCTGTCCATTTTCACTAGTCAACAACGGGCCGGTCATCTGCATGGGAGGTGGCAAGGAAGCAGCCTTCCTTTCTTTATTTGATTACCAAGCCCTCAAGGCTTCTCAGTGCACATGAGGCAGAACTACAGTAATGTGTGCTGACCTTAACGCCTGGATTTTGAGAGGTGTGGTGTGCGCTGCAGTAGCTAAAATGGCTCTTCGTGTAGCTTTTGTTTTGAAAATAGGCTGATTAAAAACTTGACGTGAATAGGGGAAGCGGTGGCTGACTCTTTAATTGTGCTGCCACCAATGCTCTTGAAATGACTTGAAAAAAGCGGTCTCCTGGGAGCCATTCAGATGAATACAAGCTAATGTCATGCTGGAAGGATCCTTTCCCAGCTGCTCAGTTTAAATGGCAAAAGTCATGATTTGCTCGGATCACAGGAGCTTTTAATTCCTCATTTAATACCAGGTTTCCCTGGCTGGCATATTGCTCTTCCCCTTCCTGGGGCGAGGGGAGCGTGCAGGCAGGGGTGGAACTCGTTCCCTCGTCAGTGGGGATTTGGACTTGGGGGGGAGCTGCTGGGTTCAGTAAAGCCCCTTTTGGAGCATCCCTGCTTCCCTCCTGCCCCAGCTAGGGACTCTGTGCCTGCTTTGGGATATTAACTGTTGACCTGTCCACTGGTGGCTGGGGACGGGCTGGTGCCTGCCCTGAGCTCTGGCTGGGGGCCGGCTGTGCGCGCTGGGCCAGGGGAACCCTAAAGTCAGCACCATGCAGTTCCCTGCCCATTTGGGCTGCTTCTGGCCCACGGTGACTGTTCTGAACCCTCAGACTGAGCAATGTGCTTAATGAATGATTTTTAAGAGGCAGTTGTCTGGAATACTCGACGGATTCCCATCTGTGCTGGGTATTTCACATTAAGTTGTAGGTTGTTATCCTGACTTTTTTCCGACCCTTCCCAGCAGCGCGTAGGCAGTAAGACGCCGTAGGCAGCACCGTGCTTTGTTCTGCCTGTCAGCTGCAGTTGTAAATCTTCTGTGGTCACAAACATCAGAGGATCTTGACGAAAACACGTTGCCTGTGAGCACCTCCTCTGTGAGGAGTGGAGAACTGCCGGCGTTAGGCGTCCAGCCATCGCTTTTCCTGAGGTTTTTGCTCATCAATTCCTATTTGAGTCCTTTCGTTTTCTCTTCTCAGGTCACTTCACCTGGGATAAATACCTAAAAGAGACATGTGCCATCCCAGCCCCTGCCCATTGCTTCAAGCAGGTAAGAGGGTGGAAACAAGGAACGTCAAGGGCGATGGTCTGTTGGTGACCCAGGAGTTCTGTGGCTGAGATAGGCCCCTTTTTTGTCCAGGAAGATGCTGAAGGATATCAGAGACTTAATAGAAATCCAACTGTGATGAAGCACAGATAAAAAAGATAGGTTTAGACACTGCAAACGTTAGAGCAGCAGTGAAGATTTTACTCTACTGTGCGTGGATGGGAACATGAGAATGTTTTCACTCCGCCAAGCACGGGCCCTTGAGAGAATGTTCTGAGTAGCGATCCAGCTTTTGGTGGATCCTGCAAGGATCAAGCAAGGAGATTTTCTGCAGGGTTCACCTGAGCTTTGTGAACGGAGTAGCAGCCCCCGGAGCATCAGGTACTTGAGCACGGAGGGGGTTGTGCTGAGTACAGTGGATCCAGGAGTCAGTTGGTTTGGTACAGCCGGGTCCAGACAGTGGGGCAGCCACACAGAGAGTATCTCTGTGGGTCCTGGGGCTGCTGGGTGACTCTCCTGAGAAGAGGGCTAAGAGAAAGGGCAGGCCCAGCAGTCTAGATGATGCAGTAGGGTGATCAGGGTTACAGATCTGCCACGGCTGTGCCTGGGGCGTGCTGTCAATCTGCTGTAGGTTCCGTTCTGATGCTCTTGCAGCCTAAGCTTTATGACTGAGGTGGTGCACATATTGGAAATCCTGGCTCTAACCGGGTCTCTTTTTTTACTCTTTGCAGTCATACACTCCACCTGCAAATGAATTCAAGATCAGCATGAAACTAGAAGCCCAGGACCCCCGGAACACCACCTCCACTTGCATTGCCACGGTGGTGGGTCTGACGGGCGCACGTCTCCGCCTGCGCCTCGATGGCAGCGACAACAAGAACGACTTCTGGAGGCTGGTGGACTCTGCTGAAATCCAGCCCATAGGAAACTGTGAGAAGAATGGAGGGATGCTGCAGCCTCCCCTGGGTGAGCTGAAGTTCAGCTGTCCAGTAAGGGCCAGTGTAACCTGTGGGGAAAACCCCTCGGGCTTTACGTTTCTGTGCTTGGGACAGAGACTCACGGACTGCCCCTCCCTACCGCTGTGGTGCAGACCAGCCCTGTTAGCTTGGGCTGTTAAACAGATGTATCCCACACCAGGGTCGTGTTTCCACCTGGACATGCTGTCATGGACAGGGAGATGCTTTAAGGCATAGACAAAAAGCTCTTTGCACCTAGGTGAGCTGCTTGTGTTCTGCAGCTCAAGCTCAGGATTAGCACATGCTGACCATGCTCGTATGCCTTCTGAAATTGCCTTCTGAAGTTCTCCCTGCATACCTTGAAGGAAAACCCCATTCTGCACGGCTTGTGTGGAAGAATGCCAGAGCCACTCCATTTCCCAGAGGACACACAAGCAATTGAGGGCCCCCCTGAAGTCCTGGTGACCCAGGGGTGCGGGCAGTAGCACTGAAGGCAGAGTGACCATGATGGCCTTTCCTGGGTGATTGCCTGGATAAGAGCAGAATGAATCCAGGTTTCTGGATTTTCTTCTTTCCAGGAGACACCAAGGCAGTCACACAGGCAGTGCTGCCACGTAGCTCAGCAGCGGCTCCATCTCTGGCCCTTGCCCCTTCCTTTAGGCTTCCGATCCCACTCAGAGGTGTCCGTGACAGGAACCGGCTGCCATCTGTCAGTGCCTCCCCCCGCCAGCCCAGCCCAGTGCTGCTCTCTGGGTGGAGGGGCTGTGCTGGGGCTCTGTAAAACTCGATGGAGAGAACAACCAAGAGAGCAATCGGGGCTGAGGCCTTGGCTGCGTCACTGCTCATCCTGATACTGTGATTCCAAGCACCTTGCAATTTTTGTTCCTGCTGTTGAAGTGGATTTGTGATCTCTGCCCAGGTGTCTCTGGGGCAATAGCAGCTGGGCTGGAGACCACCTCCTGGGGTGGCTGAAAAGGTTCCCAGTGATTTCAGTCCTGTCTCACCTGAAGGGATGCTTGCATCTGTTTTCGTTAGTTTTGCTTGGCTACAGCTTTATAAATAACCCGGAGAGTCAAACACTTCTCCCGGTCTTGTGTTCAGTTAAACACATACCTGTTTGGTTCTTGATGCTGGCCGAATGATGGGCTGATTCTCTGGTTCTTTCCTGATTAGGCAGCAAGATTAACCTGCTTTTGCTTTCTGTTCCCCATTCTTTTTGAAACGTCTTCATAAACCTCTCCCTCAGTTAGCACATCCCCAAATAATATCCAGGCTGATCTATGGCAATGCAAGAAACCTTCAATAGGATACCTGGAGTTAGGAATAATTTTAGTTGTGGGGTTTTTGTGAACTCTGGTGGAAGTGCAGTCCAAATTGCAGTGGGGCACTTGGGACTGACCTTTCTGAAGACGGAAGAAACACCAGCAGCTGCATGTTCTGGCATCTGACACCACACAAGCTGTGTCTGCAAGTCTAATTCATAGAGTTATAGACTCACAGAATGGTACAGACTGGAAGGGACCTCTGGAGATCATGGAGTCCAATCCCCCTGCCAGAGCAGGGTCACCCAGGGCAGCCCACACACGAACAGATCCAGAGGGGGTTGGAAAGTCTCCAGAGGAGGAGACTCCACAGCCTCTCTGGGCAGCCTGGGCCAGGCTCTGGCACCCTCCCAGGAAAGAAGTTTTTCCTCATGTTGAGGTGGAACTTCCTCTCTTTCAGTTTGTGACCAGTAAGTCTCATCCTATCCCAGGGCACCACTGACAAGAGCCTGGCCCCTGCTTCTTGACCCCCACCCTGCAGAGATTTGTAACCATTCCTAAGATCCCCTCTCAGGCTTCTCTTCTCGAGGCTGAACAGCCCCAGGGCTCTCAGCCTTTCCTCACGAGAGAGATGTTCCAGTCCCTTCAGCATCCTCATAGCCTCCCTTGGACTCTCTCCAGTATTTCTCTTGACCTGGGGGGCCCAGAACTGGACACAATACTCCAGGTGTGGCCTCACTAGTGCAGAGTAGAGGGGGAGGAGAACCTCTCTCGACCTGCTGGACACTCTTCCTATTGCACCCCAGGAGACCGTGGGCCTTGCTGGCCCCGAGGCCCCATTGCTGTCCCATGGAGAACGTTGTCCACCATTCTACGCTTTCCCTTCACAGTTGCTGCAGACAAAACCTGCTGCAGGCATTGGCATTAAAGCTGCCATTTTTAGCGTCGCTTTCCTGCACGCTGCTGCCTGTTCGCAGACCCGTCTTGCAGACCTCGGCCCCAGGTGCCGCTCACAGCTCTGCACAGCAGCCGTGGGTACCTGGCCGAGCTGGCAGGGACGGGTTCCTCTCGGGCCTTGTCTGGGTTTTGCCAGCAGATGGCAATAGGGGTAATCGAGTTGCAGAGTAAAATTCATTGCTGGCTGTGCCAGGAGAGGGTTCATGTCCTGGAAGTCTCTGCCCAGCTCTGCTCTGTGTGGCCTGTGTAACTGTGGGCCCCACAAGAGTGGTTCTCTTGCACCCAGCAGAAAGGCAGGTGGCAAACAGGTAGTTCTGCACTTGGCCTTTCTGCCTGCAGAGTGCCAGGGCCTGGAAAACCCAGCAAGGATTTTCTGTGTTCCTTGAAGTATTTTCCATGTGTACACATCTGCTGCTGCTTCTTTTTGCGCAGACGATTCACGTAGCAGGTTATCTTTGCCCCGCTGGAAGCTTCCCTCTCCCAGCCCCTGAGGCTTGTGGTGGCTCCTTTGGCTTTCAGGCTGCTCTGACAGTGTTGTAGGGCTGGCAGGGTGACCAGTACCGATTTGGTCGTGTTGTGGCATTTCAGTCCTGGCACAATTTTGCAGTGTTAATCATCAGGGGATGCTGTCTGTCTAGGGTCAACCCCAGAGTAGCCTTCAAAACGCCGTACACACAGACAGTGCAACACCGTGTTCAGCTGAGCAGCAGAAATTGCCTGGACAGGAAGATGCATTGGCAAAGATGGTGTTTCGTGGTATCTGGAGAGCTGTCAGTCGTGCTCATGCTCAGCACCATAGACTCAGAGCACATGAATTTGCTTTTTTCTTTCCATAAAACCCTTCCTGTTATTTCCCTACTTTTTCTTTCTTTTTTCAATAGAAGGTGTCAAGCTAAAACCTGCCATCCTTTCCTGTAATGGAGAAATCTGTTTCCCAGCCAAGTCACAGCCTCTTTATTTCTTCAGCTTAGCTTGCCTGCAGCTCACTCTAAAAGGTGGAGGAGGCCACACAGAAGCTGAGAATCCCTATTGAGGAAGACGTTTCGTAGCCCGAGTGTGCACTTGCTGACTCCTGTCTCCTGTGGCAGGACCAGCGAAGCTGCCGGCACTAGCACTGCAGAGTGCTCTGCCTGTACGGTCAACGGGCAGGCTTTTGTTGTGATAAGTGAATATTGCAGTCAAACACCCATGTCCAGATGTTTCTTTTCAACAACATAGTGTTTTGCATTCAGAGTGTCTGGAAAAGGTCAAACCTGACTCTCCAGCATGAGGGGGAGGGTGGTTTGGGATCACCACATGTGCCTGCTGCTGAGTTCCCATCAGAGCAGGCATGTGCTGCTGGAGCCAGCGGCCCCCACAGCCTTAAAGTCTCCATCTCTGCTTCCTCCTCTGCAGGCTTTCGGCTGAATGCCTCCTCTTGGCCCATGTTCCTTCTGAAGACTCTGAATGGAGCAGAGATGGCTCCTGTCCGGATTTTTCACAAGGTATTTTACCGTACTGTTCGTGAAGACATCCTTCTGGTGTGTCCCCTTCACTGCAGAGCACCAGAGTGCAGCTGGTGTCTCGTGTGAGATCTGCTGATCCCAGAGATGAACGTTCTCAGCTTTGCCACAGTGCTGCTGCTCTAGGACAGACCCGTGGCCTCTGTGGCTGTGGCGTGGCAGGGGCAGGATGCAGACTGACATCTGCTAAGAAAGCGTCTTGGCCTTCAGTGCTTGGGCTTGAGAGATGTGCTCGTGTTTCACGTGGGCTGCAGGTGCTGCTCAGTCAGGAATGCAGCAGGTGAGGGTCAGCACCCCGCTGAAGCTTCGCAGCGTGCCAGAGCTTGTCAGGAGTGCACACACTGCAGGCGGGGTTGGTGGGTTGTATCCTCACACCCTCAGGGGAGCCGGAGAGGCAGAAGCCAGTGTAGAGGTGTGTGCTGTGGGGTGGGAGGGCTGCTGTGGCTTTAGTGTATCTCAGGTATAGAAGACTAGGCAGAGCAAGCCGCACATGAGGATGATCTCCCACGTGTCCAGCAAAGCTGAAGGTGAGGGAAGAACAATGGCGAGGGATTGTCACAGCTCAGGTTTTCCTGCTCTGAGGTAACAAGGTGAGAGAATTCTGTAAAGGCTCTTTTCTTTGGAGCTTTACTTCTTGCTGGTGTAGAGTGACAGAGCTGTCACAGGGCGCAGTGTTAACGTAGCGCTGTCTGGACTCGGTCCAGCAGCCGGGTGATGGCAGAGAGGTCAGTAGTGGACTTCATCGCCTCTTGACTTAAAGGGCATGTGGTTGTGTAGCTAGGCCAGTGAGTGCACACCTCCTTGGGGTTCAAACCCAGTCCACTAGCTCCCTTCTTCATCTGCTCATGGTGGTGAGTTTGCTGGTGGAGGGGACAGCCATGGTCTGGGGAGACGTTGGCATCTCCTCTTTGAGCACATTTTCAACTTCTCCTTGTAGGAACCACCATCTCCATCCCAAAACTTCTTCAAGACAGGTATGAAGCTGGAAGCAGTGGACAGGAAGAACCCTCACTTCATCTGCCCGGCCACCATTGGGGAGGTGAGAGGTTCTGAGGTCCTCATAACATTTGATGGCTGGAGAGGTGCCTTCGATTACTGGTGCCGATATGATTCCCGGGACATCTTTCCCGTAGGCTGGTGCTCGCTGACTGGAGATAATCTGCAGCCCCCTGGAACAAAAGGTAAGGCCCACGTTGCTGCTTAGCTGTCTTCCTCCTCCACTCAGTTCTCAAAGAGCAGCAGAGCAGGCAGAGGCTAGCAGCAAGGATGTCTGGGTGCCCTGCTTCATGTGTGGTAAGGGTGCAGGTGATCGTACGCTAAGCAGGGTGACAGCCTGGCTCCGTGGTGCTAAGGGACAGCCGCCCATGAAGGTGGGCAGGGTGATGGCTCTGGAGGGATGGTGGTGCTGTGTGACACTGCTGAGTCTGCTCCTCTTCAGGACTTCATTGGAGTCTTTCCTGCGTCTGTGGAACTCTCGTTCCTGGGGTCTTTTTCACAGGGGGACGGGGCTGTTTGTGGGGGTAAGGGAGTGAGGAGAACTGTTCCGTTGCAGGACTGCGCCTTGTTTGTGCTTCTGACAGTTACCTTGTTCTGCCTTGTCCCGTGAGCTCTGTTGTGAACGTGGCAAGAGCAGATCTGAATCAGGCTGCATTTCCTTTGTTACTAGAACTGTGATTGTTGGTGGGGACGGTGTTGGGGAACTCTCTGCCTGGAGAAGGCCCAAGCGCTGGCTGTCGGGATTTTCGGATGCGTCTGTATCCTGCTAGCACTGCAGTCCTGTTCAGGAGCTGGGGGCTGTCACTGTCCCCGTGCACATCCCTCTGGCATTTGCTGTCTGGAGAGTCCGGTGTGTGCCTCTTGGTGAAAGGAGAAGCAGCAAAGCGACTGGAGCTGAAGGATTACTTAGGAAGGGTGTTTCTCTGATGAGACTGTTCCTCCTGCAGATCCAGGGTCAGCCTGTGCTACCCCATCAGGCTGGTGCTTTCCAGCTGTCCCTTGATGGGAGGCAGTTCCATCCTCTGTGCTGCATGGCTGGTGCCAGACTGGGTTATCTTGCTTGGCCTCTGTGCAAGCCAAGCTGTGTGCTCCCCTCGGGTGGAGACACAGTCTGTTACGGTTGGGAACTGAGAGGCACTCTTGCTATTTATCTTAGATTTCTGTGTTTGGCATTGGTGTCTCCCTTCCTTCCTGCTGTGTGTTTGTGTCCTGCCAGCTGCTGCCCAGCAGGCTCCACAGAGCTGCCTGGGGACCTCCTGGCCAGTGGCTGACATCTCCAGTGGTGCCCTGGCATCAGGGACTCTTGCCCAGCATCTCCAAGATGCTTCTCAGGTACCACTAAAGAGCTGCTGGGGACCTCCTGGCCAGCGGCTGACATCTCCAGCAGGGCCCTGGAGCCAGGGACTCTTGCTTCTCAGGTACTGCCGAAGGGTGGCTAAAGACATGTGTGTGAGGGGTGGGAGCTTTCCTGGCAGTACACCGGGGGTGGATGGTTTCAGGAGCAAGCTGGAAGCTGCCTTCCCAGGAGAAGTGGGAACCTCTGTCTGACCCATGGCACCCAATGCAGGCACCTCTGTCCCTCTCCAACTTCCCTGTGCCAAGGGCTGAACTGGGAGTGAGCAGAGCATCCAGAACTAACACCCCTTCATGGGAGGGACACTGTGGTAGCTTGGAGTCATCTCGAGAAGCATTTGGTTCTCCCCTTGGCAGGCAGTAGCAGCAGGATCCTGCAGAGGGATCTCCCTTTCCTTCAGCTCCAGTAAAGGTTCCCTGTGCGTCAGCCTGGAGCCTGCAGGACCATGCAGAGGGGTTGGGCAGGTTCCCATTCCTGGTGGGAATTCCCTTTAAATTGGGGAAACCCAGGGAGGCATGTGGGATGTCGGTGCTGACGGTGGCTATACTGGGCTCTGCTCACATACTGGACTGACTGGGTGGCTGCCAGCAGGCTGAGATGCTTGGGGGAGCTGAGAGGTCCTGTGAAGAGTTAACTCCATGGAGACTGGTGGCTTGCTGGGGCTGAGCTAAAAGAGGCCTCCTGAAATAAGCTCATGTTCAAGGGAAGTAGAACTTCAAAGAGGCCAGGCATGTTTATTTAAGGCTGGTAACTTAATTCAGCTCTAATCTGTCTCTTCTGCTGGCTGCCAGCAGAGGTGGAGGAGCGTGGGGCTTCTCCCGCACACATCCCCTCTCCGGCTCCAGGGCCTCCCACTCCCACCAGTGTTTGCTTTGCTGGGGCAGCCGGGCAGGGCGCTGGTGGAGCTGGGGCCTGGCTCGCCGTGCCGAGGGGAGCTTGCGGAGGGCAGGTGTGAGAAGGGAGGAAGGGGAGGTCAGCCGGCGAGGAGGAGCAGCTCTCTGCGCGCCAGGGTGGTAATTGCCTCGCGGGCAGGACGCGCAGGCTGTGCCTGCTGGGAGAGCTCCACCGTGGCCAGCAGGCAGATGGCTGTGGCTCCGACAGCTCCGGGGGCTGCTCTCTGGAGGCAGCACAGCCTGGAGCTGGGGGTTCAGACACCCAGGCACCGCAGGGGCAGCATAGGGCCAGGGGTGGCTGCGCAGGCAGCTGGGCCTGATCCTGTCTGCTCGGCTCTGCTGGGTTAGAGAGCGAGGTGAGAGGTGGCACAGCTCGTCCTGTGCATCCTCCTCCTCTGCGGGCCAACGTGGCAGCGGTCGGAGGGCAGGTCCCTGGGACTACCCCACAGCAAGGGGTTTTCTTTGGGGGTGCATCAAGCTTCCAGTGACTCCCCACCCACGCCAGTGGGGTGCTCCTAGGGCTGTCTCTTGGCCAGGATTCCCCACTCACTCCTCACACGTAATCCGCAGCACCTTCGGTGTCTTTTTGTGCCTCTTACACACACGTGCTCTTTTACCCTTGAACACATACCCTGAGCTTTTAGGAGTATAAGGTGGGGTGAACTTGCTATTAAAGGGGGTGCTGGGTGGCAGCTTCGAGCTCTGATCGAAGGGCAGCCTGTGCTGATGGTTCTTTCTGCAGTTGCCTTGCCAGGAGTTCTCGTGGCTTGGGAGGAAAGCAAAGAGGGAAGGAGTGGAACAGGTAGGGCAGCTGGTGTGGTTTAGCCTCGTGGGCATCTGGGCCCCCTCCAGCTGCTCCTCACCACCCAGGGGATGGGGGAGAGGCTCAGAAGGGTGGACACTGGTGGGCTGAGGTACAGACAGCTTCACGGGCTGAGCAAAAGCTGCAGGCCCGAGGCAGAGCCAGGCACTCATTCATTGCCATCGCTCCCACGGGCCCCTGCCTCCTCCTCCTTGCCCTCAGCTTCTCTCGCTGAGCCTGGCGTCGCACGCTCTGGGGTGTCCCTCTGGGCAGCAGGGGTCGGCTGTCCCGGCTGCATCCCCTCCCAGTGCCTTGTGCCCCCCCAGCCTGCTCACTGGTGGGTGCTGGGAGAAACAGAGACGACCCTGACGCTGTGCAAGCCCAGCTCGGCAGCAGCTAAAACAGGGGTGTGTTATCAACACGTCCCAAACCCAGCACCACACGAGATGCTATTAAAGGAAGTTAACTTAGCCCAGTCAAAACCAGTAGAGTACTTCTGAAAAACTTTCTGCACTCATTTTATCTAATCTTCCTGCTCCTTGAGCAGTCTGGGGGCAGCTCAAGCTTTCGTGGCTCTTGAGCAGGACAGAAATAATCCTGCTCTCAGGTTGCTGATGTAAGCAGAGCATGGATTTGGAAAGCTGCTGTGGAGAGTCCCTCTCTGTTAGAAGCTGTACGGAAAATCAATATTTAGGATCGACCTAAAGAATGAGAATTGTTGCTTAGTTACTTTAAATTATGTCTGGGGAGAAAGAGAGCGAGTGATGCACACACAAGTGGAGGTGCTGCTGTTAAGGTTCAGGGCAAAACAGATTGAAGAGGGAAATGTGATAAAAATCAGAGAAGAAAGAAGAAGGAGATAAGAGACTGGTTCATGATTGTAGTTTCCAGGGCCAGCTGCCCTCAGCAGGGAGGTGGGATGAGGGAAATCCCCCGCCAGCGTAGAGAGGAGATGTGCCTGCTTCTCTTATCCGTGGGAAGTTTGGGGGTTCACAACCAGTCCCAGACTACAGCAAGGTTCAGTTCTTTGTAGTCAGGGAAGCACACGCTGGAAGAAGATCCATGAGAAGTTATTTTCCTTTCTGAAGTGGTTTGTGGGATGGAGAGCTGTGAGCACCTGGGGGAAGAGAAACCAAACTCAGGTCTTCTCATGTACCTCTGAGAGGTGGCTTCTAGCTCTGAGCTCTTCACCCGAGGAGGTGATGCACTGAAGGGTCTGTCCACCAGTAAAGGGACACAGGCTGGGAAAAAGGGACTCAGCAGACAGGATCAGGGCCTCCTGCCCATTCCTGGTGATTGTAGGCACAGGAACCTGAGATTTTCTGCAAGATCTGTGTCTTTACACAAGAAAATACGTAGTCTTTTGCTTAAACATTAATTTTAAATTTCAAAGAAATAACTGCATTTTTCTAGGCTTTATGCTGCAGTATCAGGAACTTCAGCTGTGCTTCACCTCAAAAAGTGTGAGATGTTTAGAGGATGCCCCAGGAACCCTTTGTAGAGCTGAACGCTGGTGGCTCTGTGCATGATCCCCACAGTTCTGTTGCTGGAAGATGCTGTGACAGGGACACTCTTCCCTGGCCTCTCGAGAAGCAACTCATTCTCTAGGTCCTGAGGAATCCAGATTTAATCCCTACCTGCATGAGGACCTTCCCCACAGACAGACACATGCCTTCTCCACTGGAATTGTGTCCCTAAGTCTGCTGGCCATGCATGGTACCTCCCTGCCAGAGGGCAGGAAACACCCTGACCTTACAAACGAGGATGCAGGACACAGGCAGCTCGCAGCAGCCTGCCCGCAGCCACACATGGCCCTCAAAGACTGACTCAGAAGGGCCTAGTGCCATTCCTCTGTCTGGGCTGTGCCGATGCCACGTTCCTCTGAAGGTCCCTGCTGGGTTTGTTGCACCCTTTTCCACCCTTCAGGGTGCTAGGACAAAGGTTGGACTTGATGACCCTGGAGGCCCTTTCCAACCATTATGATTCTATGATTAGATATGATTCTTCTGGGTGCTCTGGGACAGAGAGAGGGGTGACGCTGCGCTGGCTGTGGGAGAGGGGTGGCAGCGAAAGCGTTTGGGCAGGACAGGCAGAGCTGGAAGCAGCTCTGGCACTGGAATTTGGAGGAGGCTGCCTTGGCACCAGCCCAGCTGGCAGAGAGGCCCCGAGCCCAGCCAGGTCAGGGAGAGCTAACGCAGAGCACGTCCCACCAGCTGCTGTGCCAGGGCTGCCGGGACCCTGCAGACCCCGGTGCTCCCCGGGCTCGGCTGCCAGGAGAGCCCTTCCCCTGCCTGCACGGCCAGCCAAGGCTCACAGTTCCAGGATCTGCTGCACGCGTTGCACAGCCAGACCAGAGCGTGCCGGCGGGGCCGGGAGGGAATCCAGGATCGCTCCAGGAGGTAACGGAGAGGCTCAAAGTGCTGACCCCGGATGGAAAGTTCATGCAGTTCTTCATCTCTCGCTGCCATGTGGTTTATTGGTTAAGTGCTTGGTGCCTTCGAATGAGGATGATGATCAAATGCTAGATTTTCTGCCCATGGGTGAAGGTAACATGTACTTTATGACTTCATTTTTGATGTTGCTTGTTTTCTCTTCCTCCTTTGGGGTGCGAACAGAGCAGTGGGTGGAGGATCCTCATCAGGAGAAGCTGGCAGGGTAACACTCTGGTGAGCTCCCATGCTTTACTGCTCGGAGGAGATGGAAGAATATTAATTACTGCCACGTCAGGACTGAGCTGGCATTTGGAGCTTGTACATCAAGCTGGGTGACATTCTTTCTGTGTTGGGGGTGGCTGGGTCTGGGACCACGCAGGCAGAGCTTATGTACCAGCAGCAGGAGAAGGTTACACAAAGGAGTTCAGCATTTTCTGTCATCTGCCAGTGTAGAGCACGTGCAGGCCACGGTGCCTGGGCCCGCTGCCTGTGAGACCAGCACCAAAAGATCCCAAGACAAATCTCCTGCGCTGTTTGGAGCACAGAGCCAAGGTGCTTGGCAGTAATTCTGCCTCGGCTTGGCTCACACGTGTGTCCTGGAACACGCCTTGGCTGTGGGGGCCCGGGGGCTCGGCCAGGAGCAGTCCAGCACTGCAGGAGGGGACGCAGCTCCCAGCCCCTTTTGTTTGCTGGTGGTGCCCACGGCTCAGCACGCAGCAAATCTGCAGCTCAGCAGGAGCAGTGAATCATGTCAGAGCCCTGATGTCACTCTGTGATGTCTTGGGGCTGGCAGGAGCCTCAGAGAAGAGCAGCAGACCTGGGAAAGGCAGAGTTCCCTCCATCCCCCAGCCTGTCCTTAGTGTCAGTGTCTGGGCCTTCCTCCCGACGTGACTCTTCCTCGGCTGTTTCATTCTAAAATATTTCATAACCCAGAGAGGCTGGGTTGTATTTGGGATGTTTCCTTCCCTTTCTCATCCTGCTTTCCTGGCCCAAAACAGGGTTTCAGAATCTCAGGGAGTTACTGAGTCTTGGCAGGATGTTTCTGGAAGAGCCTTGCTGTCGAGCCCTTCCTCTCTTGGGGTGGATGGCACAGGGGTCACTGCTCCATTTCTGCAAGATCTGTGACCAGCAGCAACACTTCTGCTGCAGGACTGAAGGTCTGGCTGCTTTCAGGGTGGGACTGCACAAGCTCAAGGAAGAGCAGCAGCCCAGGGTTTTATTTCTAGGGGTCTGAAGGTACCTGACTCAGGAGGTCCTGAGCTGCTGGTTGCCAGCAGGGTGGGTGTCTCTGCCCCACCATCCTCTGCTGCCAGGTTCGGAAGCAGAGTTAAATAAGCATAAAGTGTGCCCAGTGTGACCGTGCGTGTGTCCTTAGAGCCCCACGAGAGCTGTTTCCATCGAAATCAAGTCTTTTAAACGCTTTGGATTAAGAAGCTTCGCATCAAGGGTTTAGGGCTCCACGTCCAGTTTCTGCCTGTCACCAGCTTCTGGTGACTGGAGCTTGATCCCTCATAGGGAATCTGCTTCTGATGCAGGCAAGTGCCTGATGAACCAGACCGGCTGCCCAGACCGTTCTCACAAAGTCCATCCGTTAGTGGGACGGTTGTGATCCGTGTGTGTCTGGGAGAAACGGGGGCATTTTGGTGGGATTTTTCACAGTGACTCTGTGGGAACAAGAACATGACACCATCTTCTCAGGACCTATTGGGTATCATAACATCATTCAGGTTGGAAAAGACCCTTGGTATCATCAAGTCCAACCATTAACCCCACTCTAAAATGTTGACCCCTAAACCATGTCCCTCAAAACCACATCTGAGTGGATGGTGACTCAGCCCCCTCCCTGGGCAGCCTGTTCCAGTCTGACTGCTCTTGCTGTGAAAACCTTTTCCCTAATGCCCAGTCTAAACCTCCCCTGCTGCAGTTTGAATCCATTCCCTCTTGTTCTATTGCTCATTACTGTGAGAAGGGACCAGCACCAGCCTCTCCACAATGTCCTGTCAGGTAGCTGTAGAGAGTGATGAGGCCTCCCCTCAGCCTCTTCTTCCTCACACTAAACAGTCCCAGCTCCTTCAGTCGCTCTTCCTAAGATTTGTTCTCCAGTCCCTTGCCCAGCTTCATTGCCTCCTCTGCACCCACTCCAGCCCCTCGAGATCTCTCTTGTCCTGAGGTGCCCCAATCTGGACACAGCACTCGAGGTGAGGCCTCCCCAGTGCTGAGCACAGGGGACAATCACCTCCCTGCTCCTGCTGCTCACGCTGTTTCTGATCCAGGCCAGGATGCCCTTGGCCTTCGTTGCCACCTGGGCACTCTGCTGGCTCGTCTTCATTCGCTTTCAGTTATAACCCCCGGGTCCTTTTCTACCAGACAGCTCTCCAACCACACTGCCCCTAGCTTGTAGCGTTGCCTGGGGTTGTTGTGGCCCGAGAGCAGGACCTGGCACTTGGCCTTGTTGAAGCTCACGCCGTTAACATTGGCCCAGCGATCCAATCCATCCCAGTCTTTCTGCAGAGCCTCCCCATCCTCATGCAGATCAACACTCCCACCTAACTTGGTGTCATCTGTGAACTTCCTCTATGTCTTTCTCAAGATCATCAGAAAAGATGTTAAACAGAAATGGTCCCAACGCTGAGCCCTGAGGAACACCGCTTGTGACCAGCCTCCAGCTGGGTTTAGCTCCATTGACCACCATCAGTTGGGTAGTTTCTTCTTTTTTTTTTTTCCTCCCCATGTTTTCGGAGAGGGGAAGTAAACGCTGCTGAGCCCAGCCCTGACCCTGGCTTTGGGAGACAGGTCTATGTTGCCACGATGTGCATTTTTACCGAATCCAGCAGCTTCATACTGAACGTGCAGCCCCACTTGTTATAAAGATGGGACCTTTGTGGTTTGTCATGGTTCTCCTCTTGATCTTCAGGATTTGTATAACTTCTGAACTTCTTAAAAAAGAACTAAAGGTGCAGTAAACTCCCCCCTGACTGTCTCCTGATTCTTTGTGCACTGGCGTTGTAGGTGTTCTGCTAATATTTAACCAGGAAGCCAACGCTAAAAAAAGAGCTTTAGAGAAGATCAGAACAAGCAGAAACCCCAGGAGCAGTCCTGAGTAGCCTGAGTGCAGCAAGAGTACAGAACCATTCTCGACGTGGGGTGATGAAAGCCCACTGGTCATTAACTCCCGGGGCAGAAGAGGTGATCAGTCGGTCGACAGGACTGTGGTGGCCTCTCATGCCACATATTTTCCCTGCCTGCAGGTCCATGAGCCAGCTGGTCATAAACAGCAGCACAGCCACGCTGCTGCAGGCTTCCCGTGGGCTGTAAACCTGTGAAGTAACTGCTGACCCGTGTCCTGCTGCAGGTGGGGCTCGGGCTGGCTTGGGCAGTCTTCTGCAAGTCACAGAATCACTCAGGTTGGAAAAGCCCCTTGGGATCATCGTGTCCAGCCATTAGCCCTGCTCTACAAGTTCACCCCTAGACCATGTCCCCCAACACCACATCCAAGCAATGCTTAAACACACCCAGGGATGGGGACTCAACCCCCTCCCTGGGCAGCCCATTCCAATCTCTCACTACCCTAAGTCTTACCCAGTCTGCAGGTTGGTTGCTTCCTAAGTCTCTGGGATTGTCTTGAGGACTGATGGCCACTCCTGAAGCACTAAGCCTGGAGGAGCTGCAGCCTGATGCTTTTCTTGAGGTCTGGAAATGAGTTTGTGTTGCCAGTGTCTGAGTCAGGACGAGAAGTGCTAGTTCTGCCCATGTACCATCTCCTGAACACTCCAGGGGTCACAGGTGGGCTCTTGCAGTTGCAGTCCATGGGCCCTGTCATGCAGGAGACCATCTCAGCCTGGCTTTGGGGTAATCAAATTAAGCTTGAGTACTGAAGTTCAGATTTTTTCCTGGTTTTGTTCTGACTTTGCCAACAAATCTTGGCATTGACGTTTCTCTTGAAGCTCCCTGATTGCCCCTCTCTGTCTTCTTTCACCCACTAGTGCATCCTCAGTGGCTTGAGTTTCACCTCCACTCGTGTTTCTCAGGCTGGAGCTCCCAGCTCAGTTCTCATCTCCTTTCTGTAGTTCACAGTTTCTCTGTTTTATTCCCACAGTCAAACCACAGTTCCAACAGCTTTATTTTTGCAGTGCACTAGAGAAAATGAGACTAATGGGGGATCACAGCAAGCAAGAACCCAGCTTGTGTTGCAGGCAGTTTATTTGCAGTAAGAGGTAGTGGGATGGGGACAGGAGGGAAGCTGCTGATTTGGGGTGTGAAGAGGGTGATTCAAAACAGATCTGGCATTTGTTTGTCCTCCACCTTGGAAATATATGCCCAGTAGGGTCATTGCAGCTCTGTGTTGTCTGACCTGGTGGCTGGGCTAGGAAAAGGAACTGTGCTTGTGCTCCAGACAGGCTGGGGGAGCTGGTAACCCCTGTTCTCTTGGGACCTGCAGAGGAGCATCTAATGGCCTTGCACGACTGGACCCAGAGTTCAGTTGTCTGTGTGGACACTGAAAAGCTTCTAGCAGAGGGATTTGCTCAGGTTCTCACAGTATTCGGTGAGAGCCCTGCCTTTCTCACACGAGTTACGGATAACAGTAGGATGGTTTTTGTAAGCTGGACCAACACCTGGTGTTTTGTTAAGTTCTGTTTATGGTACACTGGAAAAATATTTTGAAATGGGTGTTGTAGGACTTTAGCCAATCCCCCTAGGAGATGGGTGATCACTGACCAATCACCTTGTGGGCCTAGGGTATATAAAATGGGGTTATAAATTAATAAAGTGTCTTCTTCTTCCTCTCCTGGCTCTCTCTTTACTGATTTTGTGTTGCTGCATCTCCTCACTCCCAGTACAAACAGCAACATGTCTGAGCACCAGAGAAAGAAAAAATGATGGTGGCACAAAGAGTGCAAGTCAAGGCCACCAGCTTTGTAGAACTGGGCTGCAGAGATTGCTGGGCACTGGCTCATACAAGCCAATCTTTCTCTAAGGGTGGTGAGAACAAAGAACAGCACCGTTGTAGTGTGGCTGGAATTCTGTCCAGGGCTTCCTGTGCCACCCAGACCCACCCAGCCAATCCCTCGAAACCGCCCCACTGTCCCAACCTGCCGTGTTTCTCTGCAGTGGAAATGCTTGTGCCATGGCCCTTCCCTGCACGGTCTTCCTGCTCCTTTGCTTTGCCTTCGGGAGCTGGAATTGGGGATGGCAGGGAAAAGAGGGGTTCAAGGAGCAGGAATGTGCCGTAGCGCTGGCAGCGGGAGGGGTTCGTGGCCGGTTGTGCCGCTGTTCCAGAGCCAGTGTGCTGGGAGGTGAGGGGCTGCTGGAGGGAACCTTGCTTGGCTGCTCCAGGGCTGACGGGCGTGATGCTGATTTCCCTTATCCAGGTCCTGGCTTCCACAGTTTTGTATAAAAAAGGGGCAGCACCCACTTTACCCACCGGATATAAAGCAGTTAATTTCTTTCCTGCTTAGGGGAGAAATTAAGACCAGGGTTTGGGGGCTAAGTAAATGTGCGTGCTCAGCACTAAACTGAGAATGACTTTTGCTGAGGACAACGGTTTGGGCATCCTCGCTCTTCACAGCGCTGTCACTGCCTTTGTCCCTGACCATGAGCCTGTCACTTATCTCCATTTATTGTGCCATCAGCAGAATGGGGCTGTGCTGACCCCCGGGGCATTGGGATGAATGAGTCAATTGTGCTGTACATCCCTAACACTTGTTGTGCAGGATCTCAAAGCACTTTCCCCTGTGCTGAGGAACATCTGAACACATGTGTCTGTGCTCTGAAAAGCATCAACAGCTGCTAAGCAAGAACAAGGGTTACTGTCTCTGAAACGATGCTGGAGAACAGTTGAAAACATTAAAAGATGTTTGAGGTCATATGCTAAGCAGGAGAGCCAAAGCAGTGTGAAGGAACTCTTCAAATGCTCAATCTGACCAGAGTTTTCTTAATAGGATGAGTGAAGGGCAGACTCGGGGTGGCTCTCGGCACACAGCGGGGCAAGGCAGAGCTTGGCCCGGGCTGGAGACACCCCCAGCAAGGCTGGAACTCGGTCGAAAGGAAAATCCAGGCATCAGCTGCAGACTGGGGGGCTTTTTGCTTGTTTTTGTCACCAGTGTAACAAGGATTTCTATTCAGTTGGTTTCTACCACGACGGCCAACATCCTGGTCTCTCATTTTTCCAAAGTGGAATCTTTTTTCCTGGCTTCTTCTGGCCACTGCTGTGCTTTGAGCTGATGTTCTTGTGCGGTGAACGTTCTCCCTCCTGAAGGAGCACCAGGCAGCTCTGAAGGTAGGAGTGGTTTTCTTCAAACTCATTGCTTTCTATTTATTGGCATGACAGTCACCTACTGTTTTCTTGCCCTGAAACTCAGTCTTCCAGCTTCTCTCTGGAGCTGCTCACAGGCTGCCACCACCCTGTCTGCCCTGGGAAGTGTGAACTGTTAGAAGACTTCCTCACTCTGCTTATCTCCAGGTTATCGCTCATGAACACGTTGAGCAGTGGCAGGGGGGTGCAGATGCCCGTGTCCTCCACCAGAAGAATGACTCTCTGTCCCTGTCTCTTCTCACCTTTGGTTTATCCCTATAGAAACCTTTCCTCTTGTTTCATGCCTCTTTAGTTCTTTTGAAGAGCCTTTGGTGAGGCTCTCGGAGGCTTTGTGGAAAGGCAGGTGGGCTGTGTCACATCCCTTCACATGGTCACTGACCAGTCCAGAGCCTTCTGGGTTCATAAGGCCAGGTTTCTGTTGCAGAAGCTGTATCAACATGTCCCAGGTAGGTCAGGTTCCTCCTGGGAGCCGTGGTGTTGGGTAAAGCCTCAGTTCAGCTGCAGAAGTTTTAGTCAATGCATTTTGTGCTTGGGTATGATTAACTACTTGGGTTCAGCAAATGGCTGGCTGAATGGGGTGGAAAGTGATGCACAGAAGGGCAGCCTTGGTGGTGGGGAGGTCTCCTTGGGTTGTGAGTTCCAGTGTTTGATTCGTGTCAGCAGACCCTGCAGGTCCAGAATGGGGTTCTTCTGGAGCTCCAGCAGCACCAGCTGCACTCCTCACTGGTTCTTTTTCACGCATCCGTATGCGGCTACAATTGGAGGTGGGACAGTTGGGATATTTATTATCACACCCTTCCTGGTCCGGCTCCTCGGGGAAGGGACTAAGCCTCTGGCCATGGGTGCACTGCCCAGCACCTCTGAGATGCGGTGCAAGGCACGGAGAACGCCTGGGGAGGTTTGTACCATCCCTGGCTGTGCTGCCCTTACCGGGGTGGTTTGGGGCACACAGGGATGCTGCCTGGAGAGCTGTGAGTGTAAGAGAAAAAACTCAAGTAGCAGGTGCTTTTTCTGTGAGTAAAACACCCACCCAGACACACGGCTTGTGTCGGTGGGATGCCCAGTAGCATCTGCAGCTCGCAGAGCTCAGCCAAGCACGGGCAAACGGTTCAAATAAGGAAATGGCTGCTCCAGCCCCTGCAGGTTTCCAAGCCTTTAGGAAATGGGACACTTGGGGTGGCAGTTCAGAGCCTTTCTCAGGTCCAACAAACACCTAAGGCATTGCTTTAGTTTTAAGTACCCGCTCTTCTTCATGAGGCTGTGGATGTCCTGCCCCAAAATGGACATTAAAATGCAGCCTGATCCTCAGGGTGAGCAGGACAGAGACAGCCCAGGGGCTGTGGGTTTGCACTTTTGTGTGTGCTGCTGTAAACTGCTGGCTGGTGAGGGCTGGGAGGGGATCAGTAAGCGAAGCGCCTCACGGCTTCCAGCAAAGGGCACAGCAAGTTCCGGTTGTCGAAAGCTGAAACGAGACAAACCTTGTGTGAAAAGAAAATGTATCTTTGGGATTTAACTGATCATGAGGACGTCTAGAACATGCCACGTGGCACAGTGCTTGGATTGTCTGCCTGTGTTCTTGTAGCAGAGAAATCCTCTGGTCTCTGTGCTCAAACAGGAAATACTGGATTACCAGAATAATTGCACTCTGACTTTTAAATTCCAGGAGCTGGAGGATTGTTCGTAATCCCTGTCCATGCAAGGAGCCCACTTGTGCTCTGGCCTTTGCTCCTGTGTGACGTCTGCCAAGAGCTCAGGACACAGCAAGTCATGAGCCTTCCCAGAGCCCATGCTTATGTCCCACTCATGCTCACAGTGGATGGTGGCCAGTGGTGACAGCCTCTGCTTTGGGAGGAACCACAGAGGTTCGAATCTTGCACATCTTGCTCTCAGACAAGCCCTGAGCTCTGGTTCCTGTCCAGCTCCAGCCTTCAGGATCTCGAGGTTTGAACTGCTGCATCCAGGGAAGGATTCAGCCAGATCTCCACAAGATCTCTGTTCTCTGGCAGATGTGCGTACTGGAAATGCCTCTCTCCATCCCCCGCCTCTTTGGCTCACGCTTCTGACCGCACAGGGCTGAAGATGGTACAGGGGCAGCTGGAGCACCGAAGAACCCTACAGGGCATTCTTCATAGGTGCTTTCAAATGGCCAGGAACGACGTGTTCAGCCTTCTCAGCAACCAGCTCCTGTGTTTGGGGACACTGCCATGGTCATTGCTGGTATCTCTGCAGAGAAGGGGGGTGAGTTACAGCTGCATCTGCCGGCGCAGTCGCCCTTGGGGTGTGAGGTGGAGATTGTGGAGTTTGTGGTCCAGCAGCTGTTAGTAAAAGAGGCTGTTAAATAGCTGGTGTATCAGAGGGAAAGGCAGGAAACCCTTCCCCATCTTCCACTCTTCTGTTCCATGTTTTCCTGCGTGTTTTGGCTTTGTTCTGCTTATCCCGAGGACAGCATTTTGTCTTCTTCAAGCTGTGACAAGCCTGAGATAAGCTGCTGAGTGAGAAATGCTGCTTTCTAGTATTGGCTAATCCTCAAAGCGTGGGCAGCAACTTTCCAGAGTCTTCTGTACGTAAAATTGGAGTCAGAGTGCAGTGGGCAGCTGTGGGTGCTGCCAGTACTGCGTGTCAACTGACAGGGGATGTTTTGGCGTTAGGATGTAAAGCCTAAAGTCTTGAATTCTCCTCTGTGAAGTCTCTATTTCTGCTGGAAGCTCAGAACCCTTGTTTTAAACTAATTTTAAACCTGTTTTAAACTTCAGTGATGCATCACCCAGACAGTGGCACCCATCTCTTCTTTGTCTCTAAGTTCACCAAGCTTCAGCATCTTTAGGGTGATATTTCTCACTGAAGACAAACTGATCTGATGCCAGCCAGCCCAACCCTCTGTCTCTACCCTAGTACTGGATGCCTCCATGACCCAAAACAAGACAGTTCAACCAGCAGAATACTTTTGTTGATCAGTTTTCTCTTGCATTCATGAGCTGAAATGATTAACCGCGAGTTCAGATCACAAAGTAGCTCAGGTCAGAAGGGATCTCTGGAGGTTGTGTGGCCCAGCTCCTTGCCTAAAGCAAGGCCAGCTTTGGCTCAGAGCTTGTGTGGGCACCAAAGGTATGAGGAACACGCTGCTTTTCTCAGTGAGAGCAGCCTGCTGGTGTCACTGGTGATGGCTGAAGTCAGAGGGCCCCACTTGTTTTTCTGAGTATTTGTCTCCGTGGCTCGCTGTGAGGTGAGGACGGGGAACAAGGAAGAAGAAAGTGGGGGTGTCCCTGGCAGGTGATCACTGTCGGGCTCGCGCCGTCTCCAGCTGAATGAGATGTTGGCAGTGGATTGCAGGTTGAGCTGAGCCTGCTTACTGGGCACTGCCACTGCCATGGCCGGAGCTCACTGGGTGTCTGGCGGGCGTGAGCCGCGCTGGGTGCTCCGTGCTGCTCCTGCCCTCGGCAATCCTGTGTTTCTTGACCACATCCTTGTGACAGCAGGGGCTGAAATCTCGAAGGAAGATGAACAGACACCTGGCAAGCCCCTCAGGCTCCCGTAGGAAGCATCCTGTCACTGGAAGGGGTTATAAAGGCCTGGGTGAGGTGGCAGCAGCTGGTGGGGTGGCTCTGCTCTCTCGGGGTCTCCTCGTCATGCTGGTCGCGTGCCACTCGGTACGTCCGGTCGGGGCAGGGGAAGGGAATTGGCACGGACTGGTGGCTCCTCAGCTTCTGGTTAAAATGGAACAGAAGAGCAGCGAGTCTGCTGCATGGGCTTGGGTCGTGGGATTCTTAAGGCCTCGTTTCGTTCCGTTGCTGTGTCAGGGAGATGTCTGTGCGTTGGATCGGTGTGACTGAAGCAGCCGCGGGAAGAGCGTGTGCAGCGTGTGCAGCGACCTGCTCAGCAACCCCCTGAGGCACAAGGCGACAATCTGGGTCATCTGTGCCCTGAGCTGCCTGCACGTTTGGATATAACTGAGCCTGTTTCACTGAACAGGCTGTGAAGATGCTGTGGGGACTACAACATCTCACTACCAATCCAGGCTGGGGGATGAGGGGGCAGAGAGCAGCCCTGCAGAAAAGGGCTTGTGGGTGCTGGTGGATGAGCAGCTGGCTATGAGCAGCCAGTGCTGGCTGGCCCAGAAGGCCAATCGCATCCTGGGCTGCCTCAAAAGCAGCGTGGCCAGCAGATGGAGAGAGGGGATCCTGCCACCTTCCTGTGCCCTGGTGAGACCTCACCTGCAGCACTGGTCCAGTTCTGGAGCCCTCGGGACAGGAGGGACATGGACCTGATGGATCGGGGCTGTGGGGGTCCAGGAAAATGCTGGGAGGGCTGGAACCCCTCTGCTGCGAAGCCAGGCTGAGGGAGCTGGGGGTGTTCAGCCTGGAGAAGAGAAGGCTCCGGGGAGACCTCAGAGCCACCTCCCAGTACCTGGAGGGGCCGACAGGAAGGTGGGAAAGGGCCTGTTTACAAAGGCCTGTGGTGACAGGATGAGGGGCGATGGTTTAAACTAGAGAAGAGTGGATTGAGATTGGGTGTTAGAAACAAGCTCTTTACCATGAGGGTGGGGGAACTCTGGAACAGGTTGCCCGGGGAGGGAGTTGAGGCCCCATCCCTGGAGCTCTTCAAGGTGAGGTTCGATGGGGCTCTGAGTGACCTGCTCTAGTTGAGGATGTCCCTGCAGGGGGTTGGATTAGATGACCTTTAGAGGTCCCTTCTGGCCCAAACCATTCTGTGATTCTATCTCTCTTATGAGGAAAGGCTGAGGGATCTGGGGCTGTTTAGTTTGGAGAAGAGAAGACTGAGGAGGGATCTTATCAATGCTTGCAAATGCTTAAAGGGTGGGTGTCAGGAGGATGGGACCAGTCTCTTGTCAGTGGTGCCCAGTGGCAGGACAAGAAGGAACGGGCACAAACTTGTGCGTAGGAGGTTCCATCTAAACATG
Organism: Todiramphus chloris collaris; assembly: GCA_025345505.1. Taxonomy (NCBI): domain Eukaryota; kingdom Metazoa; phylum Chordata; class Aves; order Coraciiformes; family Alcedinidae; genus Todiramphus; species Todiramphus chloris. Next base: position 823,601 of record JANVCC010000120.1, on the reverse strand, counting down.
AGAAGGAACCTCTTTGGTGTGAGGGTGTGGGAGCCTGTGCCAGGCTGCCCAGAGAGGCTGTGGAGTCTCCTTGTCTGGAGAGACCCCAAACCCCCCTGGATGCTGCGCTGCTGGGCCCCTGCTCTGGGTGCCCCTGCTGGATGGAGCAGGGGGGTGGCACCAGAGCATCTCCAGAGGGCCCTGCCAGCCCCACCATGCTGGGGTTCTGTGAGGAGTCTTCTGAGCTGTAGCAGCTTGTCCATCGCTGCGGGAGCCGTGGCTGTGCCAGGGATGTGCTGCCAGAGGAGGCAGGAGCTGTGGAAGCTCCTCTGGAGCTGAGAGTGGAGTGAGGTTCCCATCGTGTGACCTGCCCTCACCCAGTTACGGGCGTTTACTGGCCTAAAGCCAAAGCAGAGTCTTTAAACCTGGCAAATGAATGTTACCTGTAATAACTTCACAGTTGCAGTGGACACTAGATCTTTCTAGCATTTATTGCGACAAAAAATGCAATATTTTTTAATTGTAAAACCACAAGCTTGCACACCAGTTCACCTGACAGCAGTCTTCTCTTCCCTTGCACTGGGATCTCCCTCCAGCCTGGTTCCAGCCCTGGAGCCACGGGTTCAGTTCAGCTGCTCTACATCCCAGCTTCCCCTCTGCACCGTTCCTGTGGGCTTCACACCGGGAAAACCAAGGCCATGTGTTTGTTCTCTGCAGAGCCCCCAGTGCACGTTCCGGGGTGGAGGAGCCTCGCTGGGGCACAGCGTGGCTGAGACACTTGGCATTGGCGCAGGTCGCAAAGGAAGCACCCCCCCCACGTTGGTTTACACGACCCTTTGATGTTCAGGGGTTTCTGTGAAGCACGGAGCATTTCACCCGCGTTCAGCCTTGTTCTGTCAACTCGGGGGATTCAAATAAACCTGTTAGGACAAATGTTTCTGCGCTGAGCTCAGCCATGCAGAAGGCCAGGCTGGAGGGACAGCGATGCGGTGATCAGCGCCTGTCCCACCGGTGCCAGCGCAGCTCGGGGGCAGCTCTCACCTCTGGCAGGTCCTGGAGAACCCTCAGATGTGAAAAGCACTTGGGCTTCTTTCGTATTCCTTTTCTTGCCAGCAAAGTAGCCTTGCTGTTCATATTAACACCTCAAACAAGGGGTCGTAAAGCCCCCTTCTGCCTGACACACAGAAGAAGACATTGCTCGGGCAGCTGGGGAGATCCCGGTGTGTTTTCCCTGGCATCTGATGAACACTAATGGAAGGAAATAAAATTAAAACTAAAAAATAAATGGAGGGCACCAGAAATCTTGCCCTGCCCACGTGAGAAGCAGAACGGGGCGGGTTCCTGGATGCACCAGACACTGTGTTATTTGCACCAGTGCAAACTGGTGTTCGGGTGGGTGTAAACCAGCTGAAGACAACCACGGGGCATTCTGCACATCACTTTTTGTGCAGGTCACTTGTATCCAGGCCCAGGAACTCAGTGGGACGGAGCAGGGGCAGCAGAATTTATCATCTGTCAGCAGGCAGGGGAAGTGTGCCCAAGATGTGCCCGGGGCAGCAGTCGTTGCCAGCAGCAGGAGGAGCTGCTGAGTGTTCCTGGCCCTTCCCTGCTGCCCTCTGCATCCCAAACTGCCACGTGGCCCCACTCCGATGCTGAGCTGGCAGCTGGGAGTCAGCTCTGTCTTCCATCTCTGGCCCTGCCAAGGAGACAGAAATGCCCACGGGGGCTGGAGGACAGGAATCCTGGTGGCTGCTTGGACCTGGAGAAGTGCCTGGCCAGTGCATCTGCCGTTGTGAAGTCATCTGCTTCTACTGAGAGATAACAGCAGTCCCAGTTTTGAGCTGCCCAGATGAATCGTTTGCTCAGATGGGACCTGGCAGACAGGTTCATGCCCTCATGGAGAGTGCAGGGTACCCCAGGGTCAAGGGTGGTGAATGGAGTCAGACCAGAAGAGCAGGGCAGGATCCTCCACCTTCAGAGGCTCATTCATGTAAGGCCAAAATAAGCTTCCACTGATCAGACCTTCTACATCTCCCCGTACCAGCCATGGCAGGGGATCAGGCCCAGTCAGCCCATGGGCTTGTGAGAGGCAGGTCCTGCTTACCTATCATAGAATCATAGAATGGTTTGGGCTGGAAGGGACCTCTAAAGGTCATCTAGTCCACCCCCCTGCAGTGAGCAGGGACATCCTCGGCTAGATCATGTTACTCAGAGCCTCGTTGAGCCTCACTAACCTGATCTCCTTCTGTGACAAGGTGACCTTCTCGGTGGATGATGGAAGGGCTGTGGATTTTGTCCACCTGGACTTTGACACCGTTTCCCACAGCTCCTCCTGGAGAAACTGGCTGCTCATGGCTTGGCTGGGTGCACTCTTTGCTGGGTGAAAACCTGGCTGGATGGGCAGCCCCAAAGAGTGGCATGAATGGAGTTACATCCAGCTGAGAGCTGGTCACAGGTGGTGTCCCCAGGGCTCAGTGCCGGGGACAGTTCTGTTTAATATCTTTATCAGTGATCTGGATGAGGGGTCGAGGGTACTCGCAGGAAGTGTGCAGATGACAGCAAGTTGAGTGCAGTGTTGATCTGCTGGAGACTCAGAGGCTCTGCAGAGGCATCTGTCCAGGCTGAGTCGATGGGCTGAGACCAATGGGATGAGGTTCAACAAGGCCAAGGGTCAGGACCTGCACTTGGGTCACAACAACCCCCTGGAAGTGGGGGCATAGTGGCTGGAAAGTGCACGTCGGGAAAGGACCTGGTGGGGTTGGTCAGCAGCTGGCTGAAGATGAGCCAGTGTGGGCCCAGAAGGCCACCAGCATCCTGGCTTGCGTCACACCGGTGTGGCCAGCAGGATCAGGGCAGGGATTGTGCCCCTGGACTGGGCACTGGGGAGGCTGCCCCTCCAATCCTGGGGTCAGGTTTGGGCCCCTCACTCCCAGCAGGACATTGAGGGGCTGGAGCGTGGCCAGAGAAGGGCAGCGGAGCTGGGGAAGGGGCTGGAGCACAAGGGTGCTGAGGAGCAGCTGAGGGACCTGGGCTTGTTGAGCCCGGAGCAAAGGAGGCTGAGGGGAGACCTTCTGGCTCTGACAGCTCCTGACAGGAGGTTGGAGACGGATGGGGTTGGGCCCAATAAGGAACAAGTGCCAGGACAGGAGGAACCAGCCTCAAGTTGCCCCAGGGCAGGTTTAGGTTGGAGCTGAGGAACAATTTCTTCCCCTGGAGGGTTGTCCAGGGCTGTCCCAGGCTGCCCAGGGCAGGGGTGGAGTCCCCATGGTCCCTGGAGGGGTTTCCAAGCCGTGGTGCTGAGGGCCAGGGGTCAGTGGTGCCCTGGCAGTGCTGGGTTAACAGTTGGACTGGATGAGCTTAAGGTCTCTTCCAACCAAACCAATTCCATGAGTCGATGCCCCTCACTCTCTGTGCTTTGCCTGGCAGTGAGGTGGTTAACGGAGCCATCAGCTCATGGCCCCAGCCCTGGAGTATCTCCTGACTCGGGGCTTGTTGCGTTCACCTCGCAGCCCACTGATCTTCTCCAGACCCCTAGAAAGTTGGTCTCAGCTCGGTTTGCTCCTCTGAGCTGTCAGCAGGAAACGGTGTGTGTGCCAGGGGAATGAGTCCTTGCTCACAGTAAGTACTCATAAAACCCTCGTTAGAAAAACCTTAACAATCTCTTTAGATCCCCCCAGTTGGCTGCTGCTGGGGCTCTGTGCCATCCTGGCATCAACCTTCTGGTGAGCTCCAGTTCTACTGAAGTGTAAAGCCCCTGGCTTCAAAAGTGGGTTATTTTTGAGTTCAGAGCCCCATGCTGAACACACCGTGAGGCTTCCAGGTCTGAGAAACAAGACGTCCTAAAGGTCACTGTGCATTTTTCAAAGCCTAGGAGGGGTTTGTTTTGTTTCTTTTTACATCTAAAGGAAATACCAGTCTGCTGCACTGGGCCAGCCATCTCTAGCCTTCAGCAGCACTTGGGAAAGATGAATGACCAGACTGGGGGGATTTGTGGGCAAATACACCAGAAACCTGTTTTTGTCATGGAGAGCGTGAGAAGGAACTAGAACGTTGCTTGGATGAGGAAAGGCTGAGAGACTTGAGTCTGTTTAGTCTGGAGAAGAGAAGCCTGAGGGGGGGTCTCATCAATGCTTATGAATACTTGAAGGGTGGGTGTCAGGAGGGTGGGACCAGTCTCTTGTCAGTGGTGCCCAGTGGCAGGACAAGAGGCAGCAGACACAAACTTGTACATAGGAAGTTCCATCTAAACATGCAGAGGAACTTCTTTGCTGTGAGGGTGGCAGAGCCTGTGCCAGGCTGCCCAGAGAGGCTGTGGAGTCTCTGTCTCTGGAGACATTCCAAGTCTGCCTTGGGTGACCCTGCTGGAGCAGGGGGGTTGGATGAGATGAATTCCAGAGGTCCCTTCTGACTCCCCCCATCACCTCTGATGCTCTGAAGCGTGTGCTGGCACTTCGCTTACCCCTGGCAGTGTGTGAGAGGAGCAGGCCAGCTGATCCCACTGAGTGGAGCTGCTACTCAAGGGCAGGAGCAATAGTCCTTGCAGGCATGGAGGATGGAGCCAGTACCTTCCGCTGCAGCTCACTGGTAATTTAGGAACAGAGTAAATTGGACTTTGCCTCCCGAGGGGATTTCTAGCGCAGCGCTGGCGCGGTGACCTCAGGCAGGTCCCGACTGGTGCTTCCCCCAGGAATGCTGTCCGTGCCCTGCGCGCCATCGCCGGCAGGCCACCACTCGCAGAAGGATGAGCTGTAGGTGCCGGTTGTTTTCAGGAAGGAAGGTACGGCTGAAAGCGTGGTCCTTCTGGAGTTCAGCCCCTCCAGGCCAAGCCGCAGTGTCCGACAGCTCGGGTGCTGAAGCGAGGAGCAGGGCGTTTGGTTTTTAGTCTGGCATGGAGAGCAGCAGCCTCCGCTCGGGGGGCTCTGAGTACTCCAGGTTTTTCCATGTGACACTGTTTAAAGATGGAGGCTGCTCTTGTTTTCATTCTCGCCTGATTTAATTGTATTTGCTTTTTCTCTTTTTATTTCAGTTGTGATTCCAAAGAGCCCTTTACCTGCCTCCGAAGTAAACTCGGAGAAACCTAGCATGCACAGTAGCACAAAGACTGTTTTGGGGCATCAACAAGGGCAAAGGCGTCGCAAAACAGGGAAGAAGCGTGGTCGAACGACCAAAGCGCTAATCCACCACCCCATGCCTACACCCTCCAAGTCAGTGGAGCCTTTGAAATTCCCCAGAAAGAGAGGCCCCAAGCCTGGCAGTAAGGTAAAAGCTGATGCTGATTCAGGCGGGTGAAACGCAGGGGCTGCAAGTCCTGCCACGGGATAGCGCATGCGTGTGTCTGGGCACGTTTGTCTCAGCCTCCGGCCGTGTGACTGCAGCGAGCAGGAGACCAAAGGGGTGCGTGGGCTGGGAATATCCCTCAGAGCCCAACCCCAGAGCTGTAGAGAATGTCTGTGTCCTAGAGCCCATTTCCATCGAGAAGCTGCGTCTTTGGAGCTGCAAAGCTTCGTGAGCGGTGAAGCAGCACGGCGGATGCTGTGGCCACGACAGGGTGGCCAAACGGTGGAATAAGCTCTTCCGTCCGTCACGGGTAGCTTGTCTAAGGCAAGCGGAGGTGGCAGATCTCAGGCTTGTTATGTTTGCAGGATTGTGGTTTGTAAAATACGCACGTGTTGAGGTTCTTGAGACTCCCCGTCATCACCATCAGAAGCGTGTCATGTGCCGCAGTGCCTTGTCTGTTGGATGCAGAGGAGAGAGTGTAGTGATCATGGGTGGTAAAGGAGAGCAGGGGTAAAAGGAGAAATATCTCCTCTTTTTCTGCAGAGGAAACCTAGGACATTGCTGAACCCAGCACCCACCTCTCCAACAACCAGTACCCCAGAACCAGACACAAGCACTGTGCCCCAGGACGCTGCTACAATCCCCAGCTCTGCCATGCAGGCTCCCACAGGTAAGGGTCTCAGACCACTTTCTTGGTGAGGTTACAGAGTTAGGAGCCATATCAGTCGGAAAGCGACACACCAAGATTTTCCCCTTTCTTCCTCCACCTGTACACCAGCAAACGTCACAGTTCCAGACAGGCTGGCCTAACAGGGAGTGTGTTGGGAGGAAAAGAGAGGCACTTGAGGTCAGAGCATTTATCTCCCTGGCTGTTTTGGAAATGATGAGGTCATAGGAAGATCACGGGTCCCTCCGTTCAGCACAGGGACCCCTTGGTCACTCATCGCCCATGAAGGGCACTTCCTGTGACCCATGGTGCCCAGGGCCAGTACGGTGTGTGCAGCACCACTTGTGAGCCCAGAGCACGAGCTCTCCCCAGCCGTGCCAGGTACAGCTACAGCAGGATGCAGAACAAGTGCTGAACAGTGGTTTTCTGTTCAGCTTCAGCCGGGACGTCGAGGCAAACAGGGTCAGGAGGGAGCAGGGGAGGAGCAGGAGCTGCTGTGCAGAGTTTGTGCCCTGCCACCACTGTGAGGTGTAGCTGAAGATGAATCTGGGCAGGAAAGTCTAATGCAAAGCTGCTGTTTCTGTGCTGCTCAAGCGCTGGATACAGGCTGAGCCCTGTGTCCCTGGAATGTAATTGGCCAGTTTTCAGAGGAACCTAAAGAACCCAGTTTCCCTAAACAGCGGGGGCTGCGTTCCTTCATCTCCTTTGAACATCACAGCCATCTTACCTGGCTGGGGTGGGAGCTACCGTGAGGCCTGCCCCAGGGCCTGAGCGCTGGGGAAGGTGTAGGAGAAACAGCAGCAGCTTGGCAGGTGAGCACGAGGCAGGAAGATTTTGGAGGTGATTCCCCTGTGGAAGGGGCTCTGCTGTTCGGATGCAGGCAGGCAGTCCTGGTGGATTCCCCTTCGTGAGTGGTTTGACAGTCAGAACATCTCAGCAACTCTCAGGTTGGATTTTAGGCATCTGTGTCTTGCTTTCTCGAGTGGGTTAATGGCAAACACGTTTCTCGTCTTGGCAGTTTGCATTTACTTGAACAAGAACGGCAGCACTGGGCCCCACCTAGACAAGAAGAAAGTCCAACAGCTGCCAGACCATTTTGGACCAGCCCGAGCTTCTGTTGTCCTGCAGCAAGCAGTACAGGCCTGCATTGATTGCGCTTATCATCAGAAAACAGTCTTCTCCTTCTTAAAACAAGGCCACGGGGGAGAGGTCATCTCAGGTGAGAACCGACCCGCAGCGCTTTGCCTTCGGAGGTGTCATGGCAAGAATTGGCTCGTCGGAAGATGTCTGTCCTGAAGCTTGGTGCGGTCGTGGGCCGGGGGCAGATGGAAGATTTCTGTCTTCTCTTCCTTGCCAAACATCTGTGTCGGTGAAGCATCGTCTGAGCAGAGTTCGCGTGGCCTGTGGGCACAGCTGCTGGAGCAGGCAGCCTGCAGCCCGGGCACCAGCCTGTCGTCCCCGGCACTGCCCTGGCCCCAGGAGGAGCCGGAACGGGTGGGATTTTCAGAACTCCTGATGGAAAGACAAGAAACACCCCGGTGTCTAATTGTCCTTTCTAGCCCGTGTTTCCCCGGATGCTGGGAGTGCGGGCCCCTCTCCGAGTGCCTTTCCGGTCCCTCAAACGCAGCCTCCCGGGTGCCGCAGCCCGGTCCCTGTGGCTGGGAGCAGTAGGCTGGTTCCAGCCTGTCCCGGGGAAGCGAGCTCGCCAGCGCCCAGGCAGCGCAAGGCAGTGGCTTTTGTTTGCTCTAGTCTGGAGCAGCGATGCTGAGATACAGAAGCTGGCTGTGCAGCCCTGGGCGTAACCTCCTGCCTTTGCTGGGGGTTTACGTGTTGGGCTCTGTTTGTTTCTGTCTCCAGCTGTGTTTGATCGGGAACAGCACACTCTGAACCTGCCAGCAGTAAACAGTATCACCTACGTCCTCCGCTTCCTGGAGAAGCTCTGCCACAATCTTCGCAGTGACAACCTCTTTGGGAACCAGCCTTTCACTCAGAACAGCCACATGCAGCGCGCACTCGAGTACGACCACGACAGGTATCTACCAGGTAGGAGCTGGGGCGGGGGCAGCATTGTAGGGACCCCAGGTGCCCCGTGTCTTAACCCAGGTTTTATCTTTATCTCAGGAGGCAGGTGCCAATTCCAGAGCCCTCTCCACAGGGCTCGTTGCATCACACCTAGTGTCGCGCACGTGGCCGCAGGGGTCTTTTTGCGCAGGATGCGAGTTGCTGTATTTTCTGCCTGTTGGTCTGATTTCCATCTCTGCCTCTAGGTTCCCACTCATCCGTGCTGTCTCCTTGTCTTCCCTCCTCTCCTCATCCCCCGGCCTTTCCTGCTTCCTGTAATCTGATTATAGTGACTTCATCCAGTTAGGAATTAAGGTGGAAGACTGCATGAGAAATAGAGGAGTGGTAACATGCAGCAGGTAAACAGTGGTTAGAAAGGGAATCAGAACCTGGCAGAGCCGTGTCCGCACCGGCCATGAGCACGCTGCCGGCAGACAGCCCACCCAGCCCCCGGTGACAGGGGAGATGCTCCCTGAGCATAGGTGCCTTTGTTTTTCTTGGCCTGGCAAATGCTCTGCTGCTTGGAAGCAGCACAGCCCTGGCAAGATAGTTCATGCCACAGTGCAAATCATCGGGCTGCAAAACTGCTCTTGGCAAACAAGAAGGGCAATCGTTTTGCCGCAGTTCTGCGTGGTGGCAGCAGCCCCTGGGCTGGCAGCCGCTTCCGGGCTGGCTCTGGGGCTCGGGGGAGCCGCTGCTGTGGGAGTGCCCGTCCTGGAGAGGATGAAAGCTCTCTGCACCCTCTGTAGGGAGTCAGCAAGTGTCTTCTGCTCTCTGCTCTCTTGTCTTGCCTCCTCCACTACCTTTCCACCCCCCAAGTCAGCAAATAGTTGTGCTGTCTGAGGTCTTTCCAAAGTTAATCCCTCGGATAATTACAGCTCTGACGAGAAAAGTGAGAATTCCAATGTGAAAGGGTAAGAACTTAGGAAGAACTGTTTCAGGAACAGTTGCTAAACGTGAAGCTTGGAGGCAACAGCCCAGTGCCACCGTGCTTCACTGCGTCTCACAAAGCCCCGTACTCAGGGGAGGGGATTAGCAAGAGTCTGAAGAGTGTGAGGATCTGCGAGTGACTGTCCCTGGCTTCCTGCCTGCGGGCTGGGGCTGTGCAGGACCATACTGGAACCAGCAATGCCAGGAGCAGGGAGCCGTGCTGGGGTGTAAGAACAGGAGCTGTAGGAAGCGGGTTGGCTGCTGTGGCAAGTACAGGAGCAGCATGTCTGGTTACTGGGACTAGAGGTTTACCCCTCTAGGGAACCTTTAGTTAGGAGCAGTCCCCGTGTTCCGGTGTGGAAATAATCCTGTTGTGATGAGACAGAGCAAAGCCAGAACGGGAGGAAGAGGAGCCAGGGTCTGGGCTGGGATGGAGAGGATCCTGTAGCTCACACACGTGGTTTGTCGCCAGCGTGAGATGTCAGTAGTGTCTGTGCAGAGAGCGGGGCTGCCTGGCACGGGGGGAAAGTATAAAGAGCAAAGTCAGAAACGAGGGAAACTCAGGCAGAGCACCGGATAGGATACGATGCTGAGACCTGCCCTCCCTGTGCTCTTCTTCAGTGTTTGCAGGGGTTAAAGAAAGATTAACCACAGGCTGGAGAAGCGGTAGCACCTTGTCCTGTAGTTCCTACTGATGTCTCAGGGCCTGTTGGGCACCTGGTCATCCAACAGCTTCCTCAGGCACCCGAGAGAAGATGATAACCATTGTTACCAGCATGCTGCAGCAGCTTCTGGTGAGGGCAAAGGAATACTACTGGTGATACTGAGACGTTAGGGCTGGGCACAGAACAATGAGGATGCAGTTGTACATCAGCTTAAATCACACCACGTGTCAAGGCTGCTGTGGTCTCACCTTCAGCTCTGTGTGTCCTGCCTTGGTTCCTCTACAGTACAGATGCTCATGTGCCTCAACAGGGCTGGTTCTTCCAGGAAGTGATGACTGGTTAGGACTGGGAGCTGGTCTCAATTCCCAGAACAAACTCACTTTACAGGAGGACCACTGTGGATTCTGTGGAAAACTTGTGCATGTGCTTGGGGCAGAAGAAGAAAGGCCTGCAGCCCCCGTAGGTCAGCTGTACCCTGGTGGTCTGTCTTGCTAAGTGAGGCATAATCATGGAAACAAGGGGAAGTAGATCAAGGTGTGCATCAGGGGACAGCAGATTAGCAAGAAAACAGGAAGCTGAGTGCTGTCAGCAGGAGCAGAGATGGGCTGTGAGATGCTGTGAACAGACAGATCTGATCTGGAGCCATCTGAGAAAACAGGGCTGGAAGGACCTTCTGGACCATCGAGCCTGGAGTCCTGTTGTTGCAGGCACCATAGTGGATGGAGTTGCTTTCATTAACTCTGCAGTTGGGGATTTTGCTTTTCCACTGGAGGCTGCTCCAAGGCTTTTTGCTGAGTTCTCAGAAACTATGTTGTAGTTTCTTGCCCATATTTATCCTTGGGCAACTCGGTATCCATGTCTCCTTGTCTGAACATTGTCTTGTAGCTTAACTGAGTTCTTCTGGAAGTAGCTGGAGAGCAGTGGTGTCCTTCAGGGGAGCTCGCCTGTCAGGTGCTCTGCTAAGAAAGGCTCTCTGCTCTCTTGTCTAGTGAACTAAACCTCATGAGGTGACCCAGCTCTCTGGGGAAGAGCTCACGAGGAGCAGGTGCCTCAGCACTGGCACCACCACGCTCACAAGAGATGTCTCCAGAAGCCGCTTTTCGTGGCTGTATCCCTGGGGGAGGTGATGATCAACCCGAGCGGGTCTCATTCCCCTTGTTCTCGGCCGTCACTGTCAACTGCAAGTTTCCAGCTCGCGCGACAGTGCTTCAAGTGCTCTGGCAGTGAGGCTGGACTCAGCGATCTCCAGAGGTCCCTTCCAGTCCCTACCATTCTGTGATTCTGTGATCTGCATTTTGCTGCTGGATTTGCCATCTTTCTGATACTCTCTTCTATATGTATTTTTTCTGTGTAATTTCAAATGCTGCCTTATCTGGCCTGCCAGGGGAGGACATCGGCAGCTTTCGTCAGAGAATCTCTACAATCTCTGCCAAAGTTATTAATAAAATATTAAATGACTCAGGACTCAAGAATGACCCTTAAGAAAATGCTGTAGCAATTGCTCTGCAACCTGGCGTTCTCGCTCAGTGCTCTGCTGGCTGCTTGTCCCCCCAAACCAGATGCTTGTGCATATAACAAGGCTTCTGGTAATGCTCAAGTTCTCTGTCTCAGCTGGTGGTTCTCCGTGTCAAATGCCTTGCTGGATTCCAGGCCAGGGAGGTGGACCACTCCTCTCTGTGTGAGAGATCATTATTTTCCCATGCTAAGGAAGCTCTTGGGTTAGTCTTCTCTGATGAACACCCACCGCAGTACCTGCCATCTGTCACTGTAGGATTTTCCCTACCCTTTTCTTCAGAACCTCTTCCAAGCCTTGCAGTGCTGCTGTCAGACATGAGCATTTTGTTGCCAAAATAATTTCTTCACCTTCTTTCTGGAATGTTAGCAGGATGTTCCAGTTGCTGAGAGCAGCGCGTTGTTCGAATGTGCCGCAGCAGACCCGGGCCTAACCCTTCTTTCTTCAGTTACATTTTGGCCTCCCCTGCGCCCTCACTTCTCCAGTTTGCGTACGTTCACTTCCTTCACTTCTTCAGTCAGTGGTGTGTGGTTTTGTTCCTCTCCTGTTTCTTTTGTCCTTTGAGCCCGGCCCTGGCGTTCGGCAGGGCTGCGACTGGAAGTGAAGGGAGGGTTTGTTTTGCTGAATCGACAGCTGAGCTGGGTGTGTGGGCTCTGCCGTCAGGGATAGGCTCCTAAAGTAGGAGCCCTGACTTTGACTCAATGGCTGAGGTGAGCAGACTCTCGCTGACAAACCCCAGCGTGGGCAGATGTGCTTCTTCTCCTCCCCCACCAACCTCCCAAGTCAGGTGAGGTGGGATACCCCGCGAAGCTGTCCCATCACCTGTAGGCAAGGACAAGCTTTGTTCCTTTTTTCTCAGCCTTCACCTTTCTGCAGAGTGTCCTCTCGCTCCATTCCCACACCTGCTGGAGCTGAAAACATGGCCCTGTCTCTTCCTTTGCCAGAATGAGTTGAAATGTTCACTTTGTCCCTGTCTCACCATCCTCTGAAGTTCATGACTCCCCGCTGAGCAGGTTCTTTTCATCTCCAGTCAATGATCTGCTTGTTCTCAGTGTCCTTCTCCAAGTGAACATTTATCCACGTAGACTTGGGGTCCTTTCCTCCCAGATTCTTTCCTCACTGATGATACACGTTCACGATGTTTGTGGCATCTTTTGAACTGAAGGTACTTTCTTCTCTTCGTGATGCTGCGCATCGTGCCTGCCGAGCGTAGCTCTGTGCTTTACTCCATTTCTTTCTGTTCTTAAAACTTGTCTTTTAAAACAGGAGAGCCAAACTACAGACCTACCTTTGGTTTATCCTCCCATTAATCTACACTGACCGAACTTCTCATTCCCTGGGTTGCCTCCTACAGCCTGGCCTTCTGTGTTTCCATTACTTTCAAAATCAAACAACTTAAAAAAATAACCAAACCCTGGTAAGATAAAGCCTCACCTTTTGTTGTGGTTCTGTGACTGCGAAGAAGGTCATGCAGTTCTAGTTAGAGATATTGAGGGGTGTTATTAAGAGCATTTGGTTCCCATCTGTGTCTGGGCAATGAATGTTTCCCACAGGGACGTGTCCTCAGGACAGTTTGTCTTTCTGTAATGTTGCAGTGATTTTGGATCATACTCCTGTGGAGTCCCAGGGCCTCAATATAAGCAGCTTATCTTCCATTTCACTGAAGGATTTTGGTAGAACAGGAACTTTTCTCTACCTTTTTATTTCTCTTTAGTCAAGTAAATTGTGACCATCTGATGTTTCCCACCCACATGTACCTTCGTTTCTTTGTTTGACGTGATGCATCTCCCTTGGTGTCCAGTCCCAGTTGCTCCCCGCCGTATTTCTGTCCCCCCTCCAGCACCCATTCCTGCCCGAGCCGCGACGCTGGGGCCGCTCCGTGCTCGTGTCCAGCCCCCAGCATTTGTCTACGAGCATTTCATCCCCGCACACCCCGAAGGCTGCAGGCTCACCCGCGTCGCTCGCGCTCGCCCAGCTGGAAGGGGCCGGCCAGGAGCCCGTGCGAGCCGGCGGCTGGTGGGTGACCTCGGCATCGCTTCTCACTTGACCGCAGGCCATGATCTGCCACCCACCCCATCGCTCGCCCGGCTGCTGTCCCCCCGTCTGAGCGCTGCCATCCCGCGTCCATCCCCCGCTCAGCTTTGCGCAGCCTCCGGCCGTCGGCAAAGACCTCGCCACTCACGCTGCCGAGAGCCCTGGCACTGGGAAGCACTGGGAAGTGCTGGGAAGCACTGAGAGAGGAGCAGCAGCACCAGCTGGGCACTTGAGGGACCCCTTTGGGGAGAGGTCGAAAGCCTGAGTGCGGGCGAATCGAGCGCTGTGCACGGTGCCGTGTTTGCACGTCCTCGGAGGGGGGGATGCGTCTGGAAGCTGAAGAGTGGGGAGGAGCGGGGATCGTGCGGGATGAGCCACGGGCAGAATGAGGAGAAACGGAATTCCGTCAATCAGAGATGCTGTTTGGGGTGAAATATGGCAAAACGTGCCTAAGATTCTTCGTTAGGTTTCTCACCACCCTTTTTCTCTGGCAAAACTTGCAAAGGAAAATAGAGAATGTTGAGTGCTGGGTTGCAGTTTTTCCGGGCTGGTAGCAGGCTGGTGATGCGCACGAGTCTCCGGTGACTCTGGCAAGACTGAATTTCCCAGGAAGTCTCCGCTTCTAAATAGGGCTTGTTCTCTTTTCCTAGACAGAAGCAGTTCGTTAGACGGCACGCTGCAGGGACCAGGCCGGGGTACAAAGCGATATTCCCAAGATTCCCCTCCATACACTGCTCCTCTCTCCCCCAAGTTACCAAAGAATGACCGTCACCCTTTGGAAGGTGAGCACAGCGTCTCTTCCCAAAGCTGGCTGTTCGTAGACTTGGGATGGGTGCAGCAGGGTCAGGTGTTTCGGGCCACATGGAGCTCGGGGTTTAGGGAGTCTGCTTTGCTTTGTCTCTGGCGTGGGTCAGCGCTTGGCTGTTTGGAGAGAAGTGAAGAAACCGCTCTGCGCCAAGGCTGGTTCCCCAGGCAGTTGTGTAAGACGTGTGGAATGCAGGGAGAATTCCTTCTAACCCTGGTAGTCATCATCTAATGCCATACAATCCAGGATTTAATGACCCATGTTGGAGCTTCCGTTGCTGTGCATGATACTAACGGTCAGAAAGCTGCCCGGCTGCTCCAGTCAATCTTCCCCCAGCTTTTTCCCCGAGGGTTTGCTGCAGCACATTGCACAGATGCTGACGTGCAGCTGCGTGGCCAGGAACCTGCTGCCCTTTCCCAGGATCCCATCTTGATCCTCACAATCCCCCCGGCATAGCAGGAAGGGTCCCACGAGCGTGTGCTCCACCAGCTCAAATCGCACCCCGCAGTGCTGCCGCTTCCCACGGCGCCCGTTGGGTAACGCGGGTGCAGATGTGCTGGGCCACGTTCTCAAAGGTGATGGCAGAAACGTCCTCTCTGCTGTGTGGGCTGTGTGCAGGTGGGAGATTTCCAGAGGGTCCAGGTAGCTGGGTCACTTCCCGAGCCGGAGCAGGAGTCTTCCATGAACACACTTCCGCCTTCCCCTTTGTTTTGACCTGCAAACGCTCCCCGACTCAGACTGAACCTCACCGAAGCCTCTTGATCGATTGCTGGTGGAATCACCCAGGCGTTAGGTCTTGGTTCTTTGTAACACGTCCCTGAAGAAATGGTGACTTTTGGCCGGGCTCATAGTTCGGTGGCTTCGTGCCCTGTGGCTGTCCCTTCAGGATCACCGTTTCCCTGGCTCTTGCTGGGTTGTTGATCCCCGGCTGGGGTGTGCGCAGCCTCCCACGCACTCTGCTGTAGTTTTAGTCTCCACCCAGCACTGTGCCCTGTGCCCTTCAGGCTTACTGACCCTGCATCTAAGCTGATCTAGAGGTGCCCCCTGTGAGGGACAGTTTCTAGGGGCCTGAGTATCTAAATCGATTAAAAATGTAAGTTTGTCACATAACCAAAGCAAAGAACAAGGTGACGTGTGGCACCAGCTCATCTGTTCCAGCAGATTGACGAGTCAGAAGCTGTTTCTCACCTCTAGATACACATCCTTGCTGGTCTCCTTGACATTCTCCAATACCACTGCCCTTAGGTAACCGTTAACAAAGCCCATGCTGTCCTCCACCAGCGAGGGGAACGGGCAGCGTTCAGCCTGTTCTTGAAGCACAGTGGTGTTCTCTGAAGGTTAAGGTGCCTCAGTCACATGGTGAATATTGTACACTCTCTGTGTGGTTGATGGAGAGAGAAAGTTCCATAATGGGTAATTCCAAGGAGGAACCTACATTAGGTTGTCTACAAGATTCATTCTTAGTCTCCTTCAAAGTCTGTTCAGTTATCTCTTGGCCTTGGAGTGGGTCATGCCATCTAGATGCCCAGAACACTCCAGCCTCCTCTGCAGAAGCAGAGACAAGTGGGCAGAAAGTGGGCCTTCATCTGAGGGTGATGGTCCTGTTGGGCTGTGAACTCCCTACAGCAGCTTGGTCTCGTTCTGTTCTTGGTCCAAGCCAAGGGGTGTACAGAGCAGGGGCAAACGAGGCGCAGTTCCAAATTCCATCTGGAAATTGGTTTTTATCCCACCACTAAAAGCCCGTTTATCCTCCTCTGCCATGACACTGGAGTACAAGCAGGAACATTTGCATTTCAAGGGTCATATTTTAATGTGAGCCTGCAAAACTCACTGAGTAATTCTGGAGCACAGAGACGGGTCACCGCACAGCGATGACCTCCCTGGCAGAGCACGGGACGGCCAGTGCCACCGGAGCCGTTCCCAGTTTGCCAGGTTGAAGGCGGTGAGCAGTGGTGGGGAGTCTCCCTTCCTCCTGCCTTTGGCAAGAACTCAGAAAGATAAGGAGGGCATCTCACTTCTTACATCGTGTTGCCTCTTGCATCCGGTGGCGCTGATGTCGCTTTTTGCTGCAAAGCTGCAGTTCCAGCGCAGTGGGGACCTGCTTTGCCGTGGCTGTGGTTTGGTGGGAGCAGTGGGTGCTGAGTGGTTGTGCGAATCAGATGGATGCCTGTGGGCAGGCTCCGTGTTTGAGCAGTAGAATCTATAGCGCTGTTTGTTTAATTAAACTTTAATTATCTGCTCCCTGCCTCTCCGCCGCTAATTGTGGCATGTTTTCCCACAATGCTCTAAAAGCAGCTTTTATTTAAAACGAGCAGTTTGTAGAAGAGCTGCCTGAGAATTACCCACCTCCCACTCACTCCCAGGGCAGTTACAGAATCACAGAATCACTGAGGCTGGACAAGCCCTCTGAGATCAAGTCCAGCCCATGACCCAACACCACCACATCAGCCAGACCATGGCACTCAGTGCCACATCCAGCCTGCCTTTGAACACCTCCAGGGACGGTGACTCCACCACCTCCCTGGGCAGCCCATTCCACTGGCTGATCACCCTCTGTCAGGAAGGGCTTCCTGATACCCAACCCAAACCTCCCCTGGCACAGCTTCAGCCTGTGCCATCTCCTCCTGTCACTGGTTCCTGGGAGAAGAGCCCGACCCCCCCTGCCTACACCCTCCCTTCAGGGAGTTGTAGAGAGGGACAAGGTCCCCCCTGAGTGTCCTCTTCTCCAGGCTAAACAACCCCAGCTCCCTCAGCCTCTCCCCATCACACTTTCCCTCCAGTCCCTTCCCCAGCCTCATTGTCTCCTCTGGACTGGCTCCAGCACCTCAGTGTTCTTCTGGCAGTGAGGGGCCCAGCACTGTGCCTGGTACTCGAGGTGAGGGCTCACCAGTGCTGAGAGCTGGGGGAGAATCACAGCCCTGCTCCTGCTGGCCACCCTATTCCTGATCCAGGCCAGGATGCCATTGGCCCTCTGGGCCACCTGAGCACACTGCTGGCTCATGTTCAACCTGCTGTCAACCAGCGCTCCCAGTCTCTCCACTGGGCTGCTCTCCAGTCTGCAGCACTGCCTGGGATTGGTGTGTTCTGGGCAGCGAGCACACGTGCCTGTCCCTGCCACCTGCAGAAGCACGTTGTCTTCTGCTGCAGATGATTCGCGGGGTTAGTAACCACTCTCGTTTCTCACCTCGTTTCCCTCTTCCCTCTCTGGAGGTGCCATGCACCTCAGCAGTTCTCTGCCTGCCTGTGTTTGAAGAAAACCCTGACTCTCTTGCACTGACCCTACGCAGAAGCCTCCAGCTCTGCTGCCATAGTCACAGCACACACCGATCCAGGAACAGGTGATCTGAGGGTGAACACACAGCTTCACTTCTATCTCTTGGGCCAACCGAAGCAGGGCTCCCCAGCTGTGTGGCCTCATCCTCTTCTTCAGCGGTGCGATCACAAGCGCGTGTGAGAACGCGATCGCCTATCTGAAGCGTGCATCTCAGCGCGCTCACATCCGAATGCCGGCAGCGTGAGTTGCTGAGTTAGATCTTTTCTGAGGGTAGGTTTCTCATCCTTCACATTGCACCAACATGAACCCGTGCACGTGCTCTCCCAGCCTCCCAAGCTGCAGGGTTTGCTAGCTGAGCCCGCGGGTTCCTTCTGCTGCCACAGATGCCCTCTCTGTGAGTTTGGGCCTTCACAAGCAGTGAGATTTGCATGTTTGCCTGACCCAGCCCATCTGGAGGGAGTGTCTCGAGGCTTCCCGGCAAGCTGAAGCTGAGCATCACCTCTTGGAGGGTTCTCGGTGTCCTTGGTGGATGGAGATGTGCAGCCCAGCGCTGTCCCCCTGCCCACAGCCACTGTCCTGTCACAGAGCCTCCAGAGCAGACCAGAGATCTGTGCCCACAGCCCCATCTCGTGCCCCTGCACTCCCCAAGGGTCGGACATCACCCTGCACAGATGGGTAGTGGGAAGTGGTTTGGGTTTTAAGCAAAACTGACCTTGCTGGACACCAAGAAGCAGCTCCTGTGGAGTGCCAGTGCCTCTGGTTTGTTACATCCACTGTGTGGGTCTGTCTGGGGAACCTCCCCTGGGCCAGGGTGGCCAGCTCCCTGCTGGCTGTGCTGTAATGGGATGGTGGGAAAGCGGTGAAGGAGCAAAGGAAGGATCCAGAGTTATTCAGGATTAGTCATGAGTCAGAAATCGTGCACCTAGAGAGCTGGTGACACACGGCCAGCACACAGCACAGGTCAGTGGTCAGAGTCTTCACCCCAGCACTGTTTCTATGACAGATTTTAAGGATGTGCTGCTGGTTTCTGAGAGTGTCCCAGAAAATAAAGGCAGAAATGCCTCCAGTGCAGAGCAGCAAAGCCCACGAGATGGAAGGTCACAGTTACACAGACGGTGTCCTCACCTCTGTTTCACTGAACGGCCAAACGGCTGAAGGAGAGGGATCCTGCCATGCTGTAGCCTTCTGAGGCAAAGCCAGGGAAGGTGTGGGTTGGCTGCCTCCAGCTGAACCACCCCTGGGATCTCTGCTTAGGCAGCAGAGGCACTGAAACCAGAGGGTCCCAGTTCACAGAATAGTCCCTGCAGCTCATAGGAACCAGAGAACATAATGTGCCTCCAAGAGATGTTGCCCCAGGTGGTGGGACTCAACCTCTGCCACGCTCAGGTACCAGATTGGCTCTGACAAACTGCATCTCCCTTCAGTGGAGCGTGGCAGCATCAGCTTAGCAGGAAGGTTTGAGAGGAGCTCAGCAGCTTTTGGATCTCATGGGCTGCAGTATCCACTTTGCACCTTCACCGCCATTCCTGTTCCACACAACCTCACTGTACTGGCCCCTCACCTGCTGCTCACGTGCTCTGGGAAGTTCCAGGGAAGAAACCCAGGGCCTCTCTGGGACAGTTGTTCTGGTTTCTTCATCCTTGTCACCTGCTCTGGTGTTTGAGTGGCAGCAGCTCAGGACTGGGAGCTGCCCTCGGGGTCTCTGTGGACCCAGCTCCCAGAGTGCACAGGCAGTATCCGTGTGTAGGAGCTGCTCTCCTCTTTGGCTGTATGAACTTCCCACCTCTTTCATAAAGAGGACCGCAGGTATTGGAGGCATCAGGTCCACCTGGACTGAGGCCGGACAGTGCGTGCCACAGTAAAATCAACACGTGGTCCAGGGTGAAGCGGTGACGGTGTCACAGCAAAGGGAGATCTTGCTGGCTCGGCCAGAACAAATGCATCACCTCGGAGAGTTTCCTCAGCCCCTCCAGCCTAATGCTGCCATTGACAGGGAAAATGAGATGTGTTTCCTAAAGAGTAGGTGAGGAAGCTGCTGGGACCCTGCCCCTCCTGCATGGGTGCCAGCAAAGAGTGTTGGTCACGGCTCTAGGTAGTGAAGAAGGGCCCAGTAGGGCAGGACGGGTGTGCAACTGGTTGCCAGCACCTCGCTTTCACGGGCAGAGGATCAGCACTGGGGCTGGTGCGAGAGCGTTGCGGGGGTGGTGCCAGTGGAGCTGGGCTGCTCCGCAGAGCCTGCTCCCTCCTGCTCCCTCCTGCTCCCTCCTGCTTCCTTCTCCCTCCTGCTCCCTCCTTCTCCCTCCTGCTCCCTCCCGCTCCCTCCTGCCTGAGCCTC
This sequence comes from Todiramphus chloris collaris, assembly GCA_025345505.1. NCBI lineage: Eukaryota > Metazoa > Chordata > Aves > Coraciiformes > Alcedinidae > Todiramphus > Todiramphus chloris. Next base: position 804,061 of record JANVCC010000120.1, on the reverse strand, counting down.
CCGCCACATCCCCCGCCATCCGCAGGGCCTGGCCCGGTGGCTGACCCTCGGGGAGCCTCCCCTCCCTGCTCGGGCTGCTGTGCGGGTCCCGTGTGCCCCAGCCCGGGCAGCCCCCAGTGCCGTGCAGTGCCTCTGGGAGCAGCGAGGGCCCGGGGCTGCAAGCTGGAGCTGCTGGCGACACGAACAGAGGAGCTGTGGCTCCGGTCTGAGTACCAGCCCTTGCCAGCGCTGACTGCTTGGACTGGCGTTTGCCAGAGCAGCGCCAGCCGGCTTGAATTCCCCGCTCTGGAGGGGACCCCGTGGCGGGGGCTGACCCGGCTGGCGCGGCCGCGGCCCTGCCCTGCGGTGTCGTCGGGTGCCTGGCGTTCGGGTGCACTGACTGCAGCTTGGTGCGTTCCAGGTGAAACCTTTGTTCTGGGAGATGGCCTCCCAGGGCCCCTGGAGCCTCGCCTGGACCCCATGGACTCTGCCTTGAACTCTGTCCACCCCTCCGGCCACAGCAGGAGCTCCAGAGACTATCGCCTGCCAGGATACAGGCACCTGCACCAACCCTCTAGCCTGCCCCAGGGCAGCACCTCCGCCTTGCGCAGGCTTAGCTCTGGGGGTAAGAGAGTTCAGAATCCGGCCCACAGATCATTAATTTGGCAATAAAGGGCTTTTCTAACTCCAGTTACACCTCTCTAACCCCAGCCAGTCCCAGAGAGTGGCCTCTCCGCTGCTAGCAGGTAGCCTGGTAGGCTTGTCGCTGGCTCTAGAGAGGTGGCAGATGGGCGGGGGGAGGCAGGGACTGGTGATGCTCTCAGGGGAGATCCTTTGGCATGGTGACCTGCTGGACCCGGAGGTCAGTGGAGAGGAAGGAGCAGAGCTCACAGGCATGGCCGGGGGGCTGTTGAAGTGATAAATGGGCCTCTGATCCGTGAGGATGGATCAGGAATGGCCAGGGGAACTGCCTGGTGAGGCTGGGAGCCGGGGCGGGTGGCTGGGGGGACGCGCCAGCGACTCTCGTCTGTCTGGAGGAGTGGGGCAAGAGACCCCTTCAGTGCAGGGCGGCAGCACGTGGCACATCCAGGTGCCAGCAGAGACCAGCTAGGTCGTGTTGCGGTGCGCCGCATCCATCCGAGCCTCTAGAAAGCTCAGGCTGCCAGGGCCTTGGTCCCTCTGCCTGCCCCACATCTGCGAGTGCAGGCAGAGTGCTGGGGAGAGCGGCTGGGTGGTGGGAGCGGGGCTGCGGCACGGCAGCGTTGGGGATGCGGGATGGCAGGGTTGGGGCTGTGGGACGTCAGCGTTGGGGCTGCGGGATGGCAGCGTTGGGGATGCGGGATGTCAGGGTTGGGGCTGCGGGATGGCAGGGTTGGGGCTGTGGCACGGCAGGGTTGGGGCTGCGGGATGGCAGGGTTGGGGCTGCGGCACGGCAGCGTTGGGGCTGTGGGATGGCAGGGTTTGGGCTGTGGGACGGCAGGGTTGGGGCTGCGGGATGGCAGGGTTGGGGCTGCGGCACGGCAGGGTTGGGGCTGTGGCACGGCAGGGTTGGGGCTGCGGGACGGCAGGGTTTGGGCTGCGGGACGGCAGGGTTCGGGCTGCGGGATGGCAGGGTTGGGGCTGCGGGACGGCAGGGTTGGGGCTGTGGGACGGCAGGGTTGGGGCTGCGGCACGGCAGGGTTGGGGCTGCGGGATGGCAGGGTTGGGGCTGTGGCACGGCAGGGTTGGGGCTGCAGGATGGCAGGGTTGGGGCTGTGGCACGGCAGGGTTGGGGCTGCGGGACGGCAGGGTTGGGGCTGTGGGACGGCAGGGTTGGGGCTGCGGGATGGCAGGGTTGGGGCTGTGGCAAGGCAGGGTTGGGGCTGTGGCACGGCAGGGTTGGGGCTGCGGGACGGCAGGGTTGGGGCTGCTGGCTCTGTCCACCAGAAGATGCAGCTTTGCCTTGGCGAGTTTGCTGATGGTGTCGGGGGCAGGGGAGCAAGGGGCGGAAAGGTGCATGGGGGCAGAGTGGAGGTTGAGGCTGGCTTTCCGCAGAGGGGGAACCGCAGCAGATGGGCGGGGGGAGGGGGAATGGGGAGGGCAGATTTGGCTGAAGGGGGCAAGTGGAGACGAGGGGTTAGAGCGAGAAAGGGGCTCAGTGTAGAGGGCTGCCCCAAAATGTAAGGCCTAAGGAGACAGCCCGGGGTGCTAGATTGTGCCCCAGCATCCCCCGGGGTGCGGCGGGGACGTGCCCTCCGTGGTCTCTGTGCCAGCGGTGACACTGCCACCTGCTCTTCCCCCCAGGGTCCGACAGATACCTCGGCTCTCGGGACGTCTCCCGGCTGAGCGGCCGCGACCCCTCGTCCTGGACCGTGGAGGAGGTGATGCAGTTCATACGGGAATCCGACCCACAGCTGGGACCGCACGCAGACCTCTTCCGGAAACACGTATGTGGGTGACTGTGTCTGTCTGTCTGTCTGTCCGTGTCTGTGTGTCCATGTCCATATCTGTGTGTCTGTGTGTGTGTCCGTGTCTGTGTGTCTGTGTCTCTGTCCGTGTCTGTGTGTCTGTGTCTGTGTGTGTCCCTGTGTCTGTGTGCCTGTGTCCATGTCTGTGTGTCTGTGTCCATGTCCGTGTCTGTGTGTCCGTGTCTGTCTGTCTGTGTGTCTCTGTCTGTGTCTGTGTGTCTCTGTCTGTGTCTGTGTCTGTGTCCATGTCTGTGTGTCTGTGTCTGTGTCTGTGTCCGTGTCTATGTGTCTGTGTGTCTGTGTCCGTGTCTGTGTGTCCGTGTCTGTGTGTCTGTGTGTCTGTGTCTGTGTGTCTGTGTCTGTGTCTGTGTCTATGTGTCTGTGTCTGTGTGTCCATGTCTGTGTGTCCATGTCTGTGTCTGTGTGTCTCTGTCCGTGTCTGTGTGTCTGTGTCCGTGTCTGTGTGTCTGTGTCTGTGTGTCTGTGTCTGTGTGTCTGTGTCCATGTCTGTGTGTCCGTGTCCGTGTCTGTGTGTCTGTGTCTGTGTCTGTGTGTTTCCATGTCTGTGTGTCTGTGTCTGTGTCTGTGTCTCCATGTCTGTGTGTCTGTGTCCGTGTCTGTGTCTCCATGTCTGTGTGTCGGTGTCCGGGCGTGCGTGGCCGTGTGTGTGCTGGGGGAGGGTGGAGCAGCCCCCAGGAGCCCCAGGCTCTCACACAGCAGTGCTCTGCAGCAGCCGGGTTCTGTGCCGAGAGCAGCGCTGTCAGTCCCGCCTGTCCCCTCTGTGGGCCTGGGGACATCCCAGCACCACTGACCTCGTGCGTAGCAAGAGCCCAGCCCTGAGCTGGATTTGAACCCTCGTGCTGAAAACACAAACCCTGTTCCCCCCGGGTCTCGGTGTTCAGCCTGCAGCAAATCTCTCCTGGCGAGAAACGTGGCGAGCAGAATTCACTGAGTGCATCCTGCTGAACTCCCGTTTCCCCTCTCAAGGAATCTCCCAAGGCTCTGGTTCTTGTGCCTGTCCTTAGGTGTAGAAGAGCTGCAGACACACACAGAGTGTGGGGTTTGTACAGTTAAAGCCACGCAGATTTTGGCAGCTCCACATCCTTGGTTGCTCCAGGACGGTTCGTCTTCCCTCGGCCTTTCCCTGAAGCCCGTGATAGACCCGGTGGAGCTCGTGAAGTCAGAGGAGCAGTAGCAGGAGACAACCCCTTCTTCCCTGGGCAGGAGGGGTGGGTGTGACGCTTCTTGCTCTGTGCTGGACTCAGACAACTCTTTAGGGTTTTAATTAGTTCTATCTTAGAACAAACAGTAATTGAATAATGTTTTAATTACGCCAGAGAGTGCTCAGCACTGCTAAGGGCTGCAAGTCCCCAGCATTGGCTGGCCTGAGGAAGAACTTTGCTTTCATCTGAAGACAGGAAAAGCAGAACAAACCTGGTACTGGAGGTTACTGGTGGCCTTACCAAGGGTGAGACCCTGCTGAGCAACACCATAGGATGAGATTTTCTGTTCTTTGAGGTTGTGCTTTTTATTCTTCATTGGACTTAACGTCCATTAACGCTTTCTTCCTGGAAACCTGTCCCCTGTAAAGCTCTGGGCCAAGCCTGGACCAGGTCAAGGAAAGGAGAGCAGCAAGGAACTGGAAAACATCTGCTCACAGATGCTGAGGGCAAAGCTCATCTCCAGTTACTTCAAGCTTCACCATCCCTCCCCTCCCCAGCCTCAGCGAGGGACCCCCTGGCTCAGCTGTAAAGCACCAGCTCGTTTTGGAGAGGAGCTGCTGGAGATGAGCTGCAAACCTGCTCTGCCGGCTGCTGGCACTTCCCTAGAGGCTTTGGAACTCAGGGTTCCAGGGTTTGGTCCCTGGCCTCCTCTCTCCAGCTGTTATTCAGGGCTGTGTGTCTCACGGCAGGGCTGCTGTTGGGGCTGGCACAGCCTCCCCCCGACCCCCGCAGCAGGCTGATGATGCCCCCGAGTCGCTCCCCTACCAGGGAAACCCCTTCCCCACCTCTCCTTCCTCCCCTCACAGGAGTTTTCCTGACCAGTTGACACGACTCCTGGCTGTTCAGCACCCGGCAGACCTCCCGCTGCTGTGTGGGGTCCGGGGCTGGCCCCCTGTGCCACAGGCAGGGCGGGATGCGGGGTGGGCTGCGGGGCTGCCCATGCCAGGACAGTGCCCTTGCCTGCAGCCCAGCCGTGCTGCCGCTGCCGCCGTCATCGTCTCGGGCACGCGCCGGCTCCGGGGCAGCTGGGGGCACGCCGGGGTGGTCACCAGCGCTGCTCTTTCCCCTCCTCGCAGGAGATCGACGGGAAAGCCCTGCTCTTGCTGCGGAGCGACATGATGATGAAGTACATGGGGCTGAAGCTGGGGCCAGCCCTCAAGCTCACTTACCACATTGACAAGCTAAAGCAGGGCAAGTTCTGAGAGGACACTTGGCAGGATGGATCCCGGACGTTCCGTGCCTGGCCGCCCGCACCCGCGCTCGCCTGCCGACAGGCCGCATGCACACCCCAGCTACGCCGCAGACGGACACCTCGCCGATGCCCCGGCCCCGCCACGGGGCTCCAGCTGCCCTCCCAGCTGCCCTCCCGGGCTCCAGCTGCCCTCCCAGCTGCCCTCCCGGGCTCCCGCTGCCCTCCCACCCCGGCACCAGTGGCCAGGTGGAGGTTGGTGCCACATCGGCCTTGGGGCTTCGCACCGGACTCGAGTCGTGGGCGTCCTGTTGGAAGCGGGGTCTCTCCTCTCCTCTCCTCTCCTCTCCTCTCCTCTCCTCTCCTCTCCT
>JANVCC010000120.1:703626-795869 GCA_025345505.1 Todiramphus chloris collaris | reverse complement strand
AGGGGAGCGATGTCCCTGCTCCTCCCGGGACAGCAGGGGAGCGATGTCCCTGCCGGCAGCACCGCCTGGGGCTGCTGACCCCATCCCCCTCGGGCTGGAGGGGGCTGAGCTGCTGGGAGACAGCAGTGCCTCCCCCAGCCCCGCAGTGACCAAACCCCGTGCGGGGCCCTGCGAAGGCCCCTCGTGTTTGCAGAATGCCCTTTGGGAACCACCGCTTCTGGGGCAGCCCCAGCTGCTCAGGGTGGGCATCAAAGCAGAAAAGCCCCCGGCACCCTGGGATGCGCTTCCCCCAGCCCTGCCAGAGCCCAGGGCAGGTCCTGGAGCAGCTTCCTCCCAGTCCCTGCCAGTCCCTGGGGCAGAGGGCCCGGGGGAGGTTCTAGGGCACCCGGCAGGCGGGCACCGGGAGAGCGCTGGGCTGGCCCCGGCTGCCCGGGGAGGGTTTGCCCGGGGGGGCTGAGCCCTCCCCGACCCCAGCAGCTCCCGGGCTGCGAGCACAGCTCGGGGCAATCGGCTCCTCCTTGGTGACCGTGAACCCACCAACAGCTCCCCAGGAACACGCTGGGAGTCCAGCGGCCGGGTCCAAGGTGGGGAGAGCCCGAGGGGCAGGGGCAGGGTGGGCAGCCGTGAGAACAGCTCCGACACGGGGCCTGGCATCCAGGGGAGCGCCTGAAAATGGGCCCGTCTCATCCCCTCCTTCTCCTCCCTCGCCCACAGACACCACGGAGCAAGCTTTTGGCTCGTTATTCATTTCATTTTATTACAAATAAGCATTTCCTGACCGAGGCAGCTGCCCCGTTTTGGCCACAACAGAAACGTTTCAGGAGAAAGAAACCCAAGCTAAGGAAAGAGAGCACGTGGGGCCTGGGCAGGGCTTGCTGGTCACAGAGCACCTCGGCCTCTTGCCCAACCCCTGCAATTGGCACGGAGGAAGAAGGCCCCCAGCCCTCCCGGGTGAAAGCAGCTTGGTGGGATGCATGTAAAAAAGGGAGGAATAAAGCAAGAGGGGCTGTGGGGAAAGAGCACCGAGGAGGAGGCAGGAGAGTGTTTAATTGTGGTGGTACAGAGCCAGCCTGGAGCCGTGGAGCTGCCTTCAGAATGTAATGACCTGAAATGTTCCCAACACACGGCACCTCAGCCAAGGGAGACACCTTCTCCTTCCTCCCCCATTACCCGAAAGGAGGTTGCTTATGCAGCGGGAAGAAAAACCCAGCGAGTGCCTTTCCCCCCCCTGCCCCCAGAACGGCAAAGCTGAGCTCATCCTCCTAGAAAGGCACAGACCCAGGGAGGGAAGCAGGGATGAAGGGGGATCCCCCCGGGAGAAGCCCCAGGAGCCGGGCAGCCCGAGGCAGAGCAGTTCAAGGCAGTGGCTGAAGGTAGTTCTTTCTTTCCTGTACTTCCCCCGCCTCCCTTGATGCAAGGAGTTGAAATGCCCCAGCCCCAGCAGCAGCAGCTGCCAACCCCGGCACGGAAAGGGCAGAGCTGTGCCTGGATCCAGGCAGCGATCGCCTCTCCTGACAGTTGTGCCTTCTCTGCTGTTATTTTTCCCCGCATGATCCACAGTAATTGCACCCCTGCAGTGACAGATCCCAGCCAGAGCCAATCCTGTCCTGGATCAGCTCTATTCCAGGAAGATTCTCCTGATTCAAGTTCATTGCCAGCACTGAGAGCACCAAGATCCCCAGTGCCAAATGTGTAAATACTGCTGAAAAAGAGAAAACTCAACCCAAAACAACGAAAAACAGAAAACATTTCCCCTCCCCTCAAAAAAGACTGCATAGAGCTGAGCAGACCCCTCCCTGCAGCTCGAGCAGAGCGAGCCCCAGAACCTCTGGCAGCCACAACTGCCCCGGAGGAACCGGGACGGCTGCGGGGGAGAGGGAGGGGAAAGCAGCTCCTGGGTCGGGGGCACAGAGCAGCCTCCCTCCCGCCCGCATCACCGCTCCCTGGGAAGGAAGGGGGCAGCCGGAGTCTCCCCAGCACAGCTTGTCCCACACCCGTTTGCTTTTTTATCTCCAGGATGGTGGTAACTGGAGAAAGTCCAGAGGTGCGTGTGCTGCGATGAGCTCTCCTCCGGAGCGGAGCAGAACCTACGCAGAGAGGGACAAGGGGCAGAAGAGCTGAGGAAATGAAGGGCTGGAATTTCATAGAGAAAATTATAAAACCATAACTTAAGAAAGCCCAAAGCTGATGGTGTTCAAGCTGTTGCTGTAGGAGCGCCTGGCAAATCTAAAGACAACTCTTCTCTTCAGTGAGGACACCTCTGGAGAAAGAGAGGAAGGAGTGGGAATTACTGACAGCGAGGAGCGGAACTGCACGAGACAGTCACAGTCTTACACACATCACAGAGCAGCACAGGAGCTGGGACCTGACACCTCTCCTCTCCCCAGGACAGAGGTCCACAGACAGCAACGCTCCCATCACCCCCCTGGAGAAGCCACCTCCTTCTAGAAGCCGTTTCAATAAAATCACAGGGGTCAGCACTGCTGAGCTGTGACCAACCCCCTGCCCCTCCCAGCACTGCCACGGCTGGCACCAGAGCCAGAGCTGCACCAGGAACACTGCTGAGCTGGGAGGTGCACCAGCAGGCCTGGCAGGGGCAGGGGACGATGTGCCCCTGTCACTGTCCCTACGGTGTCTTCACCTGGGGACAGCCCCCACCAGCACCCAGCCTTGTCACTTGAGGGAGCACCCGGGATACTCTCAGCGAGCCAAAGGTTCAGAGTATCTTCAGGAGGGTAGAAAGTGAGAGAGAATTCTTCAGCTTTTCAATTGCTCCTGTGCCAGATCTGGAAGAACCCAGCTCCTCAGGACTCCTGCAGCACAAGGGCCAGTCCTGCGAGCGGGGCCCAAGAGCTGCTTCTGCCCCAGGCCCGGGCTAACCCTCACTGTCCCCCTGCAGTTAACTTTGGCAGCGTCTGTTCTAGGAAGGGGGATGAGGGGGGCGTTGGGCATCCTTGGTCCCCTGGCACTCAGCAGTAACCCCCCCCCGCTCTCACTCGACAAGCGCCTGCACAAACCCAGCTTTGCTCCTCCAGAAACACCACAAAAAAAGCCCCAAAACAACAAACCAAACCACCAGGCAGAGCTGTGGGGAAAAGCGTCACATCCACCATCGCCCACCGCAGCAAAGGGAGAACTCATTCAGAGACTAACTCTGCCTCTGGCTGCTGAAGGCTGGATGCGGGGTCTAGTGCCTCCCCCCACAGCTGGATTACAGATGCACGTGTAGCTCTCCAACCCTCCCGCCACACCACATCTGCAGCAGCTGTTCCAATTGGCAGCTGCAGCCCACTGGTTTGACAGAGGGAGGTGGGGAGAAGGGCCAGTTCAAAACCAGTCTTTGACAAAAGGGAGAGATTTAACTCCCAAAATACTGACCCTTCTAATCCCAGTATCCCCTTGCTCAGCTTTCCCTCGTTTCAGCAGCGGGGGCTGTATTTCTGCTTTGCTTCTTTATTTGAATTTCATCCCGAACTCCCCCGGGTATCTTTAGACTTTACAAGGTGCCGACTCGCCAGGGAAACACCCGCCCCCGTCCCTCAGACGGACACGGGCAGCACAGCGGCAGCGCGCCCGCGAGGGCCAGCGCTTCTCTCACCGCGCCAGTGTTGCGACTGCTGCTGTGACACAGCCAGATGCCAGGAGAGCCTGGGCAAGGAGGTTCTTCCCCTAAGGAAAGAGGCCGAGGTCGTTAGCAGTTACCAGGAATCAGTCGTGGTTCACCGAGGGAAACTTCAGCTCCGTTATCTCCAAGTCGGGCGAGCTGCTGCCGCTTCTGTCGCTGTAGGTGTCCCTGGGGAGTGCAGAAAGGCTTTGTCTGCGGGTGCACGAGTGCTTTACAGCCCCAGATTTGCAGCAGCAGTCAGCAGGGTTTGGTGGCCAGCAGCCAGGCACAGGGAATTCCCATCGGAATCAATGGTAAGCTTTGTGAATTAAAAGGACTCTACACATAACTGGCAGTTTACACAGCAAAGTTGTTCTAAATGAAATCCATTAAATAGGAAATAGAGGAAAAAAGAAGCACCCAGGAGCTCTTCTAGTCCAGTTTGCCAGTGACAGCTGATGGCCTTTAACCCCTTCAACAGCTCTGTCAGAACCACAGGCTAATTCAGCTGGGAAGGGACCTCGGGACAGCCCCTCGGCAGGGAGAGCAGCCAGACATGGCCACTCAGGGCTCTACCCAGCCACGTTCTGAAACTCCCCACAGCTGGGGACTGGGCAGCCTTCCTGGGCAACTCCCAGAAAGGTCTGACTGGGCTACCGGTGAGAAATGACATCCTCGTGTCCCGTCAGAACCTCTCTTACTGGTTTATGGCCACCCCCACCACACACTTCTGTAAAGATCCTGCTTCCATCTTCTCGAGGACATCTCTGGAGGTGCTGGCAGGCTGCTCTCAGCCCCCCCCAAATCCTCCCTTCTCCAGGCTGAACAAGCCCAGCTCCTTCAGCCTCTGCTCCCTGGGGAAGTACTCCCACCTCCTGACCTCAGCAGCTGTCCCATAAACTCTCTCCAACTTACCCGTGCTTTACTTGTACTGAGTGACCCCAAACTGCACAGAATACTCTAGATGTGGAGTAACAAATGCTGAACAAAGAGACAGAATCACTGCTCTCCACCTCCTACTGGCTGTGCTCTTCATCTTCCAGCCCAGGATGCTGCTGGTCCTTTGCTGCCAGCACACGCTGCTGGTTCAGACTGGGTTTGTGCTTCACCAGGAACTCAGCAGAGCAGCTCCCCAGCTGCTCAGCCCCCAGCCCACGTTACTCCTCAAGGGGTTCCCAGATGCAGGCTCTGCATTTGTCCTTGTTAAGGCTCTCCAGGTTCCTGCTCCTGCCCCACTGCCCCTGCCCAGGGCCCATCCTCAAGGGACCGTCCGTTTGGTGTCACAGGCCAACCTCAGCAGAGTGCGGTGACGAGGGACCTGAAAACGTGCCAAGAGGGCACAGCGATACAGGGCAGCATGGGCTGGGCTGTACCTGCCCACAGATCACAGGCTAACCATGAAACACTTTGTGACCACATCAGCAGAGACTCCAAGAGCAGGCAATGCTAACTCAGGATGCTGCAGCACAGCGGGAACTTCAGCTCCTCTGCAGTGAGAAGCCCTTTCGAACTGAAAGGTGCCAAAGTGGGAAATTAAAATACCCCTCAATCCTTGGAGGCACTGACACGAGGGGTCTTCTTCACACAGAAACCCTCTCACTGCTCAGGGCACAGCTGACAGCCACTCTCCAGACACGGACACAGAATCCCTGCGCTGCAGCTCGACCCGGAAAGGCCAACACTGTCCTTTTTCCGTGGCTTTAGTTCAATACCCTCCATGCAGTTGCTCTTTTGCATTTAGCTTTGGTTAGTGCACATCAGCACTCCAGCTGCCCCAGCAAATCTTCTGCATTCTCCTCTCTGAGGAGAACGGGGCACTCCCAAAGCAAGGGTTATTTGTTGTGTGTTGCCACGAGCGCCGAGCAGAACTGCCAGGCATTAGGGAGCAGAAGTAAGTAAATGCACCATTAAGTCCTCCCAAAACCTTAGCTGCTTTGCAAACTGAGACAAAAGAAACCTTAAGTCAACAGGGGGAAAAAAAAAAAAAAAAAAAAGAAAGATTAAGCAGCAGCCACCAGGGCCTGTTCTTTCAACCAGCAACAGGAACAAGCTTCTTAAGGACCAACCTGCATCTAGGACTTGCACAAAGGAATGTGGGGAAACCCCGTGAGGTCTCACACCACCTAAAAGAGCAGGTCCAGCTGCAGCTTCCCAAACCCCTCTGACTGACCCCACACAGCTGCAGAGGCACTCTCCCTGAAGCCAGACCTCCCTGCGGGACAGCTCTGTGGCACCACAGTCCATCTTAAAACGCAAGACGAGAGGTTTCCACGGGAGAGCGGAGAGGAGAAGTGCTGCCAACACCCCCTACTTACCCTGAGGTAACCTTGTGCCAAGGTGTGCTCCAGTGTATCCCGTAGGAAGAAGCACTGCCCTGTAAAAGGTCTGACTGGTGTCTTCCTTCAGCCTACCTGGGTGAGAGCCTGCAGCCTTTCTGTAGATAGTGTGTGAGTCTTCCTGCAGAGGCCAAGAGGAGGCCGAAGTACGGGGGAGATGGCTTGATCGGTCTAGAGAGGAATTCAGGGTGATACTGAACACCAACAAAGAAAGGATGCTCTAAAAGAAAGAAAGAGAAAATATTAAATGTCAAGTCTCTGAAGCTGGGGGCTGAACTGCAGCTGAAAGCACTGACCATGTCAAAGCCCTGATGCTTGGGGAAGAAGTGTTGTTTCTGTCCTGCCTTCTGTCCCTAAGTGGACAGGCACATGGGATGCTCTTACAGTGCAGTCTTACGGATGGAATCGTTCTGAGAGAGCCTGAAGTGGTCCCACAAGAAAACCTGCTTGATTACCCTCCAAACACTTTTCCTGGTAAACACCTACACCCACAGACTAACCACTTAAGTACTCACCTTCCAACTCAACCACTTCCATTCGCTCTCCCTCCTCATCCTGGCCTACAAACTTCAAACCTTGCTCTTCAAAACACTTTTTCAATTCTGGATTGACCTAGAATAGCAGAAGCAAGAAAACCCTTGATCTCTTGTGTGTGGACTACAAAGAAAGGTTCCATACCTACAGTAGCATTTTTACCTCAAATCTGTGTCTGTGTCTCTCTTCCAAGAAATCGTGGTCTCCATACAGCTTCCCTGCACAAAAAGGAAGACATTTCTTACAGCAAATGCCACAGTTCACATGAGGTCACATTTAAGCAAGTTTATATGAATAGCATCCATCAGAACCTGCCGCTTCTGGTGCGGACTAACTTCACTGATCTCCCTTTCACCACAAGAACAAAGCCTGCAAACACCCACCAGTCAAGGACACTTGACCATCCCCAGGCCCTGCTTCCCCATACACACACCATACAAGCCCATCATTCCCAGGAAACACTGCCAAAGCAGGTAAGAAATGCCTTACTCATGATGGAGTTCTTGGTTTGGAAGAGTGTCCTTCTCTTGCCAAGCCTCATGGTCCCACCCATTTGCCCAGGGTTATGTTCTGGCATGTCTATGACCTGCAAAGAGCATCCAGAGAGGACGGTGAAACTGAGGGAGGAATTAACTCCCAAGGTGAAAAAACCACACCCCTAACCCTCCTCAAAAAGCCATTCACACAGAAAACAGGCAAACCAACCCAAGGGACTCTGTCTTGACGAGGCAGACCAACAGAACTTGGTTAGTCAGCTGAGTTCCTCCAGTAAAGGCTGGACAGAACACATGGCAGGTTGTGTTCAGGAAGCTTTAGCACAGGGGATGGACTCAGTCCACTCCCGTGTGGATCCCACACAATACTGTGCTAGTAACTAAATAAATGTCAAACAAACAAACAAGCAAATTTGAAGAACCAAAACTCCCAAACTGGAATCACTTCTGCTTTGATGAATAACTTCATAAACTGCTTTGGTTTGGGTTTATTTGGAAAACGTTTTCCTTTTGAGCAGCATTTTCACTTATAGCAGAAGCCAGTTGTTAAGGTGGACCCTGGGTGAGGCATCCAGAGCCTGCTGGATAAGAAATCTGTGCACAAATGTTCCAAGCAATTCATGTCTGTTAATTTCCAACGCCATAATTAAACAGTCACACTATGGAACCTTGTTATCGCTAGATCTTTAACAGTTAGCTTTCAAAATTCCCTTTAAGTTCCTTTTACCTCTTAGAAAACACCCTGTTTTATGAAAAAGTGTAGCTAAAAAGAAAAATCAAGATCAGTGTTTCACACACAGTCAACTCTGCAATCTCCTATGAAACAGCAGCTGCCACACAGTCAACATGGCAAGGATATTCTCTTTTCAGATCAGTAAATTATGTAAGTCAGACTTAAAAGGCACAGGACATAATCCATGCTCTCGACTGTACCAACAGGTATGTGCAGAGAAGTCTCACACATAGAATGGTGGGGTTGGAAGGGAGCTCTGGAGAGATTGAGTCCAACCCCCCTGCCAGAGCAGGGTCACCCAGGGCAGCCCACACAGGAACAGAGCCAGGGGGGCTGGAAAGGCTCCAGAGAAGGAGACTCCACAGCCTCTCTGGGCAGCCTGGGCCAGGCTCTCGTGCTCTCACAGGGAAGAAGTTTTTCCTCATATAAAGTGGAGCTTCCTGTGCTTCCCCTTGTGACCATTACGACCACTGCCTCCCATCCTCTCCCAGGGCAGCACTGAAGAGAGCCTGGCCCCTTCGCCTCGCCCCCCGCCCCGCAGTGGGATGCTGCACACTACGGTATCACACGCAAGTCACCACACACTCACCACGGGATGAGCAGTTTTGGGGTCAAATTCTGTCGAGTTTGCATCTGCAATGTAAGGTTCACAATCAGAAACACTGAATCCCTCACACCACGAGGAGCAGCTCCAGGACCTCGTCCCCGTGCTGAGGTGACCTCAGCTGTGCTGAGCCAGCCCCGGCACCGCGCTGCCAGCACAGCCCAGGCAGCAGGCACAGGGCTCACGGGGAATTCTGAGCTGCCTGGAGGTTGCAATCTCGGGCTGTCAGTGGTGACAGCAGGGGTCGTTCAGGAACAGCACCCGTTCAACAGCTTAGAGGCTTCAAACACAGCCAGGGAGCAGAAGGACTCCGAAGAACACATTTCCCCCACCTTTACTATTAGTAATCCAGCTGAGAAACTAAAGGAGAGAAACTAAACTCCAAAAGGAGCCTGGACAAGGAGGAACTCGTCAATTCAAGCAGTGGAGCCCAGAAAGCAGTTCAACCCAGGGAAGTAGGGGCAACTGGATTGCTTCTTGGCCCTCACCCCCACTCACTGCAGTGGGAATTCAGGATGTCCAGCACACGCGGGCACAGCTCCACTGAGGTGTTTCATCCAGGAGCTGAACCTCGCTCTAAGCAATAGGAAGTTTTCTGTCATTATTTCATTGACTTTTATTTGAACAGGGTAAGGAAATCGTTCTTTTTCCTCTAGATTAGCAAAAGAGATGGGGAATTTTACAGGCCTATAGAAACCCAACAAATCTACCTACCAATAAAAAATTTAAAATTACAGGTATTACTCAAGCAGTCAAAAGAAATGACCAAAATCTAGGGAGCTTACCTTGCCAACCAAGAACACTGCGAGCAAACTCCACAACTGCCAGCTGCATTCCCAGACACACTCCTGCGGAAGGCAGAGCACAACACGGGTCATGTCAGGACAAGGACCAGAGAGCCCGTGGGGCAAAGCACACACAGCTTCACAGAGCAGCCCTGAGCCAGAGGAAAACCTGGAGGAGACAGAGCTTGGGCTGGGATTTAGGGGTCTGTGCACTCTGTATCAAGTGGCTCTGGCAAGTTTTACCGCGTCCTTCCCTCTCCTGCCCGCTCTGCTCGCGCAGCGTTTCCAGTTGCTCCGCTCTGTTTAATTGCAGTCACTAATTTCTTCGTGCCAAGATCACACAGCTGCCCCTGAAACCTCCTTGGAGACTCCTACCCCCTCATTACAGATTCCTTGGCATCACTTCCAGCCAACTCGGACCACTTCAGAGCTAACTACAGGTGACAGCTCTATCACCCGGCAGCCTCGTGCAGCCAGCTCGCTTCACAACTGGACGTTCGAGATACTAATGGAAATACTAAAGCTCTTGCTGCAGACCAGTCAGGATGTTATTCAACCTCCTCCTCCTTACAGATGAAACATGTTTCTCACCTAAGAAGGGTTTTTTCTGTTTTCTTGCCCAGGAAATAGCTTGAATTTTGCCTTCTGTACCTCGAACACCAAATCCACCGGGAACCAGAATTCCGCTGCACGAGGATGAAAAGATTCCATTCACACGGGGCTCTCCAGCGTGGCTCCCCCAACCACACACCACCTCTCTCCCGTGAAGTCTTGGACCTGCAAGACCTCACTCCTGAAAAGGACTCTGAAGTGCCCTGTGTGGCAAGGCCTGTCTGCAGAAAGGTTTCCTCATCGCTTCACACAAAACGCCACAGAATTTTCAGGGAAATATTTCTGAAGCACACACTTTGCCTTCCCCAGAAATGCCAAACACAGTGCAGGTTACGCTACCAGAGTGGTTCACGCTGCAGGACTCACACGCTCAGTGCCAAACAGGGTGGCAAACGTGTCCCCCGGGCAGGCCCATGCTGCGGGTGCCAGGTCCTCCTGACCGCGGGCACGGGGACACCAAATTCTGCAGGGGGTTCTCTGTCCTCCTGGCACCCCCGGAGGCCTAACAAGCCCCACTGGTTCTGGTTTTCTGGGATAACTCTTGGCACTCCTCTGCATCCCAGCACTTCTCCCCTTCTCTCCATCTCTTCCCCAGAGCTCTATGCCACACTGACTCCCTCCTCCCCTCTCGTGTTAACGGCCTTTGCAGTCCCCGTCCCTTCCCCACTTAGCCTGTGTGCATCCCCATCTGCCTCCCTCCCTCATTCCACAGTTCTGCCTTTTCCACCTCAGCCCCAAACCCAGCGAGAGGCATTTGTGGCAGCCCGTGCTGGGACACGGGCTATGGAAACGGTGTCCCGTGAGGCTCTTCACTCCAACCCCGCCAACAGCAGCAAGCTTGTCAGACACGCTCCGAATAAACGCCCAGAGTCTTACTCAGCCCCACACAGCTTCTGCCATGCTTCGTGGTACCGCACTGGTTCTTCCTGCAGAGTGTCTGGCTCCAAGTCAGCAGAGTCAATGTACTGGGAAGAAATCCAAAACAGGATGATGAGGCACTGCCGCAAGAGCCTACAGCGGCTGCTTAATTAAATTAAGATACGATCGCTCCTCCTGGACAGCTCTGCGTCTGTCTCCTACTAGATACTTGGTTCGGTTGTTTCCTGGGCCTCTTTCCTGTCTGCTGGTAAACAGAACTGCTCCCCCCCATCCTACTGCCCACACACAAACATAAGCCATGGTTTTTCTGTCTTCCCCTCCCTGCAGCTCTGCTGTGACACACACGAAGTCCACGAGACCCAGACTCATTCCAAGTGAGGTCTCGACAGGAACATGGGGCTATGCAGAAAGCACCACAGAGAGAGAAAGCTGAATCACCATCTCCTCACATGTACATCATTTAACCTTGAGGAGGGACTGGAGGAGAACTGGGACACAGTGAAGCACAGGCTGTGGTGATTAACGGATGTTACAACCAATGCCACGTATGGAAAGAACTTGCAAGTGTTCCAGTTCCTTATCTCCCTATCCCAGTTTCTCGGCGTTCCGCTAACCTTCTGAACAACCAGTTTGGGTTTCTTTGGGGTTTTTTTTTTTAAGGTTGGAGCACAGCTGAAGAGTTCTTTAACCCATCCTAAGGTGTCCACGCAGCAGGCTCCCAGAAGCCATTCCCCTTCCAAACCACACAAACGCAGCCCTGTCAGGAACTACCCACAGGTGCCTGCCCAGGGTTCACCCTTCACCAGTCTCACTGGGTTTCTTTTTCTCCTTGCCTGATTGTGTAAGTTGAAAGGTAACCCACATGCAGAACAGCACTGATACAAAGCACCTATTCCTGTGAATCACTGGCCTTGTGAAACTACTGGAGATTTTAAAAGTGCATTGAAATGAAAGTAAAATTTCTGCTGAGAGACATTTTATCACTCCAGAGCACCCAGCTCAACCAAGGCCCTTATGGGCACCTCTGCAGCCAAACCAGCATTAGAACCTTAACAAAGCTTGAGGCAGAAGCATCATCATCTTGCAAGTACCACAGCGCCCAAAAAAAGGATCACTTCCAACAACTGAGAGAGAATTTGAAGCAAACAGTGTCTCCCAAACCTATCCACCACTCCATCCCAGTTCAGCACACAACGCTGCGGCGTTCCCATCACTCGTAACTGTGCATCTTACAGGAGGAAAGGCTGGCTTGCTTTGAAGCTGCTTTCTGCCTGACAACAGTTGTTCTGATGCTGTAACCCAAGGACAATTTTCAAGCTCCTTGTTTGCCTCAACTCCCCCTCACTGCAAAACTTGAGAGGGGTAACACCATGGGTGAAAGGAGCACTGGGGGGGGGGGCGAAATTCAGCTCTTTTCTTATCCGCTCACCCCTGCCCCTACCTTGATGTCCAGTTTGTGGTTGATAGCCAGTGCAGAATGCTCCAGGGCTTTAATGACAGAGGCGTAGGAATCCGAGAACTTGGTGTACTTGCCAACAAGGGCAATGGAACACGTTTCGAGGAGACGGTCGTACCTACGCAAACCAAAGCGGACGGGTTCACAGGAAACAGCCACGAATCACTCTGTCCAGCTTTTCAAGTAACATAAACAGCTGAGCTCTTGAAAGTCTGCCCAACCAGAGAGATGATGGCTTTGGAAGAGATGACCTTTTGTAATAATTAAGACTTTAAAACATCAAAGCAAGATTAAAAGAAAGAAAAATAACCAAACAAAAAAACCCCACAACAACCCAACCCCCATCGACTGAGAAAAATTAACTCACCCCTGCTCACACTGAAAAGCCATTCTGAGTAGAGCCAAACTGTTTTCAGGAAGCTAAAACACATATTTAAGGCTTCACAAAGGGCCTCAACGCTGACTGAAAGGACTCAATTGACACTGTGTCCCCAGGAACACAGCCTAGCAGTCCCCACAAGGAAAAACATCAGTGTCCTTGGAGCCTCAGGAAGAACAATTACAAGCAGTTGTTTCACTTTTCTGGAAGCACTCAAAAGGTTCATTTTCACCCATTCTCCTGGTGACACCTACATCTGCCTACACTTTGTAATGTCACGGGGTTCTTCCGTGTAAAAATGGAGAGAGCTGCCCCCTTTTAATTACTTTACACTGGGTTTGAGGCAGACAGCACACCACCAACACAAGATAAGGAGCTCAGCAACATCATCCCGTGGCGTTTTAGGACAGGCTGAGAGAGTTGGAGGTGTTCAGCCTGGAGAAGGCTCCAGAAAGGTCATCCCATGGCCTTTCAGTACTTCAAGGGGCCTGGCAGAAAGATGGGGACAGACCTTTTAGCAGGGCCCACCGAGACAATGATAGGGGTGATGGTTTCAAATTAAAAGAGGGTAAATTTAGACTGAAGGAAGAAAGTTTTTACACTGAGTGTGGTCACACTGGCCCAGGCTGCCCAGAGAGGTGGTGGCTGCCCCATCCCTGGCACCATTGCAGGGGAGGTTGCCCAGGGCTCTGAGCACCCTGCTCTAGCTGCAGATGGCCCTGCTCCCTGCAGAGGGTTGGACCAGATCACCTTGAAAGGTCCTTTCCAACCCAAACCAGTCTATGATTCTCACATTGAAAATTTTTTTTTTTTCCCCAAACAGTTAAACACCTGGGAAGAAAATGCATTTTTGTAGTAAGATAAAAAAAAAAAAAGAGCTCAAAAAATTGGAGCATGGAAGAACAGTTGAGGAACACAAAGTAACACTTGTCACCTAATAACCAACAGCCAAGAAGAGGAACTAATCAACTCATCTGGAGTCAGAGGAACTAATCTGGAGCCCTAAATCACAGGGCAGGCAGCAGTGCAGCTCACCTGTCAGCCATTTCCTTCCACTTCATGAGCATCCTCCGGGGCTGCCTCTCAATGGGAAGGTCAAGCCTGTGTCTGAAGTAGTCAACAACTCCCTGCTCCTCTAACAACAGAGGAACCCGGTAGATAGAAGAGACATCATGAACACAGATGACCTGTTCACACAATATGAATGTCATTAAAGCAGATCTGAAGTGCCTGTGCAATTCTTTTTAGACAGCTATTCGGGGAGCTTCTGTCTCTAGCAGACAACTCTATGACCACCTAAACTTCCAGGAAATAACAGCTGTTGAGTAACATAACAACACGCAAAGAGCTTAATACTAGTTTCCACGTGGTTGAAAAGGTCATCCCTCAACACTTCCCAGATCTCAGTGCTCACTGGAGATTCCTGGGAAGGGTTCTAACACAACTTAGCAGCAAGAAAAGTTGGCTGAGACGCCAGTTCTGCAAGAGCATGGCAAAGTTCAAAGAACACTGCAGAGA
Source organism: Todiramphus chloris collaris (assembly GCA_025345505.1). Lineage (NCBI taxonomy): Eukaryota > Metazoa > Chordata > Aves > Coraciiformes > Alcedinidae > Todiramphus > Todiramphus chloris. The sequence continues at coordinate 781,935 of JANVCC010000120.1, read as the reverse complement.
CTTCTCCTGTGACACAGCCTGAAACTACAGCTGAACTGCCCACAAGCCCAGCCTCCTCACTCCCCACCACTGTCGTTTCTTAACCAGGGCTCCCAGTTTGATTAAAGCCCAGGAAAATCTGTGATCTCCCTACAGCAATAAATTTTACACGGTGTCTTTCATCAAACTTAGGATTGAACAACTAGGAGCAAAGGATTCTTGGGTCAATAAGTAATATCTACATCAAGAGTTGTAGTTCACTGGAATGGGCTTCCTCAGAAATGGAAAGACAGCTCTGCACCACTGTCACCTGTCCATCAGGAATGAGACTGTACTTTAAGGATCAAAAATATACCGGCCCAACTATTTTTAAATCCTCATTTCTCCTGACTCAAATGAAAGCAGAGTTCAACACTGCACCAGTGAAACCCCCTAGGACAGGAAAATTTGAACTTACTTCTCAATTCATATGAAACTGCATTAAAATTCCTAAAAAGTGACTGCCAACAAGAGGCAGATATTGTACTGCTGGCACACTGGTATTCCTGCCAGGTAAGTTTGAATGTATTACTTGAAACTGTAAAATCTGATGTCATTGTATAGGAAATGAATAAAAATGACCTGACAGAGCCTGGAGTTGGGAAATGATACTCTGGTCTTCCACAAAAAGACAGAAATTTCCCAAGCTCCAGCAGGACTGGGAAGTGCCTACAGACACTGGAATTCAGCCTACAGACTGCCTGGCTGTTCTCCAAGGCCTACCTCAGACTCAGTCAGAATCACACTAACATGGAACTTTTGCCTATCACATAACATTCCAGTGAAGCAATGCTGCTCTCAAACACCATTTCAGCTTTCCTGTGCAATCTCTCCTTGTGAAATCTTGGGCACAAGAAGAATATCATTAAAAGAGCAGTGTACGAAACACGTTCTTCTAGCTTTTAAACCTGATTTTGGGCAAACAGTCTTTGTGCTCTACATCATGAAAAAAAAAAAATCTTTCTTCTGCCTTCACAGAAGGAATGTGGATGGGTAACTAAGGTCAAAAATAGCTATTCAGAAAATACCTTGGATTCCACAGAATTCTCTACCCCTGTGTTAACTATCTTATAAGAAATCCTGGGTGCTGGCATAAAAAGGTCTATTTCTCAGATGGTTAAATGTGTAAAGAATGTAGGTAAGACAAAGCAGCAGATAAATTATGCAGCTAACAACAGACAAGGCAAGAACACAGAACCACTACGCTCAGATAAAACCCCACTCTGCACTTGACAAACAGCTAGAATATTTATGGCAAGGCAGTGCAGACAGTAGTCGTTACCTGTTCTGGTTCAACGTGGCAGAACATGGAAATCTTTTCTTTTACTGAGGTATCCAGTGGAGTGGAGCACCTGCAAACGATCTAACAGAGCAGCCACATCAAGGATGTGAAGCACAACAGAAGCACTCAGACATCCACAAAACCAAGCTCTGCAAAATCTGTCTCTGTGACTCGGACAAAAAAACCCCAAGTCCTTTATTTTTCCTTGTTTATGTTTCGCAATACACAAGAACTCCCAAGCTAAGCATCCCTTAGACTGGGATGTTGCTGCAACACAGCAGTGTTTTTAAGTTCAAAGCCACGCAGCAAACCTTACCAGATCTGGTGAGAGACCAAGACCTCTGAGTTCACGAACACTGTTTTGGGTGGGTTTAGTCTTCTGCTCTCCCGTAGAGCTTGGCTGGTGAGAGAAGAGCAGAAGTTGGTGCATCAAGTGATTTATCAGGCTAACTGGGACTCTCCCACCTATTCGTCCTGTAAAAAACTCTGACCCAGTTCTTAGACAATTCACATGAATTTTAAATACCCCTGGACATTACTGCTTTCATCTCCAAGGCTGAGAGCAACCAGCAGAAACCAGAGTTCAAGTCCACACAGTAAGTAAATGTGCTATAGTGGGGGAAGGCAAAAGCAGAGATCCCAAGGTTTTTAGCCACTGCTTCCACCAAATACCTACTGTATTTCTACTTTTTCCCTCAATAAATCACCTGACCTGAAGAGAAGGGGAGAAGAGAGAGACAGAGAGAACAAAGATTGATCTGCACTCCACTGCCAAGTTTCTGTCAAACCCAGTTCCGAGACACAGAATACTCCTGCCCTCCAGTGCTGTTAACATAACCACGGAAGAATTTTTTCAGTGACTCCTGCAGCAGAGATTTTTTTGTTTAAGACAGTAAATTGTCTCCAAAACCAGAGCAGATAATGCAGCTGAGGCTACACCAGGCATTCTATGGCACACAACACCTTCACGTGCTTTTGATACTATCTGGAGTTCACCTCAACTGCTTGGCACATAAGGAAATTTTGGGTTTCTTTTTCATCCTACTTGATTCTTATCCCAGCACTGCTGCTTAATACCTTTTCCTTCTCAAGTCTCTGAACCAAGGGCAACTGCCACTCAGCTTATCATGGCTAACAGAGCAGACAGATGTGAGTCTATGAAATTGCTGTTAAACACCAAAACACACACTAAAAATATTGTCTATGGGGGGGAAAAAAGCTTCAAAACACAGTATTATGTTTTCAAATTACAGAATTCAACCTATTTCATGAACTATGAACTGTATGTAATGAATGGAAATCTTGGGGGGGGGGGACAGGAAGGGAAGCACACAGCAACAGAAACATTAAAGATCTGCAAGAAGAGCGTGGAATATGATCTTATTACTAAGTCCAAATGCCAGCAAACTCTGGCTGCATCACTGAATTTTACAATGGCTTTGCAGAAATGAAAGGCAATGCAAATGAAGGGAAACTGAAAGTTTTCAGCCCTAGAAAACAGGCTTACCTGCAAAAGCTAGGAGACAATTCCACAGAGAAAGCAGTTAAAGATGCAAAACTACATTTGCTGCCACTCCCAACTATTTATTACACGCTTACACACTTTGAGAAGTTTCTCTTCACTACTTGCAAGCATTTTTAAATATGTAGCCCTACATTCTTTGCATTTCTTCCAGAAGGTTCTATATATAGAAACAGAAAGATACCAGTGCCTACAGATGCAGCATTTCAGAAACATTTAGAAAGCAAGTTCTGAATTGGGGAAGCCTCTCACCACCAAAACGTTTTGGGTCCTTACCTGGGGAACCAGACTGACGTGAATGTTACAAAAATTCTCTCGTTTGGCTTTGAACTGGAACTGTCGGAAAGCTTCGATGAAAGGCATGCTCTCAATGTCTCCCACCGTCCCACCAAGCTACGACAGACACCGGCATTTAAAGTTAGTACAGAGCATCACCTACTCAATTTGTACCCTGAAACAAACACCAAAGGACACTAAAAAGTCTCCCCAGCACCTCCCTCCAATTCCCTAAAGCAGCATCACCATCCGTGTGAAAAGCACTGGGATTTCCAGTTGTATGTACTACTTCCACAGCCTCCAATCTACCTCAACTTTTATTTTGCCTTCATGATTTCCCCAAAACTCAAACAAGCCACAAGAAAAACAGCTTCTCATTTGGGCAGCACCTCTCCAAGGACATCAACTTTACCTCTATTCTCTCTTCGGGGGAAAGATTTTGATGTTAAAATTGTCATATATGAACATTAGGTGGCACTGAGAAGCAAAATTCCCGTTTAGTTTTAAGTCTCTACCGTGGCTCTGGACAGAGGCAGGCAGAGAGAGAAGGGATCTGTGCTGGCAGACCTGGCCTCCTCGGCACTGCAGGACCCTGGCTTCTGAACCTGGAACAGAAACTGGCTAAGGAACAAGCACAGCTGCTACCAGAGGGTGATCCCTCCACCCACCCGGGAAGGAGAGCACACGGCAGGACTGACGCCGGCACAGAGTTCCGAGAGCCAACGTTCATCCTATGGACTAATTCACACTAGAGAACAAAGCATCTCAAATCTAACTGTCCAAGACTTGAGTCTTACTACGTTCAGATTCAGACACAGAGTATTCAAAAGATCAGACCAAGTGAAGCCAACAAGGGGGATTTTTTTCCCAGCTCGACAACAGGCAAAGCCAAACATTACCATAGAAATTTCACGATGTAAAATGCACATATAGGCCACTTTGCTCCTTACGGGAAGCAAAGCTATATATATAATTTTTAAAAGCTACAAACCTCAATCACACAAACTTGGGGTTCAATGCCATCTTCATCCACAGGAATTCCTGCCTGCCTCATCACCCATTCCTGTATCGCGTCTGTGATGTGGGGAACAACTGAAAGAGAAACCCAGGCAAGGGTTAAAGCCACAACCCACACACAGTTCTCCCTCCAACTCATTACAGAGCAAATCCTTGGAAATAACTATCCAGGGTTTCCCATATGCCTTGAGCACAGACCCGGGGCTTTAAAGCATGTGTTTTTGAAGGGAACTTTCTTGGCTGTGATTTTCAGAAGTGCCTTGGCAGGAGATGTGATCCTGCCTCAATTTAAACACATGTGAGCAATGTTTCCTTTAAGCTGGAAGACTCAAGTACAAACAGTTCTTCGCTCGAAGCAGAGCTGCTCTGTGTTGAGCTGGCTGTAAGATCTCTACCCAAACCAGCCGTGCAGGACACTTAAAAAAGGAAGAGACTGATCTGATCCTCAAAGACCCTTCGGGTTTTCTAACAACGTGACAGTTATCAAAAGCAGTAACCATTTTATCCAGGTAACACTCCGCAGGCGTATGTTCACACTCAGAACTGGATACACCAGGCAGCTGGGCCCCAGTCCAAACCACAGCCCGTGTGTTGCTGAGCACTGGGAAGCGCCGAGGGGCTCGCAGGTACCCTGACTCAGCAGGGCACCTTCTCCTTCCCCTCTTCAAACCCAAACAAAACCCACCCCGAGGACAGCGTGTGCATCAAAGACCTCGAGTTAGGATGAGACGCAAAAGCATCGAGCTAGGGCAGAAACACGGAACGCGTCGAAAGGAAGCTTCCCGTCACCTTGGACAGTTTTGCCGAGATAATCTCCCTTCCTCTCCTTGTTGATGACGTACTGGTAGATCTTCCCAGTCGTCAGATTGTTGTCTTTGGTCAGTCGGATGTCAAGGAAGCGCTCGTAGTTCCCCAGGTCCAGGTCCACTTCCCCTCCGTCATCGAGCACAAACACCTCCCCTGGGGCACACAGAGAAGGGCGCACATGGCGAGGGGAAACAACGGTTCAGCCTTGTTGGCTCTGCCTGTGACAGCCGGGGGGATTCACTGCAAGCAGAGACCTTCTTTGACTGCTGCAGCGAGCTGAGGAGTGGCTGACAGAACTAACAGCCTCTGGAAGAAAGGGGGCTCCTACACTGAGGACTGAATCCCTCCACCAGACAGCAAGTAGCAGAGAGCAGAGAGCACGCCTCTGCTGTCTGCCGGACACAGGCTCAGCCCATGGCAGTCCCACGGCAGGACCAGGCACGAACTACTCCCCCAGGCAGAGGGCACGGTTCTTCCAGGCACAGCCAGCCCCGGGACCCCCAGAAAGCCCGGTGCCCGGCTCAGCTCAGCCCGCGGGACCACTCACCGTGCTCGTACGGGGAGAAGGTGCCCGCGTCGATGTTGATGTAGGGGTCGATCTTGATGGAGGTGACATGCAGCCCGCAGGACTTGAGGATGGTGCCGATGCTGCTGGCGATGATCCCCTTGCCGATGCCCGAGATCACCCCGCCCGTCACCAGGATGTACTTCATCTGCCTCGCTGTCCGGTACCGGCACCGCCTCAGCGCGGGCTCTGCCCTGGGCCGGACCCAGGCACAGGCCCCCGCCGTTCCCCTCGCCCCCGCTGCCAGCGGCGCCCTCCCACCGTTCCCGCCTCTCGGCCACCACCGCTCCGCTCCCCCGCCAGCGGCCCCTCCCCGCGCTTCCCGCCCCGCAGCGAGGGCCGGTCCCCGCTCTCCCCGCGCCAGACGCTCCCGCCGCGGCCCCGGCCCCGCCAGACGTTCCCGCCGCTCCGCCTCCCCCCCCTCACCTGTGCCCGCCGGGCGCGGGGCGGCGCGCGGAGAGTGCGGGGCGGGCTGGAGCGCGGGACGCGCGCGGCGCTGCTGCCGGCCGGCTCGCGGGGAAGCGCATGAGGCTGGCGCGCGGGGAAGCGCAGGCGCAGCTCCCCCGCGGCGCGTGCGCAGTGCGGGGAACGGGGCCCTGACGCGCGCAGGGGGAGGGAGGGGCGGGGCGAGGAGGGGCGGACACACCCCTATCAGGCCACGCCTCCGTTCTGGCCACGCCCCCCCCAGCCGCGGGATCGTTCTGGCGGGAGCTGCCGCGCGGGAGCGCTGGGGGCGGGGCCGGTAGCGGGGCCCGTGGCGGGAGCAGCAGCAGAGCGGGGGGGGGGGCACTGTAAAAGAGGCAGATTTAGCCCCGGTGTAAAGAGAGGCTGCTGGCGCTGAGGGTGGAGGGAGCCTGGCCCAGCCTGCCCCGAGAGGCGGTCGCTGCCCCGTCCCTGGCACCATCCCAGGGGGCGTTGGTCTCACCACAAGCCCGTGTAAAAAGTCCCTCCCCAGCTTTCCCGTAGCCCCCTTCAGATACTGGAAGGCCACCAGAAGGTCTCCACGGAGCCTTCACTCAGCCCAACTCTCTCAGTCTGTCCTCACAGGAGTTGGGTTCCAGTCCTTGGATCATCTTGATGGCCTCCTCTGGAGCCACTCCAACAGCTCCATGTCCTTCTTTTGCTGGGGGCTCCAGAGCTGGGTGCAGGACTCCAGGTGGGGTCTCACAAGAGCAGAGCAGAGGGGGCAATCACCTCCCTTGACCTGCCACCCACACAGCTGGGGATGCAGCCCAGGATACGGCTGGGGCTTTCTGGGCTGCACGTGCACATGGTTGGCTCATGTTGAGCTTTCTGTCAACCAGCACCCCCAAGTCATTCTCCTCAGGTCTGCTCTCAATCCATCCTTCACCCAGCCTGTATTTGTACTTGGGTTTGCCCCCACCAGGAGCAGGACCTTGCACTTGGCCTAGATGACCTTTAAAGGTCCCTTCCAACCCAAATTATCCTGTGATTCTAAGATCCTGACAATCCCTGAGGGAAGCTCCAGCCCCCCTGTCTGTGGGGGAAGCAGCTCCATGGAAAGCCAGGTGGATGATGTGCAGCCCTGCAAACCTCCATCCTGGCCCAGGACACCTCGTGATGGCTCCCAACAGCAGTTCAAGAACAGGAGGGACCCTGGGGAGGTTTGTCCCTGTCAGGAAGTGGAGGAGGATTTGGCTTCCCTTCAGACGGGGGGCCGATGGCTGTTCATTGCTTCAGATGGTCGGAAATTGTCTGAAACGTCCTCACGGATCTGTCGCTGTGGAGCAGTAAGTTGTTCTGTATGCACCTTGATCACCCAGCCGGTCCGGGACAAAAGCGATTCTGCAGGTGGAAGTCTTAAGAAAAGAATCACTTGCTCTCTTGGTTTTATGATATTTCTTAGTGCTGCCTCAAGCTATTTATCTCCTGTTTTCTCCTACTTTCCTCTCCCTGTCCTGCATCTTCCTCGCAGCTCGGTCCCCACGCCTCTCACATGAGTGACTGTCGCTGTGCTCCTCTTCCTCGGCCCGCAGCCTTCCCGGCTGTTTCGTCACCAGTCCTGCTCTTTCACCTTTGTTAAAAGCATCAACCTTTCCGTGCAGGTGACGTGACAACCTCCACAGCACGAGCAGTTCTTTGCTTACACAAAGGGCATATTCCACCGATTCAAGAAATCAAAAATACTGCTCCCTGACCCCAATCTGCCTCTGAAGTGGTTATTGGTGTTTCGGTGGGCATTGTGCCCACGGGAGAAGCAGCCTGGGGGGTATTTGCAGTGAAAAGCATCGCTGTTGGTTACTCCCCCCCAGTGCCCATGGCTGATCACACCAGGAGCTGCTGGCTCGGGGAAGGTGACAGCAGGAGGAGCACCCTGGGGGGTGTGGGATCCCCAGGTCCATCACAGTCGAGGTTTTTGCCTGGGGGCTCCTGTCCAGTGTGGTCACTGGGTGGTTGCAGTGGCCGGCACAGAGCAGCCCCTGCCAGCCCCTGCGCTGGGCTGAGAGCCGGTGCCATGGCCCCCACTGCTGTGCTGGGAGATGGGGAGGGGGGGACATGCTGGTCCAGGCTCCTCTTGCTCTTGGAAATGTGTGTCAGCGAGTTGTGTCAGCATCAATCTCTCCTCTTCCAGTGTCCCTCTGGCCTGCCAGAGTATTTCTCCATGGACACGTTCTTCGGTGCGTGGATCAGCTATGGGCAAAGCTGCCCCTTGCCTGCCCCGGAGGCAGGAGGCTTCCCCTTGTTGCTGGGGTGCACTGGGTTGTGCACAGGAGCCGGGCACAGTGTCGGGTGCCTTGGCTGAGACAGCTCAGAACTGCCTGGCACCGCTGATTTGGGTCTCCACGAGGGGCTTCTCTTGCTTTCAGCTGTTACGCAAGTAGCTCCTACCTGGGAAGAACACCAGTTTCCAACTGGTCTGCTCGAGCGTCTGGTGGCACATCCCAACAAGGCCCGGGGAGGTTGAGCTGCTCCAGGGCGGGTCCAGGCATCCCAGCGTTTCCCATTTCGTGAGTGGGGCATAGGACATCTGCCTGTGGCCACTGCTTTGTGACTGAAGGCAAGTCCTTACTTCCAGAGGTGTATGTAACCAAATGCGAGCATCTCCTTTTCGACACATAAATCATTTCCTCAGTGCCTAACTGATGCCCGAGGGGTCAGATCTTCAGTGGTGCTCAAGAGGTAACTGCGTTCAGAGGGAGCGATTGTGAACATTAAATGGCGTGGAAGAACAATGACCCAGAAAAGTCAAATCACTAATATCTCAAGCTATGCAAAATTATGTCAGCTTTTTTAAGGGAAGTGTGTGGAGAGCGGTGCTGGGAAGTTTTGCCCTTACAGAGTCTTGTTCCAGGCCTCAGTAAAATACAGACTGCAAATATTTTCCTTTCAGAAATGTGAAATGAGATGAAAGGAATCCATTCTGCTTATTTAACAGGGTTTGATTCACAGCAGAGCAAATGATCTGGAAAGCACTGCTCAGAGGACAGGCGTGGTTCTGGTGGGTGTCCATGGGCTGCAGGGATTATGTGAGGAAAAGAGCCTCCTGGAATCCTTAAATACTCCCTTGAACTTCCACATTGGTTAGGTGCCTATTGATGCAGGGAAATGCGTGTTGTTACCTGATCTGTATATAACACTAATGATTATCATAACAATTTATTATCTATTACTATATTGACTTATTCGTATTTTTATTATTATATTGCATTATAATCCCAATTGTAGGTATTGGGATCTGCATTTTCGCTGAAAGGTACATTTGACTTTTTCAAGTGAGGGCTCTTCTTAAGAAACTCACTTTGTTCATCATTGGTTTTGCATTTTTTTCTTTGATTACCTTAAAATTCCACGGAACACTTTATTCTGCCTAATTGTAATATCTGCAACATGCAAAACCTGATCTATAAGCCAAAGGAGGCCTGTTGCTGAAGGATTTTGCCATACAGTGGGTTACTCTGGGTTTGCTTTATATAACAGCTCAAGAGTTGGGCCATCACCTCAGTGAGTGGCAAAGGACTTATAAAATTCAACACATATATATAGTCTTAACACAATGTTAAGTAATCAGTTAGCTTCTTAAAAGTCCTTTGTGTTTTCCCCCGACTCTCAGTTCCCAGCCCATTATTAATTTTCAGCTGTTCTTTGCTGTCTTGCTTCAGTTCCTCTTCAGATGTCCCATGTCATCCATCTTCTGGTCATCACAGTCTCTTCTCTTCAGGCATTTACCTTCAGAGCTCTGAAAAAAAACTCGAGTTGTTCCTTTATCTCAATTTATCTTGATCTATACCTTACCTAAAAGTAGTTAACCTTTAATAAAATGCTTACACTGTTGACTACCCATTATCATGTCTTACAGATAATAGAAAATTAATCTATTCATAACCATTATTGACTCAGCTGGACTGGGTTTTAAACCAACCATGGTAAGGGCTCTACGGGAGACAATGAAAAGCATGCCCATGGTCTTAAGATATTAAGTGCAGGCCCTACACTTGTGCAGACCCTGATAAACCCCCCTGAAGAGCATGTGGGAGAATGAATGAAGAGATTCAGATGAAGAAGAGAAATGTGAACGAAGAGTTTTAAGCAGGTGATGGAATTTTATTTGCCACGTTAGTGCGAAGTATTGTAGAATCATAGAATGGTCAGGGCTGGAAGGGGCCTCTGAAGGTCATCTAGTGCAGCCCCCCTGCAGTGAGCAGGGACACCCTCAACTACACCAGGCTGCTCAGAGTCTTCTCCAACCTCACCTTGAATATCTCCAGGGATGGGCCCTCAACCACCTCCCTGGGGAGCCTGTTCCACTGTTCTACCACCCTCAATGTAAAGAACTTCTTCCTGATATCCAATCCTAATCTACTCTTCTCTCATTTAAACCCATTACCCCTCATCCTTTCACTCCAGCCCCTCTCCAGCCTTCCTGTAGGTCCCCTTCAGGTACTGCAAGGTCTCTAGTACATCTCCCTGGAGCCTTCTCTTCTCCAGGCTGAACAACCCCAGCTTCCTCAGCCTGTCCTTGTAGGAGACGTGTTCCAGCCCTCTGACCATCTTTGTGGCCTCCTCTGGACCCACTCCATCAGGTCCATGTCTCTCCTGTGTTGAGGGCTCCAGAGCTGGATGCAGCACTCCAGGTGACGAGTGCTCTCCTTTGGTGCGTGGACAGTGATGTTGGTGTGCTGTGAGACGGGGTGTCCTACAAACAGATTCCTTCTCAGACGTGTTGGAGGGGTTGATGTGAGCTGGTGCCAGCCGTATGGTCACCACTTTGTGCATACCTCACAATGTTCTCCCTGCCATTTCCAAGGCTGTCTCGACGGTGCTGGAGGTGATGGGAGTGTTCTGCTTCTTCACTGTGACTCTGCCTGCATTCTCTCTTTCTTCATTCACTAACAATGATCACCAGTTAAGGTGGAACCAATTATCTTAAGCCTTCAGGCGTGACCCAGTTGTTCACTAATCTGAACCACGCTGCTGCTCTGTATTCTGAGATCTTACTACCACAACAAGGTGTTTCAACCATGGCTTTGCTCCATGTCTTGGCTCCAGTTCCAGCTGAGAAGCAGGAATCCCCCTCTGCCCAGATGCACCCTGCTGCAGTTCCTGGCTGCTGTGTGATGAGCAGGGCTGTTTTTGTCAGTATGGAAACAAGCCTGAGCCTCAGGAGAACAAGCAAGTGCAGATGGAATTGCATGTGCCTGACATGACATTCAGTGCCTACAGCATAGATGTGTTCCCCCGAGCCAGACGTTCCTGCCCCTCTCGGAGATCCTGCCCCTCTCGGAGGTCCTGCCCTGAGATGGGACAACCGACAGCCAAGAAGCATCCGCGTCTCTGGTAGGGCTGAGCAGAGTTACTGCAGTCAGGGCTTTTGCAGCCTCCTCTTGGCTTGTTCATTCCTGAAGATGAAGACGTGACCTATTGCAACAAGATTTTGACTGGTGTGTCAGCTCAGGCCAGTAACTCTTCTCTGTGACTGGGAAGGAAGCCGGTAATGATGGCTCTGCACGGGGTGCTTCTGAGAGTGGTGGGGTAGCCAGGAGCTTGGCTGAGACCCTGCGGAGAAGAGTCTGGCAGCTATGTGGGATCACAGCCACCTCATGACTGGGCAGCACTGCAGAGAGAGCATTTTGTCTCTACTGTTATGGTGCCACCTATCACCGTGCACATCTGGCATTTATTCCGCACGTGTCTCGGTCACATCATGTTGGGTAGGTTTCAGCTCCCAATGCCCCCCACATGCCCCGGATGGTAACAGCGTGAGTGAGGACATCCCTGACACCACCCTGACCTATCCCTTGGTGGCAGCAGAGGGCTTTGCAGAAGAAGGCTGCGATTCGCAGGGACAGGCTGGACACTTGCCCCTGGCTGAAGCAGAACTGCGTGAGGCTGTCAGCCCAGCGCTCTGCCACTGCTCTGCCTGAGCACAGAGCCAGCTCTGGTCTGTCCCTGAGAGCTCTTATAGCATCCGGGGTGGGACAAACCCCCTGAGTCTTGCAAAACCACATGCACTTTTCTTTAGCTTAAAATCCTAACCCTAACCCTAACCCTTATTGCAGTTTATAACATTTTTTTGTCTTTTTTGTTTTGTTTTGATTTTTTTTTTGTTGGTTGGGTTTTTTTGACTGTGCTGTGCAGTTTGAGAACTTCACAAAAAACTGAAAAACATTTACCCTAGCGTACCCTCCCAGGCAGGAAGGTGCCAGCAGCACCCAGCCCTGCACCAGAACGCGCGTCCCACCTGCTCGGCTCTCCCCTGTGCCGGGCAGGGCACACCACGGGAACCCCTGCAGACAGCAGACTCATGCAGATCCACACGGCTTGGGCGACACTAACATCACCGTAAACTGCAAACCATGAGCAGCCACCTGCAGAGGAGGTATCTAAACACTGCCTCTCACTTGCAGGGTTGCACAAAGCTTCCTGTTGATCTGATGGAGCATCTCCAGGCTGCCAGGGCACAGAATCACAGAATGTTAGGGATTGGAAAGGACCTCGAAAGATCACCCAGTCCAACCCCCCTGCTAGAGTAGGATCACCTAGAGCAGGTCACACAGGAACGTGTCCAGGCGGGTTTGGAATGTCTCCAGAGAAGGAGACTCCACAACCTCTCTGGGCAGCCCATTCCAGTGCTCTGTTACCCTCACTGTGAAGTTTTTTCTCGTATTTATGTGGAACCTCCCATGTTCCAGCTTGCACCCGTTGCCCCTTGTCCTGTCATTGGTTGACGCTGCGAAGAGCCTGGATCCATCTTCATGACACTCACCCTTTATGTATTATAAACATTAATGAGGTCACCTCTCAGTCTCCTCCAATCTACAGAGACCCAGCTCTCTCAGACTTCCATCATAAGAGAGATGTTCCACTCCATTCATCATCTCTGTGGCTCTGCACTGGACTCTTTCCAGCAGTTCCCTGTCCCTCTTGAACTGAGGGGCCCAGAACTGGACACAATATTCCAGATGTGTCCTCACCAGGGAAGAGTAGAGGGGGAGGAGAACCTCTCTGACCCACTAACCCCACCCCTTCTAATCCACCCCAGGATGCCATTGGCCTTCCTGGCCACAAGGGCACATTGCTGGCTCGTGATCACCCTGCTGTCCACCAGGACCCACAGGTCCCTTTCCCCTGTGCTGATTTCCAACAGGTCAGTCCCCAACCTGGGTTGTTCTTTCCCAGGTTCCAGACTCTACACTTGCCCTTGTTGGATTTCATTCCATTTCTCCCCACCCAACTCTCCAGCCTGTCCAGGTCTCACTGGACAGCAGCTCAGCCTTCCAGTGTGTCAGCCACTCCTCCCAGTTTGGTGTCATCAGTGAACCTGCTGACAGTGCACTCTGATCCCTCACCCAGGTCGCTGATGAATCTATTGAATAGCACTGGTGGCAGCAGTGACCCTTGAGGGACCCCATTAGGTACAGGTCTCCAACCAGACTCTGCCCCGTTGGCACTGCTGACTCAGGAGGCATCAGCGTGCCCTTGGCAGCCAAGAGAGAAACGGCATCCTCAGGTGCACCAAACACAACGTGATCATCTGGGCAAGGGAGGGGGTCATCCTGCTGCGTTCAGCGCTGGTGCGGCCTCTCCTGCAGCACTGTGTGCAGTGCTGGGCCCCATAATGTATGGAGGGTGTGAGGGTCCTGCAGTGTGTCCCGAGGAAGCCAGAAAAGCTGTTGGAGGGCTGGAAGGCACATTCTAAATTAAGTGGCTGAGGGCCCTGTGTTTGTTCAGTTTGGAGAAAAGGAGGCTGAGCGGCAACTTCCTCGCTCTCTACAGCTTCCTGGGGAGATGCTGGGCTCTTCTCCCTGGGATCCAGTGACAAGATGAGTGGGAATGGCTCAAATCTGCACCAGAGGAGGTTCAGACTGGACATTAGGAAACATTTCTTTACTGAGAGGGTGGTCAGATACTGGAAGAGGCTTCCTAGAAAGGAGGCCAATGCCCCAAGCCTGTCAGTGGTGAGGCATCTGGACAGTGCCCTTAATAATGCACCCTAGCTTGGTCAGCCCCAAAGTGGCCAAGCAGTTGGACCAGATGGTTGCTGTAGGTCCCTTCCAACTGAAATAGCCTGTTCTATCTCACAAGCTGCTGAAGTGCCCTGGACATCTCTGCCTCTGAGCACCCGTGGAAAGAATCACTGGCTGTTTATAATGCAGAATGCTGCAGGCAGCTGAAAATCAAGACATAGGAGTGATTGGTGTCTGCCCTTCTCCAGAGTCACCCTCAGTTTTCACTCTGGCTGCTGAAACAGCGATGACATAGTCCCTAACGTGATCCAAATGTCTACTGAAAAGCTTCTTCGGTGCTGGCGGTGGCAGCTCCGTTTAGCGCTGGAGGTGCGTGCTACCTGAGCTACGCTGCTGCTCCTTCTCCTGTAGACAAGACTGTAAAAATCCCAATTTATTTTTTAGTTCCTCCTGACCAATTCCCATCAACGTGCGGATGGAAGCTGCTGCAGCGATCAGCCAGCCCTTGGAACACACTTGGAGAAGCTCTTTTCACAACGCGCTGACCAGTGGCTTTCATCCGATGCTTCGCTGGAATAACCTAGCAGGGCTGGTGTGGGGCTACGGGCAAGTGTCAGACTCCACAGAATTTGGTTTGGGTGGAAAATCTCCTTTTACAAACGGGGTCCGTCCCCACTGTCACCCAGCAGGGTGTTCCCCGTGGGTCCTTCTGCGTGGCTCCTTGGGGTTTCCGTGTGTGGGATGAACTTAAGGTTTGTGTAGAGTATTCAAAGCCTTTACTCACTCTACACTTGTGCTCGGAACTTGGCCAGGGTTTCGCTGAAATGCAGCAGAAACACAACTGTTACCGTGAGTAACAAGGCGGGGGTTTTGGGGCAGATGTTAGGAGAGATGCAAACTGGGTCTGCTCCGGAAAGCTCCACTAGATGGGGGAATTGAATCGGAAAAGAGTTTCTGAGGCAACAAAGGGACGCGGTCTGATAGTGGGGTCACCCGTGGGGACCTCAGAGATGCTCTCGGGACCAAGTACTGGAGCATCACGCGCGCCGTGGGGGTTAGATGGCATTTGGCAGGGCCCCTCTGCGCCACTCTCTGCCGTGCCATCTCAAACTAGCTGTAGTCTGTCCCACTAGGACTGAGGGATGGTGATCCTTCCTGGTAGGTCTTGATTCTTTCAGACAGCCTTTCTTCACCCTCAGGCCTCTTCCTATCTACTTTTTCTCCATCAAGTAGAGTCTCTCTCCTAGGAAGCAAGGAGTTAACCCTTTGAGGTGCTGCAGAGCTCATCTATGCTAGGGCTGAAACTAGCATGTTATCAGAGGGCTGTGAGGAAGGTAGCAGTGATGATGTAGCTGATGAAGAAGGTAGCAGTGAGCGGGGCTAGCTAAGAATGAGGAGCACGCCACCAGAAAGGGGGTGAGTAGGAAGGAATAGGTTTGCAAACGCAGAAGGCATCGTGTGCTGGGGATTAAAACTCTCAACTCTGTACAACAAAGCCTGTGCTGTCCTTGGACCCAGCGTTGGAGTAAGACCATCTTTCCCCCTCCTGGGATGTCATGTCAGAGCTCTGTGGCTCTGTTTCTCCTGTGTAAGGTGGAGTCAAGGAGTCTGACCCTCTGGGGACAGGCTTTTGATGTCTACAATGAAACGGGCATTAGAGCTCTGTGTTTTCATTACTGACTTAGGAGCCTGTGTCCTCCCCAACTGGAGTCACAAAGAGATGTGGCTTTAGCTCCACTCATGTGACTGGCCAGCCGGGGGGCCTGAACCCGCTCTGCTTTCCCTCCCTGTGATGAGAGTTGCATCTCCTACACAAAGCAGACTGAGATCTGCCAGAGCCAGCTGCTGTGGAAGGGGTGACAGATGCTGACTGAGCTGCTGGTCACTGTGTGGCCAGCCTGGTGAGGATGCAGTCTGCGGGCTCTGTGGTTGCAGCAAGACTTGTGCAAATTTAATGCACAGAGAAGCTGCAGACCCATAATAAGACATTTTCCTTTGAAAAAAAAAAAAAAAAGTTTTTTTTCTGGGGGGTGCTGTGCTGCTAAGAGCTTTGCCGGACAAATTCTGTCTGAGGAGAGAAACCAGACAGACCATCTGAAGCCGAAGAGGTGTCCTCAGCTCCTCCAGCATTCCGGAGCTCCAGCTCACACACTCTGGAGAGGCACAGCCAGCTGCCACCCAGGCTCTCACAGAGGTGTGCGAGGACAAGAGGCAAGATTTTCAAGAGCTTCTTCTCTACCTGCGTGACTGAGCAAAATTTAATTACATCTGCTCCTGGGAGAGCTTCCTTGTCCTTGCACATGAACCGTGTGATTTCCCAGCCATCTGCAGGCTGCTAGTCCTCTAGCTCCAGAAGTTGCCTGTAGTAGTGGCCAGGGAAAGCTGGGACAAGGACATTGTAGTGAGTCGTGAAGAAAAGTAATGGTATAGGAAAAGGGACCTGCCCCCTGGATTTTACCCTGAATCATCTGCCGTTAATGGGTTTAGCTTGTCGTGTTTCCATACATTTACATCTGCCTCTTAACTGCTGTAACCTTGACTGTCGGGGATTTTTCTGATGCCTCTCATTTAAAAGCCTCGTGCACTGACTATTGGGTTTGTATTTTCAAGACTTAAATTTGCTGTCAGGTAATATTTTCTGTTCTTACTGACCAAGGAGACTAATTGTCCCCTTTACTCTTAGTAGCAACAGGTAAAAAAAATGGTAAAATTATCTCACGGAGCTGCTTATCAGACATGGTAATGAACTCGTAAGTTTTGAAGAGGCTTGGTACAGAGAGATGAAAGGGTTGGGTGAAAGGTCTACAGGAACATTTGTGGAGGTGACTTCACCCTGGGATGCCAGGGTGTGCTAGCAGGTTCCACAAGCAAACATGAGCCATCCCTGCCACTTGTGCATCAGTCGTGCGTGTCTTCCGTGCGATACAGTACAGAAAGCTCGTCTGTGCAGGCGCTCGATAAACGGGCAGAATGGCTGTGATGGGACCTTCTGCGTGGGGACAAGAAGGTCACTGCCAGCCGTGGAACGGGGGGCTCAGTGCTGTGCAGGATAATGCAATTGCTCAGAGAAGGGTCGCGTTCAGACAACCTGCAGCGTGACCTCCGCGGAGCAGGGCAGGGACGTTCAGCAAAGCAGCCAGGTGCCAAGAGGCAAAACAGGTTTTGTTCTCATTATTTGCAATGCATGATACATAAACAGTGTGAGCACGGTTTATTTTAACATCTGCTGTTTGTGCCAAGGCCCAGAGGAGGGTATGAGGCACTGCGCAAGCACACGTTGAGAGGTCACCTCTCTCCCAAGCAGTTCATATCTTCACAAGAAAAGTCAGAGAGTCTGTCACACTTTTCCTTGAACTAAAATATACACCAGGCTGATTGTCCCCCCGTGGCTTTTTGGCTGACATCATGTGAACTGAAGGCTCTGGGGACACCTTCTTGTGGCCTTCCAGTATCTGAAGGGGGCTACAGGAAAGCTGGGGAGGGACTTTTTAGGCTGTGTGGCAGTGACAGGACTGGAGGGGATGGATTAAAGCTAGAGAGAGGTCGATTCAGGTTGGACATTAGGAGGAATTTCTTCCCCATGAGTGTGGTGAGACCCTGGCCCAGGTTGCCCAGAGAGGGGGTGGAAGCCCCATCCTTGGCAGTGTTTCAGCCCAGGCTGGCTGGGGCTGTGAGCAACCTGCTCTAGTGGGAGGTGTCCCTGCCCATGGCAGGGGGGTTGGAACTGGGTGAGCTTAAGGTCCCTCCCAACCCTGATGATTCCATGATTCTATGTCTAAACCTTGGTTCAAGAGGGATGTGTTCAGCTGTACGCTTGTGTGTCCGTGTGTCTGTCTGTACATGGTATATCAGGTGGGATATGACAAAGCCAAGGCCAGAAGCTGAGCTGCTCCCCACACTGGGTCTGTGTGCCAGCTGGTCAGGACAGGGCTGCCACACACAAAAGCCATCACTGCTGTTCAGTTGGGTGGGACTGGTCCACAGGAGACTTGTACATCACAGGGAACCACTGTGAGGAAGCACCAGAATCCCAGAGGAGGTTTGGGGATGTGCAATTGCACTTGTCCCTAACTGAGGATGCATTTGTGGATATGCCAAAGACTGGAGTTTTATTTAAATACTGTCTCTCCACCACATTGCTGTGGAAGTGTCCCAACAGCTCACTGATGACAGCAATCACCCCATCTGGAGCTAATTTACAGCTCTGTTAACATGCTTCATCATTTCTGTACCTGTCTTGAAACTCATACTGACAATATCTTCGTGGTACAGATTTAGCTATCCCCTTTCACCTCGACATCTGCCTGGTAGCAAAGGTGATTTCTGGACTACTGGAGAACACTGATCCTTCCCGTTCCTCTGGGAATGGTGTCACCTCACTGTGGGATTCAGCTCTACCCAGGGCTTAAGAGAGCTGCTTTTTCCCAACCATGCAGGGGAAAGTTTAGAGCTGGAAACAAGTGCTGAGGTGCACAAAATACCCTGTAGGGACGAGCAACAGCCAGGCAGGTCTGGGAGAGCTGGGTTTGTAGACGCCTCTTTGAAGATGACCTAGGGATGAAGAGAGTGTTTTCCTGAAGGCCACGCAAGATTTCTGGCAGATTTAGGGGTGAAATCAGATCTCCACGTTTCACTTCACAACATAAATCTGACAAGATCACTCTCTGATGCAGGGAACAGATGACACAGACTCTCACCCACATGCCACTTTCCCTCAGGTTCTTTTGCCTGTAAAAAAGGTAGCATCCTCCTTGCCATTGAGGAGCAGAGCATGTGTGATCAGCAGCAGGAGAGTGTGCACCACTAACCCAGCAATGTGCATGAGCCATGGGGAGCTGACCTTGGCTAGAGGACAGGACAACTCAGCTCAGCACCTGCAGAAGGAGCTCCACTGACTAAGTGCAAAGAGAACAGAGGACCTGGTGTGAGAGGACACCAATGTGAGCAGAGGGTGTGAAAAATCAAACGAGCAAATGTACAGGCAGAAGTTTTCAGGCCAGCATGGCTGACTGAGAAAGACCAGGTCCCACAGTGATGCTCTTGTGAGTGGGTCTCTTCCTGGTAAGCTGGGTGAGGAGAGCAGAGATGTAAAGGCTCCAGAGAGAGAATGAAGAAAATTCAGGTTGGCACACACTGAGATCTGAGAAGTGGAAGGAATCCTGCCCTGGTAGGTTTCCCAGCTGGAATTCTGTAGAGGTGAAGTTGAGCTAACAAGGAAACCTCACAGAGGCCACTAAGCTCATGTTCTGCTCAAATCATCCGCAGGTCTCTCTCTGGAGAGACGGCAGCTCCATGGGCACATCCATGGGGTAAGCATTGGGAAGGGCAGATTTGGTTAGTACCCAAAGGCAAGGAAATCCAACAGAAGGCTTTGGCCTCTAACAACCAGCCCCTCTGGCTGCATCAGGTAAGAGGAGTAGACTATCAGGAGAACTGGTATGGTTGTTTCCGGAGCTGGATGGGCTTTGTGCCAACAGATAAAACAACTTCTTAATAAAATCCTGAGTCCCTGCAAAACCCCTTGGCTGTGTGAATAGCAGGTGTAATACAACATGCATTATGACTGAGCAGAAGCCCCCACGAAGATCTTGTCATCATCAGTGACATCCTTGTATCCTCCCTGAAGGGTGATAGCAGCTCCACAATGAAGTCATTTAAGGGCCATCTGCCAGTCTGGAATGTCTTTCACCCCCTTTCACCAATTTTTTTTTGGACTCCTATACTTGGAACCTGACTCTGAAGGTGGCCTCCTCCTCCTCCTTCTCTGTCATTTACTTTCTAATTCTGAAGAAGAAAAGTTTTTGAGGGATCTCAATTCCTTTCTGAATGCATACGTGCTGGCTTTGTTGGTTGGTAATGAGGGTATTACACAAACAGTGTGGGATCTCTCAGATAGCCTGCGTGGAAAAGGACAAATCACTCATCGTTCGTAGAGTCTTATAGGCAGCAAAACCCTCTTTAAAATCTTATGTGATTGGATTATTCATCTTTATGAAATGTGTGAGAAATACAGTGTCAGTTAATTCAATTGCAGGATAATTTGAACTTCTATTTAATTCAATCAAAACTCCTGAAATAAAACCATTTGCATTCTTGAGAGAAAACCCACCACACTGGCACTCTATTTCTGCTGGGCTGATGTAGCTGTAATGGATTTTTCATTTTAATGCCACTTCACAGCTAATTTTTATACCGTTTTTTGCTTAACTGGCAACGAGGAAATATTCACACACTTATGCTACTAATTTCTGTCTAAATTTATAACATTTCCCTGCACAAAGTGAGTCATTACAGAAGAAACCCTCAAGTGCAGTCAAAGGATGCTGGTGCGCTTCCCTGCTGAGCTGCCGTCAGGCTGCTGCTGCCAGCTCGTTTTGTTGAACATCCCTGCAAACCCCACTCCACGCCTGCAGATAAGACAGGCTGTTGAGCGCGAGCAGGTTATAAACTCGAATCCTTGCTGAGAAGAGACCAACCTTATGAAAGACACAAAAGAATAACGAGCTCCGATGGAGGTGTGAAAAGACAGGCAACACCTGCACGCTGAGCTCCCCGCGCAGATTCCACCAGAACATCTGCCGGAGCTGCAGGACCGGTGATGTGCTGGCTGAGGATGGAGGGGTGACAAGATTTATTGGGTTCGGTCAGGAGGAGCAGGAGAAACTGGGTCAGGAGAGAGGAAAGCCGTGCCCCACAACACCTGGGTGGTGTTCAGAGAGAAGCACCATCGCTGACTGCGTTTCAGGAGGAGGAACAGCAAGTGGTCCCGCAAAGGGCCGGACCAGGCAGCGGGAGCACCGGGACTGTAAACTCAGCAACATTCACCGCAGGGCGAAACAGCTGGCACTTTCATTTGATCTCTCCCGCTTGATCTCTCTAGCATAAAGCTGAGCGTGGTCTTAAGAGTCCAGCAGTGAGAAGGGGATGTGCCACAATACATAGCGGGGAGCAGGCTTTTGTCCTGCCAGCAGCCCTGGGCTGCAACCCCGCTGTGTTTGCAGAGGGGCAGTCTGGATGGGCCAGAGGAATTTTAATCCGGAATGATTTCCACATTCCTTCCAGCCTGGCAAAGGATTCTGCTGAGGCATCAACTGCCTTGTCCGACTCAGCCTGTCCTACATCTGATAAGTTAATTGAGGATTTAATTGAGGAATTAATTGAGGCATTCTGCTGGTTACCACAACATAATCAGTCAGCTTCCCAGAGTCAGAGCTTTCCAGGCTGTTTGGACTCAGTCCTGTAAACAACTGAACACCATCAGCCTCCTCCGAAACCCCTGGAGCGGTAGCTGCTGGGAACTTCTGAGACCAGTATCCTTGCTGCAGGATGGATTTCAATCCCAGTGCTCACCTAACGGCTGGGCTGGGCCGGGCTGCCTGCAGCTCAAAGGAGAAAGTTCACTTTGGAAGCAGAACTGCTGAGAAGTCTTTTTTTCCCTTTGTGTACCAATTCTGCAGCTGCAGCTGATCGTGCCGTTCGTTAGCTCTGATTCTGGCGTTTGTCTCAGCATCCCAGGAAGATGTTCGGCTTTTGTTCTAAAAATGATACAATGCCCAGAGAGATTTGCAGCATCACTCAGTGCATTTGTGCAAATTGGAGCTGTAATAGATAACGCAGCTGCAAGGTAGTAACAGCACTTTGTTTAGATTTGGGGTTCTGAACGTGCAAACCAAACATGCAAACCACCATGTAAACATGACAACTGGAAGGGGTCATCTCCAAACCTTAGGGGCTCATTCTGGTCTTACTCAAATTGATGTGAAAGGGAATAAGGCAATGGAGCAACCATGGGACAAGGGGGCAGAGGCAGATCTGCACTTTCTTCCCTGTATTTGGCTTTTGCAGCTAACTGCACAATTTTGTTCAAAGTAGGGTTTAAATCTTTGTTTTCCTTGTCTTCCCTCATCCCTAAATTATAAGTAATGCACTCCAAGGAGCTTGAAACAAGGAGCAGGACCTGCCAGGTCTCTGCCATAATAACTCTCCTGTTTAAGATGAAGATTTCTACCAGCTGACACCAGGGCTGTTTTGGTAACAGTACAGGTAGATATCAGACAGTACATTATTCAATCTGCTAACAGGCTTTTCATACCTAAAGCCATGTTCTTCTCCTAGCAGCACAGAGGTCTTGCTGCTCCTCCCACGGGTTCAGACACCATCCCCAGCTGTATGAATTTAAATGGTCCAAAACCATTTTGCCTCCCAGAAAGTGATACATGGAAACCTCGAAAAGGTTATCTGTGGGCTCTTGCTGTGAGCCTCAGCTCAGGGTTTGGCCTTGATCATTCCTGACAGAGCAACACAGGACTCGTCTTCTAGCTACAGAGAGCAAGACCAAACTTCTCACCAAGTCTCCAAGATGGAGCTCTGCATCTTTGCACCGTCCTGAAGACAAATGCACTACTGTAGATGTTGGCACAGTCCCTGAGTGAGGTGAGCCTGAGCTGGCGTGAGGCCTTTAGGCACCACTGGAGCTTAATTGCAGTGCTGCTTTTTCTGTCTCCTCGTCTCAAGACAAATCAGGATTTCTCAGGTTTATAGGAACTGAGAAGCCTCGTTATTCCAGGTTTCTGTAGTATGGCCCTGACTCCATTGTGCTGAAATAACACCCCCTTTCCTCCATGACCATGTGCTGGTGGCACTGCCCATCAACAGTCATGTGCCATGTCACAGTGCCCGTGTCCCTCTGGGTGCCCAAAACCAATTCCTTCCGCTCCCTGCCCTGTCTTCTGTACCACTGTAGTACCACCATGCCCATTCAAGGCCCTTGAGGCCCCAGACTGTGCTGTGACCACTCCTCACCTGCCACAATTCACCCGCTGAGAAGGTCGGGGGCTCACGCTCTGGCCGTCCCGAGGCTACACGAGTGACACTGGACTGACCAGGACGTGTGTGTCGGTTGACCTGCTGACTGTTGCCCAGCAGAGTGCAAAGTCTTGTGATGCTTGCTTCCTAGCCAGCTGTTGGGTTTTGTATTTACATGAAATTTGGATCTTTGAGACCTTTAGGTCTCTGACAAAAATCTGTAGAAATTCTTAGCAGATCAGTTGTGACTGACAGACATCCTCTTGAACAGGCTTTACTGGGCTGCTCCCATGGTTCCACAGAATCACAGAATCACAGAAGAATTGTGGTTGGAAAGGACCTCCTAGATCACCGAGTCCAACCATACCTACAAGAACAAAGAACACCTAAATACCTGACCTCTAAAAGCACATCTTGGTACTGTAAAGTTTTTTCTCTGATTCTGCTTTTTCCTATTCTTGCAGTGGTCCATGAGGTTTGATCCCAGTGTACAGTACCACTGTCCCAGCTGTCCTGATAGTGAGGGAGGGGATGTGCTGGTTCATGTTGTCTGCAGTGGGGGCCCAGGCAGTGGGGAACATAAGCAGTAAAGCAACCTCAGGATGGGAAATGTGATGCCAGTCTCACAGATGTGTGCCTGTACTTGACAAGAAGGTAATCTTGATTAGCTGTGGTGTAATTGCTGCTTATTTGTGTTGGATGGTCAACCAACAAGGTAGTTCTGAAGGATCTCAGTCCAGCTCTCTCCCAGCTCTTTCTGAGCTGTTGACTAGACCAAATCCACATACTTTGTCCTTTTCACCTCCCATACATCACCATGAAGAAGTATCCCTCCATCCTGCTTTGTGTGCTGCCTTAGTACTTCACTTCTCTCAACAGAGGCAGGGTGTCCCTGTTTTCTGAAACTCTGGTCTGGCAAGACCATACACCAAGGTAGTCTTCATGTGCTACTAAGCCCATCAACATCAACAAAGTCATTGTGTCAGCCTTCCAGCAGTAGTTACCTCCTGAAAATAGACATGAGATCAGTCATCCCAGACACATCATGACAGAAGGAGATACCATTGTGTCTGATCTCGGAACAGAGCTGTGTTTATAACCTCAGTCATCAGATTGTCCTTATCAAAGTTGTCATAGAGTCATTAAGGTTGGAAAAGACTTGTAAGATCATCAAGTCTAGCTGTCATCCCAACACTACCATAACCACTAAACCATGTCCCAGAGTGACCGTTGTCCTGTCACAACAACCTACACCAGGCTTTGGGTTGTCGTTCTCTTCCATGTTTATATTATTTATTGTCAAAAGAGCCAAGATATGCACAAATGGGACCAGACAGACCAGATATGCTCTGTCAGGTTTCAGAGCTCAAAACCAGCTATGAACCTATTCAAAGACAGAAGCTGGGACCTCAATATTTCACACTGGTTTTGTTATAATGCAACATGCACAACGTACTGGGGGATAGGCTGATAAATCCTGCTTTCCAAGGGCAATTTTAATGACAGTTGGAAAGAAAATAAATGTTTGTGTAGTTTTCAATGTTTGCCCATTCTTAGATCTTCAGAAAACAAATAACACTCTTGACATGGTATTCTTAAATTAAAGAACTGGTGCTGGCGAGGGAATCCCCGCAGAGCCATCTTTCCATGGAGCTGACAAAAAGCGCCTTCCGCTCTGCAGCAAATACCAAGTACCAATAAATTCCCAGGAGGATGAACCCCAAGCAGAGGCAGGGCTCTAGATTGCTGTTCCCTGTGCAGGTCTGGATGCAAGGGTCCAACCAGCCCAAGTCAAAACACCTCAATCTGTCCCATTTTGGTAGATGACGCTGTGTCATCCCTCCTCTGTCTTTCCCAGAGGCAAAGTGGGATTTTTTTAAGCAGCACCTTTGCAGAAGGCCTTAAGGTCCATAGGTGAAAGGCTGTGCCACATGCATGACATAGGCTACTGCTGGCAGGGCTGTCACAAGTGGTCCCTACTGGAGTCATCTAGGGAAGGGTACAGTCCCTCCAGGAGGAACAGAGGGGAAAGTCAAGGGAACGTGTCAACAAAAACAGTGATCCTGGGAGATGGTATCAGAAGGCCTCTAGTTCAACCTGCTCAGAGAATACTTGGCTACAAGATGCAGAAAATTTCCACAGGTGTCCATGTGTGGCAGAGAGTGGACAGCCAAGGAAGAGACCAGTAATCCCAGTCACGTGCCCAACCAACAGTGAGCAAGTCAGGATTTATGATGCCTCTGAAATGCACAGGAGCTCTCTGCCTGTGGTCCATGACTGAGCAGATGCTTCATTACACCCATGGGGTTGTGCTGCGTCTAACCAAAAGTTCACCTTAAGGTCCTCTTTCCCGTGGCTAAGAACAGAAGATGACCAGGCAAGTGTGTAAACACATGCAACCTCCGAATGCTCCAACCTCCCACAGTTCATAGTTCTGGAAGGTCCTAAGACTAAAGAAAGTATTCGCTTTTTCTGGTAGCTATGACTTCAGCACTGCTTCAGTTGAAAAGTTAAACTGAGTGGATTATTTCCTCTGAAAGGAAGTGAAACAAGTGGTGGCATGTCAGAGAATCCAGGCATGCACTGTGAATACTCCAGATGTAGTACGAATTTCACAATCCTACCACATAAAACATCAGAGAAGCCAACCCTGAGCCACACCGTTTCAGAAACCAGGTGCTCCTCAAACAGTGTGAGTTACACAGTCAGAGTCCAACAAGCAGGTGTGGATCCTCGGCAACTTTATCTGGATACCACCTGATGTATTTCCTGATGCCCCATGTAACACCATCAGGCACCAGTGAAAAGTTTTCATCTCTGTTGGTTTTGTAGCTGCAATTCAAGAATCTCCAGACTGCTCAGCTTGTCACTTACCCTCTCTGCTGGACTAATGCAGCCCAGACTCCTTGCCTCTCCTTCTTGGTCATGTGTCCCAGACCCATGATCATCTTGGTCTTCCTCTACTGGCCCCTCTCTAGTTTCCCTACATCCCTCTTGAAGTGGGAGCCCAACACCAGATGCAGTGTTTCAGGTGTGGCTTTAGCAGTGCTGAGGAAGACGGATGGTTACTGGCCTCCATCTGATGTACTGCTATGTTGCCCCCAGGTCAGCCCAGTGGTTCCCTTATCCACAATGAGAGTGTGCTCCTACAGGGTCACACTGGACCTCATACCACTGTAACACCCAGATCCTTACCAGCCCAGCTGGCACGCGGCCAGTTGGGTCCAAACTGGACCCAACTATGGCATTATTCTGCCCCATGTGTAGGACTTTTGAACCTCTCCCTAGTGATGTCATGAGGTTTGTGTTGACCCACTCCAAGATCCAGTTTCCAAAGTCCCTGTGGTTTGATGTTATCTCATTTGAGACAACAGCCATTCCCCTTAATTTTGTATTGTGCATTTGTTGAGAGCAAGCTCTCTGTCCAAATGTTGAATGATGTGAACTCAAATACAACACTGGGGCCACATTTAATTTAACACACATTTAATGCCCACCAGCCAACTGTCAGTCTATTGCTGATGACCATTAAGTCAAGTGGTCTGGCCACCTTTCAACCACCTAAATGTAGGTTTGCCCAGCTCATACTGTCCTAGAAGGCAATGAGGCTGCCCAAGCTTGATTTCTCCTTGGTAAACCCATTCTGACTCTTTCTGGTTGCTTCCTCAACCTTCACAGGTTTGGATAAGGACTCCAAGATTAAAAGATCCATGACCTACCTAGGCACTGACATGAGACTGACTGGCCCATAGTTCACGGTCCTCTTCTTAACCCAGCTGATGAAATTCAACAGCAATATAAACCCTGCCTAACTCTCTGTCCTTAGGTATTTCTTCTGGCCTCAAATGATAAAGTGACGCCACTCTGATGAATACAGGCAGAGTATGGCCCCAAGTTTGCAAAGCTCTTCTGGGTTGGAGGTGCTTTTCAGACTAACGGTCCTGTTGTTCTTGTCTCTCTTTCTCTTCAGCTGAGCAGCTGCTTCAGCTGTTCTCGTTCCAAATTGCAGCGTGATGTTAATTTTCTAAGATCTGTCTGTCGAGGAGGATTTCAATTCAGTTGGCAAAAGACAATGCACTGAAACAGCTACAGCTGAGACAAGGATGGAAATTAACATTTGGAAAGGGAGAAAGGGACAAAAGAAATGTTGGTGACAAGAAAGAAAGTGAAACAAAAAAGAAATCATTGTCATTATCTGACTACAAAGGGAAAGGAAGCTGTTCCAGAGATGAAGACTCCTGCCATGCCAGCCTGCTGCCTGGGAAGTGGGGGAAGCAGTTTGTCCACATCCCTCTAGGGATAGAGCACGGCTGTGAGTGTAGAGGGATGTCACTCCACAGCACAGCACACCACACACCCCCCATCAGTCCTGGAGAAGTGATTGCTTAAATGGTCCCGTCCTGTGGTAGTCACCATCAGAGTTGGTCATACCCATTTGTTAGGCAGGTTGTTTAAAAACGTTCCCCCAGGGAGAGGGAAGATTCCCCAAACCAACTGCCCAAGTTGGGTTGCAAACTCCTGACTGATCTTTAATTTCACTTGTTGCTGGGAAGCAGTGAGTTAGTCAGGAGCAGTCCTAACCCAATGGCTGGGAGAAGGTTACTCCTACCTTGCAATGCTGCCTAGTGAAAATTTACATTCCTCCTCCTTTTCTTTCCAGGGGCTCTCAGAGGGGACTGTGGTCACAGCTGATGTCCCTACGGTCGTACCTATGGCAGCCAGCCAGGATGGCACACACACGAGGCACTCGACATCCTGGCATAACAAATGTTCTCTTGCAGGTTGGCATTTATGGCCCTACAGTGCTGCTGAGAGCCTCTGTCTGGAATCAGAAAACAGTCTGTTGGGGCAAGGTTTAGCAAAAATGCAGGTACCAAGTCTCTCCATGTACAACCATTAGCTTGAGGGACTCCTGACTCTGGGTTGGAGGGTGGGCTAACACCCCGGGGGCAATGGTGTCCTCATCGTGAAGGCTGCAGACACACAACACACTTGCTGAACTCCTGCCATGAATTGGAACTGCTCTTCTGGAGGGATGGAACCATTGCCTAAATGCTTTCATGACTTGGTTCTCACCAGGATAGGTTCTGTCCCGTCTTCACACTGCCACTGCCTGCCTGGCTCAGCTGGTGCCCTGCCAGTGCTGGGCATGCCCCACTCTCACTGCTTCTGGAGGTTCTGTTTGCTTGTGAGGACCTTCCACAGGGTGATGTGCTCTGCATTAATGCCTCAGATGTCACCTCTGTGAAGACTGAGATGAGCCCAGGGAAGCTGATCCGAGGAGTCCTGCTTTGGGATGGCTTGTGTCGTGTGTATGAACTCTCTGCAGTGTCAGAAGTTGCTGTAAGGAGTGTGTGCTCCTTAGCCCAACTCCAGAAAATTAAACTGTCGTACTCTGAGGGGAACGGGACACCAGCCACCCTCACAGCTGGAGTTCATCCCGACTGTAGCTCTTACCACAGCAATGTCCTACCCAGGGAGTTGGAAAAGGGGTGCCAGTCAGGGAGATTGTGCCCTGGGGTTGAGCCCTAGAGACCAGGAGCAGGTCTGGGACCTGCCCACAGGCACATGGGTTCCCAGGACAGGATTTTGGGGCACCTGGAGTAGGTTGTGCCTGTCCTGCCATGGATGAGTCACACAAATCCTGGTGAGGCTTTTCCCACTGAGCGAGTGGTGAGTGGTCAGAAGCTGATTCTGGGTGGCATGCCCCACTGCAGAGTGCTCTGCTGCCCTGGGTGGCAGGATCCTGCCGTACACACAGTGCTGGAGCAGGTGCTTCATCTTTCCAGGACAAACACTCTGAAACTCAGGGATTTCATTGCAAACTGCAACAGAATTCATTTTTCCAGTCTGGGATGGTTATTCTCCATCCACCTCAGGTGACAGATAACAAATTATTGATCTAGTTCAGAGGTGACGCTCAAGTAGTGATCTTAAACAACTGTTCCCAGAGACATGACCGGGATGTCCCTGGGCATTGGTGGTGTTTTGGCCAAGGGTCGATGTTCTGGGCTGGGATGCACGCTGCACATGAGTGGACTGCTGTGGGGATCATGGTGAGGAGCAATTGCGCTGTTGGTAGGTCTTTTTGCCATGGTCCCGGTCTGGAGATGACTTGTAGCCCTGCCTGAAGCTGTTGCACAGCAGGGAACTCACTCCACAGGCCTAAAGTCTATAGAAACTTTGGGATCTTGGGAAAAAAAAAAAAAGGATCCTTTTGAAGAAGATGAAACAGTTCCTCAAATGGCAGCTCCTACCTGTAGCTCAGCCCAGTTTCCCCAGTGGCAGGCACGCACGACAGGGCAAAAGCTCAGCCAAAGGACAGAGCGGAGGGGTTTTGTGTGGCTGGGAACCAGCTCTGCTGGGGAACCGCAGGGACTCATTTACAAGTAATGAATCATGAAACAGCAGGAAGCCAGCTAGCCGAGAAAAAGTGTGAGCTCGCAATTAACTGCCGAGTGCCGAGGTGAATAACAAAGGGACGCGATGCTGAGGCAGAACAGGTCGCAGAGCAGTTGGCACTGGGAGTGTTGCAAGACTCATTTGTATAAGCCGCAGTTCCTCCAAACAACTTTCAGTCAAAGGAATTGCTACTTTCTCTTCAACTGAAACAAATTCCTTGTGCATGTAATTATCAGGACAAACAGCTGATAGCCTGTAACTCATGTTTAAATTCATGAGAGACCCAGATCGGTGAAAACGAGGAAGCCATCTCCTTGAAGAGGTCTGCTCTCAGCTCGCTGCCGCTGCGCCAAGGTAAGGCAGCAGGTATCAGATAAGGCCAGTGGAGCAGGTGAAGGATGAGTTTCCACTACGTAAGAGACACTTGTTGTGGGTTATCAGTTTACAACGCAGATGAGAGTGGGGCGAAGGGCAGCGCGTGCTGTTAATTATCCCCTCGATATGGGGTGGGGTTGGAGGTTCAGGTGAGAAGGCAAGAGGCCCGTGGCAGAGGCCCCATGAGAAGGATCCAGAGCTGGTGTCACAGGATGGTGTACGCCATTCCCAGCTCTCATGGACACACAGGGTCACGTACTGCCCTGGGAAACGAGAGCTCTCTTTGTATGGAGCTTGGAGATAGAGAGAAAACTGCTATTTCAGGACAACTATCTATTATTAATGTCACCCAAGTCCCAGTAAATCCATCCTGCTCTTTGTCTGAGGCACTGTGCCAGGAGCAGCTGTGTCACAGCAGCCAGCTCCTCTGCAATTCCAGATACAGTCAAGGGGAAGTGAGGAGACTTCTCCAGAAGACATTCCTTTCAGCTGATAAGCCCGTGTTTTGTAGCCTTCTCTCCCATTTCATGTAACCCCAGAAATGCTGCTTAGTGTAAACCAAGGCGATACCTGATACCCCTCCTGGGCAGGGGACTCTATGTGACCAAAGCTGTCTCTGGGAGGAGGCACCAGAAACCATCACTCTCTGGACAAAGGGTGAAGATAGTTGGGACCCCACAGGATCCAATGGAGATCCAGTGGATCTTGAAGAGTGCACCCCTGCCATCAGTCCAGACACGGCCCAGAGCTTCACCTGCTGGCCCTCTCCTCCTGGGCTGCGTCTGTGAAATTTGGGTCACCCTGGCCCTTCACATGCCCTGCTCACCCCTTTGCTAGCAAGTGTCAGAGGAGCTGCCCTCCTTTCTCCTGTGCCTCTCAGGAGGACTAACTGGAGCAGAAGCAGGAAGAGCAGAGACTGTTTCTTTTTGTGTTCCTGATGCCACATCACTTTTGAGAGCCATCAGCTCACATGTGCAGCTCCAATACTTGCCTCGGCACTGTGAATAACCATGAATGCCACTTTGCTGGAATAATTGCTTCCAAGCATGCAAAGGGGGGAAGGTACAGCCAGAGGCACGGCTGAAAACTCGGTGGCAGTAAGCATTCAAGGAACCTGAGTGGAAACCTCGAGTGTACTCAGCGCTTCTGGCCTTGGCTGTACCAGAATTGTCACACCGAGTTCATCACAGCAGCTCTTTCTGTGTCTCCCTGACCCCGGTGATCCCACTGTGCTCACTCCTGAGCCAGTGACTATAGGTGATACAGGACAAGTGCTGGGGGTGGAAGATGTCTCTCTTCCCTCTTCTTTGGGATCACTTCCAAAGTGGCATTTATGGAAAGCAGGGATGTCCCACGCCTGGCATACAGAGACCCTCTTGTTTCTTCGCGTCTATTTTCTCACTCTGCTTCTTCTCTGACCTCTTTTTGTTTTCTTTGCACCCTTTGCTGGTTTCCCAGGCCCATGAGGTGAGCGATCAAACAGATGGATGCTCTGGGCTTGTCTCCTGGGGGCTGGGAAAGCTGAGTTGGGCAGAGGGGGGAAGGCAGTGCCTGTCAGTGTAAGTCACCAAACCTCTGTGCAGATGCTGTCACTGGGAAGCAAAGCAGCCCTCACTCCCTGTAGCTTAATCCTCTGACCTCAGACCTGTATCACTCCAGCTGGAGGAGTAATTCTTAGTGTTTACATGGGTCAGTAGCTAGACAAGGACTTGACTTAGATTTTCCCAGTGGGTCACACGGCTATTTGCTAATCAGTGGTAGCATAAACACTGCCAGGATCCTCATGGGTCACTTGCTAGGGACAGGTTAAACAAACCATCACCAGATGAAAAGCAGCATGGGTGAGTGGATGAGGTTTGAAACAACCCTATCGGAGTCC
The DNA here is from genome assembly GCA_025345505.1 of Todiramphus chloris collaris. Classification (NCBI taxonomy): domain Eukaryota; kingdom Metazoa; phylum Chordata; class Aves; order Coraciiformes; family Alcedinidae; genus Todiramphus; species Todiramphus chloris. Next base: position 750,561 of record JANVCC010000120.1, on the reverse strand, counting down.
TGAGTCTGTGCCTGGAGGGCTTTCAAGGCCGGTGAAATGGAGAGGTAGTTAGCTGGGAGGCTTGGATCTCAGCCTTGGCCCTAGCACAGACAGGAGAGGGCACATGGGATGGACCCTGTGCTAGCACATGAGCTTGAACGTGCTGGGGATGGAGGAGAGCCTCTGCTTCCCTCTGGCTTCTTCTGTCTTGCAGTGCTCCAGAGAGCTTTGTGATAGCTTCATTACAGCAGCTGGCCTGGTTTCCCCAGTCACATGTCTCTGTTTACCTGAAGATATGAACTCTTCCTAGAAATTCCACCTCTGCTGCCCTGGCCATAGGCAGCAGCTGTAGAGGTGTAAACTACATGCTGAAGCAGCACAAAGGAGACCCCACCTCCCAGCTGGAAGCTGCATAAGGTGATGTTTGTGGTTCTTGATGTGTGCTTCCTTCCATCCACATCCTCAGCTGTGACATACGGGAATTAGCCCGATGTGGAGCCACCAAGCTATGCAGAAAGCATGACAACTGTGGAGATGGGGTGACCCTACTGATTCATCTTGCTATCCTACTAATGAGCACATGGAAGGCAAGACAGAGGACACAGCCTGAGGCCAGGAGCGTGTAAGAGTTCTCACCAAAGGATCTGGAAAGGTGAGACACCAGCAAAGTTTGTGTTTGTGTCCATTCCAGCATCACTCGAGCAAGACTGCCCTGAAGTCAAACTTTCACACCTTTGCTCTCATCAGCAGAATGAAGAGCTCTGGCTCCGTTCACAATGGTACCTCCCTCTGCCAGCGCATGGGCACTGATTGCTAGAGACTGGGCCAGGAGAAAGGGACCTGGGGGTCCACAGCAGGGTGGCCAGGAGCCAGCAGTGTGCCCTCATGGCCAGGAAGGCCGATGGCATCCTGGGGTGGATTAGAAGGAGTGTGGTTAGTAGGTCAGGGAGGTTCTCCTCCCCCTCTACTCTGCCCTGGTGAGGACACATCTGGAATATTGGGTCCAGTTCTGGGCCCCTCAGTTCAAGAGGGACAGGGAACTGCTGGAAAGAGTCCAGTGCAGAGCCACAGAGATGGTTAAGGGAGTGGAGTGGAGCATCTCCCTGCTGAGGGAAGGCTGAGGGAGCTGGGGCTCTTTAGCTTGGAGAAGAGGAGGCTGGAGGGTGACCTCATTCATGTTTATAATACATAAAGGGTGAGTGTCAGGAGGATGCAGCCAGGCTCTTCTCTGTTATGTCCAATGATAGGACAAGGGGCAACGGGCGGAAGCTGGAGCATAAGAGGTTCTGTAGAAACATAAGGGAAAACTTTTTCACTGTGAGTGTGACAGAGCCTGGCCCAGGCTGCCCAGGGAGGTTGTGGGGTCTCCTTCTCTGGAGAGATTCCAAACCCGCCTGCACACGTTCCTGTGTGACCTGCTCTAGGTGAGAAGTACTCACGGAACAAAGTGGGGAGGACTGGCCCCAAACTATCCACAGCAAAAGCTGTGTAACAGTGGAATTATTCTCCATTTTCTCCATGCAGCTGGCATGCGAGTGTCCAAGGGGATTTAAAAATACTGAAATCTCAACAACACGATGAAAAATCACTTTTGCACTACAGACTAGAACAACAGCATCTGTATTTTAGACCAGGGTTTATTTTTAATAATCCAGCCTCCAAGAGCAGGGGCATGGTTTTTCCTCAGTTTTTACAGACACTTTGCCATCAAATTAAGTCTGGCTTCTTGCAAACAAAAATGCTCACCAAGCTATGGTGATTACAACTCGTAGCCCAAGACAGAAGTTGACAGTGATCACAGCCATTGCCCTCTCCAGCTCATGAGGGTCAATCCACATTGGTGTGGTCGGTGCTGATTCACTGCCAGTGTGATCAAGTGGGGCTGGTGGTGTCCTGCAGGGCTTGATAGGTCAGTGCTGGAGGGATCAGCAACCATCCCATTAGGCTCTTGTAGAGTTCCTGGCTTGTTCCTGCCATGCCAGGGCAGGAGCAAAGAGGAAGGAAAGGTGGAGAGATTATGAGAAGAGACCTCTTGCAGTGGGGAGGCAGCAGGGAAAGGGGATGCTCCCTGCAGGGCGACTCTCTGGGTATTGCTGGAGGAGAGATCTGTGGGTCCTACCTGGAGGAAAGAGGGGAGAGAGCATCAGTGCGAGCACACAAGGTGCCAGCCTTTCCTTTGGGAAGCCTGCTCCAAGTAGGAGGAGCCAGACTTGCCCTGCAGTGATGGGGGCAAGACTGGGCAGCAAAGCCCTGGCAGTGTCTCCTCCTCCAGGAGCTGAGTGCTGTGGGCTGTCTGTGTGCAGGGGCAGGGCAGCAGAAGGGTGAAGGAGAATTCTGCCTTCCCATTGCCACCCCCCGCTGTCCAGAGAGGAAGAAATTCCAGGTTCGAAAGTCCAGAGAGAAAGGGAGTAAAACTGAAGACCCCAGAGAAGAAGGCTAAGTCCTGCCATCCCTCTCACATCTCTCCTTTTTTGGTGGAAGGAAGAAGATGCTGGTGCCATTAGCTCTGGGGCAAGGTGCAGCGTGGCAGAAAGCAAGAAACAGAGCTGAGCGTTGAAAGGAGAGGAGGAGAATGAAGGCAGAGAAGGCATTGCATTATGATGCCACCTACCATCCTTCAGAGTGACAAGGGTGACAAGAGGACACGCGCTCCTGCCTGAACAGCAACCTGCCCACAGGCTGCGCCAACAAGGCTGGGCTGGAGGGAAAGGGCTCCTGACTTGAGCCTCGCCAGCTTTGACAGCACCTGTGCTGCGTCCCTCACCAACAGCCGACACAACCAAGCTGCATGGGAAGAAAAACAGCTTCTGATTTCCAAAGCAAGCACCTTTGATCTGGAAAAATCAACAGGACGCTGTCACTTTCCCAGGATGTCATTGTCATGGAGATGCTGTGACAGCAAACCCAGTACAGGAGCGAGCCTCTTGTGGGAACCAACCATTAGTTCCCAGGTTAGATGCCATAGAGACTGACCTGATAAAGCAGGAGATCATGACAGCACAACCCACACATAGCATGAGAGATGCTGAAGGGCTGACATCTTTCTGCAGGAATAGCTGTCACGCAGGAGGACCTTCCTGGTGCCACAAGGTGACCCACTTTACCAGCGTCTGCTGAAAGGGGAGGAGAAGGGGGGGGTGTGTGGGGGGGTTGTGTGTGCACACATGAACCTGTGTTTGCAAGAGGGGCACCGAGAGGAGGCCGATGACCAGGATTCAATCCCTGTGACGATTTGTCTGGGTGGTATCAGCATTAGGTTCCCTTTTCCCCCATGAAAGCAGGGGTGTGCTGCACTTGCCCAAAGGGATGTCACCTCCTGGATCATATAGCCTCCGAAAGGGAGGAGGCTTGGAGCTGCCTGTCTGCCATGACCTTGGCCCTCACCAAAACAGATCTGGGAACCGCTGCCATCCCCGTGCTTTAATATGATGCTATTATGGGCATAGGAACCAACAGACTTTATCAAACCTGTGTCCAGTGACTGACCAGTTCTGCTCTCCACTGTGATTCAGAGGAGCCGGGCAGGATTTCATGGTAGTCAGCAATGTAATGAACCCCGTAAGAAAGAATTTCCTCTCTTCTCCCCTCTGCAAGCCACCTCATCCCTTGGTACCCAAGGATTTAGGAATTATGTTTGTATATCGCTGGCAAATGAAATTATGAACCATGTTCAGGATACATTGTGCTTTGATTTTATTGTTTTCTTTCTGCAGAAGTGCAGGGAGCAGTGATGGTGAGTGGTGATGGATCTTTCTGCTCTCTTCCATGCTGACCCCTTTTTCTGGCCTGTCCTTGCTTTGCTGCAATTTTTTGGTGCTCTGTTTTGCTCTGTAGCTCAGTGTTTCACAACTGAGAACAAGCACAGATTCAAACTGCCCCAAAGTTCAGGGGTTTGGAGTTGATCCCAAAGAACTTTCCCAGAGTATGCTATGAAAGAAACAGATCAGTGAAAAACTCATAGGTGAAGGACTCTGTGACTTAAAACAGCCTTGTGAGCTCTGGACACGGCGGCAGAGAGGTGGGAGAAGTTGTCCCTGTGCCAGCAGCGTTACTGACACTTGTCCATGGAGGCAGGGTGGGCTTTTTAGTGATACCTGCTTTGCCTTCCAGACAATTTGCCAGCGTGGGGCTGAGGAAGTGGGAGCACTGTTCTGCCATGAGGCTGGAGGTGAAAAGCCATTTAAACCAAACGGGTATCAAGGGGCAGAGAGCACAGAGTACACCCTGTGTAAAGCCATGAACCGGCTGTCCCAGCCTTGTGGTCCAACCTGCTCCCTCCTGTCTGCCAGGACCCCTGGATCAGGAGCACAGGCAGAGCTCAGGTTTCCAGTCTAAACCTACAAGGGCAACACTGACCTAATTAGTCTCTGAAACAAACGGGAGAGAAAGGCTTGCTGCCGTCTGTTACAGTAAGAAATCCTCTCCCTCTCCTTTCGCTCTCCTAGCCCCGGGGATTCATCCCGGGCAGGTGCTGCTTTGATTGCAGCAGGTTTTGAATCCTCTTCCTTCTCCTCACGGGGATGCCACATGCTGTCTTCTGACCTCGTTAGCTTCTCCTCCTGTTCCACTTCCCTGCTCTGCAATTCCAGCCCCACTGATGTGTTAATTACTACAAAGCAATCTGCAGGAACGCACTTCTGTGAGTGGGTGAGGGGAGAGGAGGGAGAGATGCTGCCAGAGCATCGGGGAGGATGGAGCAAATTGGGTGAGCGGGGAGCTTGGCTAAGCCATGCTGATGTCTGAGCTCACACCAGGCTCTTGCCCCGCATGCGTTGGTGCCAAGCATGGCACATGGGTGTGCAAGAGGCAAGAGATGCCATGAGTCTGCAGAGGGGGGTGTGCTGCCTGCCCACGGGGACAGCTAACGTGGGGTCCCCACAACACCACAGCGGCTTGCATGGTCGTGGGACCTGGTGTGCCTCAGCTGCACCCAAGGCACTGACGTGCTGTGCAGAAATAACACAAAACTCCAAGGTTCATCTTCACCCATTAACCATCTTCACTGGACTCTGGATTCCCCTTGGACTGATTCATGCAGGCAGACAAGGCAGGTCTACACATCTGTCCGTAGGATCTCCTGCAAGGTCCCTTTGCCCGTGCTCTGGACAGGGCAGGCACAAGCTGGCTCTGCAGGAGCTGTGGAGCCGTGGTCAGAGCACTGCTGCTCCCACAGTCATGCTGTGATGGAACGGCAAGGTCTGCATCCCATGCAGTCCCACCAAGACTGCATCCCTTGCAAATGCAGTTAATGGCCTTCCAGTCTGCAGCTGACCTGTGCTCAAACAGGCAGAGCTCGCGTGTTCTTGGAGCACAGGCAGAGGTACTCACAGAGGTCGTCTCCTTCAGCACTGGTTGAAAATGAGGAAACTGGAGGGTTTGTGGGTTAACTTTGTCCAGCTGGAATGACAATATTTTCCTCTTCTTCCTTAATCAGAGACAGATAAAAATGGAAAGAGGAAAAACAATAATTAAGGAAAGAATTAAATACTGCCACCCTTTGCCTTGCTATAAATCTAAAGCCAATCTGTTAAGGCTGGTGGAACTGTATTTATATTGAATTAGTCTGAGTGAAATTAATGATAGCATCACTAAACCAAAAGCAAGTCAAAGGAGAGAAAAGGCAGTTCCTCTAACTATGGCTGTTGGGTGAATCCAGGGAGAGGGACAATAGGATGACTGATGTGAAGACCACCTTCATTGCCAAGTCTGTCTGGGAGTGAGGGACATGATAAGGTGGCACCTCACCCTTGTGCAAGGCCATGCTGTTGTTGAGGATGGTGCCCTTGGGGTCTAACCATTCCTGCACATTCCCATGACTTGTATGATCCCAGCTGATGCTCTTCTCTTCTTCCTCATTTAAGGTATCAGCAAGATCCAGGTTATAAGCAAAGCCTCAAGAGCCTGAAGAGAAACCACAGGACTCACATGGGGGCTCACATTCTCCTGGTGCTCCCTGAGTTTAATACTCAGGTCGTGCTTTGACTGCAGAAGCTGCTAGATTAATCCAGCCTCTCCTGCAGCTCCTCTGATTTCACTGGATGGTGCATTTTGGTGCAGAGACTCATCAGACACAGGAGCCCGTGTTTGCCCTTTAGGAGAGAACCATCTTTTGGTAGTGTTTGAAGAAGTGCCCTTTCTCTCTGCTCTTCTTCAATATCCTTGTCTTTCAAAACTTTCCATTGTTCTCTTTCTTCCCTTTTTGCTTCTATTTTAATTACTTGGCTAATGGGCTCCCCTACCAGCCTCTACCCTTCTACAGACTTCTTTGCATATTGCACGTTACGTGAAAAGCAAAGGTTGCTCTGTCTGCTTGCACATACTGATGTTCACTTCTCACCTCATTTATTTCAGATCTTGTTTTCTTTTCATTTTATATTCTCCTCTGTAACTTCAGAACCATGGGCCACATCCAACGGTGATAGAAACCAAGCGTGATTCACAGCTGTACCATTGCCGGAAACCTGGCGCTGTGTGCTGGATCTCAGGCTTTGCTTTTCTTGCATCATTTATATTCTGCAAAATAGTGTGTCATTTGTGTCAGCCTGCTTGCCCGGGATCTAAGCCTAAGACTACTGGCAATAATTCACAATGGAGGCTTAAAAGGGCTTAAGTGACTTACACCCTTGACTCTTTCTGCTCCTCCCACGAGTCATTCAGCTACATCTTCTCCCAGACACCTGCTCAGAGGTCACTGAGGACACTGAGTCTCTTCATCATGGTATTTTGTGCTTATTCCTAGCTCTTTCTTTCAACCAAGAAAATACTACAGCTTATAGTCCTGGAATAGCGTAGGAAGCCAAATTGCACATCACATCTCTCTGGTGGCAGGTCATCATGAAGAAAATCCGACCTCGGTCATTAACAACATCCTGATGTGCTTCCAGGGTCAGGGAATCATCACTGTGTCTTTGGATCCATCAGCACACCCATTAGCTCAGAGGTGTGCTCTCTCCTGTAGGCCATGTAGGCTGCTCCCAGTCTGAGCTTATGGCACAAGCATTGCTGCCTTTGCTCCAGCCCAGAATTGCTCTCATGGTCCTGAATATGCCCTGGAAAGGTGTCCTGGTAAGGCTGCTAAACTATGCGTATCGGTATTTTCCTCTGTAAACCTACAGATCACTTCTAGAGGTATTGGCCAGGATGCTTCCAATGACCTGCCTGCACAGTGGAGTCTTTCCCAGGACAAGAAGTTCAAGCTCTTCAAAAGGCATTGAAGAAGCTGTGTCCACAGAGCAGAGCCATCTGGAAGGTGAGCTGGAAGCACCTCTGCAGATGCAGCATGGAAATGCACAGGCTATTCCAACCTTGGAGAATATTTCCATGTCCTTGCCAGGCAGCATCTTCATCTCTGAGCTGTGTCCTCTTGTCCTGGTTTCACTGGGACAGAACCACAGACCTGCCATTGTCTGCAGACCTTGAGCAGTTGGGAGTCAGCCAAGGCAGGTGACCTAAGTTGGCTACAGGTCTGTCCCAGACGAGAAACATCACATTTCATGTAAACAGGGAAGTTTACTGAGGATGGGGGGGGTCTGATCTGCTGATCCCACCTCTCTTCCTGCTCCTGTGATACTTTCCCGTTTACTGTGACCAGTGTACCTTTGCTGGGCTGAGTATAACCTTCTGTACTTTATACTGGCATTGGTATGAGTTTGGCTGTTTCATTAAATCCACCCACCCATGGGTCTCTTCCCCTTTTCCCAATCCCCCTTCTTGGCCAGTCATTGCAACTGCTGTAGTTTAGCCCTGGACATGGGCTGAATGTAGACACCTCTTCATCTCTGAGCTGTGCACTCTTCATCTCAGGGCATTTTCTCCTCCCAGTCACTGGGGCTCACCTGCCACTGCAGCAGGAGATGGGCTTGCTCCTAACCTGAGGTGTCTCTGACCAAGCAGTCAGTGCTTCTGGCAGCCTTCAGTCCTTCTTCTAGGGGCTGGAGCTGCTGAGAAGGGTGAGGTATCATAGAATCATAGAATCATCAGGGTTGGAAGGGACCTTAAAACTCACCCAGTTCCAACCCCCCTGCCATGGGCAGGGACACCTCCCACTAGAGCAGGTTGCTCACAGCCCCAGCCAGCCTGGGCTTCAACACTGCCAAGGATAGGGCTTCCACCACCTCTCTGGGCAACCTGGGCCAGTGTCTCACCAGCCTCATGGGGAAGAAATTCTTCCTACTGTCCAACCTGAATCAACCTGAATCAGGGATGCTAGTCTGAGACAACCCTAGTGTTCATCTGGCCACTGCCTCACAAATGAGCCAAGGCCTCCACTGGGCACATCAGACACCTTAGGGATGACTGCTGGCTTGGAACTGGCCTCAGCAGCACTGGGTCCACGTTCATTTTAGTCTTGCTGCTTCTGTAATGCCTGAAGAACCCATATTAACCCTTTCACAGAGAGCATCTGCTTTCCATGGCCACCCACACTGATCTGAGACCTTGCCCAGCTATGGCTGCCCACCTCTGTGCTGGCTCTGCCACCCAAAGCTGCTGGAAAGGTGCACAAAGACCCATGGCCAGTAGTGCTAGTGCTGATGCCAAGTGGAGCTGACCCAGAGAGCCCCAGCCCCTACTCTGAGACAACCCTGCAGCCTGTCTCATCCCATCAAAGCACATCCAGGTAAAAACAACTTCTGGGAGGGGGCACTGGGTGCAAAATGCACTTACGTGGAAGGTGTAAAAATGTCTCACTTTCTCGTGATGTTTGAGGAGGAGGTGCTGCTGCAACAGTGGTATTTTAGGAATGGTATAGACTTCATCTTCTTTCCTACCAGCTCTTAATGACTCAATTTTGAAGTCCACACTGTGCTGTTCCTTTGTGGGTACTGCCCTGGCACAGGAAGGGGAGTATGAGTGCTGCCCAAGGTGTTTTTCATGCACTCTAGTCTGAAGACAGAGGCACAGGGTGGGCTTGCACCACTGCCTATCATCACCAGTCCATACCACAGCAGGGGTAGTGCCCATTTCTCTCCTTACAGCCTCTGGAAAAGGTTCAAACAACATGATCACTAGTTAGGTGGGACAAATGCCACCTACACCTTAGTTTTTCTCTCACCAAAATATTTATCTAATAGGCATCTCTGTAGCTGGTTTACAGACATTTTGGTATTTGGATGCATGTGAATGGGAGGTGAGTCAGCTCTTCCTCCTCACTCTGTTTGCAAAGGGCACATCTATAGCATGATCGAATTGTGTGTTGACAAGTTGATGACAAAACCTCCAGGGCCCTGCAGGACTAAACGCTTCTAAATCACATCCCTGTGTCAGAGCGAGGGCAAGAGGGTCATGAATGGGTATCTGAGCAAATGAACTATCAGGATGGGGTGGCAGGTACCTTCAGGGGGACGTTTGCATGCTCTGCGATGTAGATGCCCACACGGAGATACGCTGTGCAGGTCCCATTCCAGATGTGACCTTTGTGAAAATGCTCCTGTTAGTGAACACACAAACACCTGGAGAAGATTCTTGTCCTCTCTCCCACGCTGGTCAAAACAATTATCCCAGACTAAGTGTACTGGTTTTGACTGGGCTAAGTTAACTTCCTTTAATAGCATCTCGTGTGGTGCTGGGTTTGGGACGTGTTGATAACACACCCCTGTTTTAGCTGCTGCCGAGCTGGGCTTGCACAGCGTCAGGGTCGTCTCTATTTCTCCCAGCACCCACCAGTGAGCAGGCTGGGGGGGCACAAGGCACTGGGAGGGGACGCAGCCGGGACAGCCGACCCCTGCTGCCCAGAGGGACACCCCAGAGCGTGCGACGCCAGGCTCAGCGAGAGAAGCTGAGGGGAAGGAGGAGGAGGAGGCAGGGGCCCGTGGGAGCGATGGCAATGAATGAGTGCCTGGCTCTGCCTCGGGCCTGCAGCTTTTGCTCAGCCCGTGAAGCTGTCTGTACCTCAGCCCACCAGTGTCCACCCTTCTGAGCCTCTCCCCCATCCCCTGGGTGGTGAGGAGCAGCTGGAGGGGGCCCAGCTGCCCACCAGGACAACCCGCAGCAGAGTGGATTTCCTGCTCCCTTGACTGGGCCCTGGCCGTGCTGACTCGTGTGTAGTGATGACAGGGTGCTGACAACACCCTCCCATTTTTATCTGGACACAGCTGTCTTTAAACACATTTTTTTCTTCTTCACCTTGTAAGTTTTTCCTTTCAAATATCCACTGGCTTCTCCTCCCTGGTTTCCCTGTGCTGGTAACAGGCTCTCCTGTCCCTGCCTTTTGTCATTTACCCCAGACCCCTGTGCAAGATGCAAAGTGAGTGACAACTGCGTTGCTGGAAGCTGGGGAGATCACAGTGCTGGTTTTTCCCCATCTATTGTAAGATTTCCTTGGACTCCTCTGCCAGACACTTTGGCTTTCAAAAATCCCTGAATGAGACTTGCACAGCAGGCAATGTGTTATATATTATTATAGATCAGGCAATGTGTTATATATTATTATAGATATATCTGTTAGAAATGGACAGTGGGTTTCAGTTAAAAAAGCAGGAGTCTGAACCAATTTGCTGAAGGGAAAACAATGGGAATTAAAGTGTACAGAGGACATGCTAGCATTTTAAAAGACTCAGAAGCCTTGATTGAAGCGTGTCACTGTCCAGCCCCAGCCCCAGCTACTCCCGCACAAGGAGCTGAGCAATTCCCCCCTGGCACCTCAGGACTCAGCAGGACTCAGTTCCCAGGACAGCCGTTGTCCTGTTCTTTGCCACCACATCCATGCTAGCACATTCCCACCAGTGGAAGATCCATGATTTAGAGCATCAAAAAAATCAAGCCTTGAACAAGCATTGACAGAGTCAGGACTTCAGCCTCGGTGGCAGCCAGGGGCACCCAGGGGGAAGGATTTGGCAGAGAGCAATTCATTACCTGGAAATCTCTTGCCACTTCTCTGTTTTGCACCGAGGCTCGTTGTGTAGCTCTGCCAGATGGTAGAATTCAGTGTCTGCCCTCCCCTCGGACTGTCATTGCTGCTGTTTGGCTTCCAGACAAGTTAAGCTGTTTTCTTTTTTGTGACACTTTAGCTACTTCAAGATTGCAAACTTTAACGACTGTCAGTCCAGGAGTATTGGCCTAGAAGCCAGTTCAGCTGTGAACTTTCCTTTGGAGAGCCTGTGGCTTTGTGCAGCTTCTTCGGTTAATCACAGGGATGGTCACTGCTGGCACATGCTGGAGCAGACGTGGGCTCCCGTCCTCTCACTGGGGCCTGGGCTCCAGTGATGTGCAGAGAACTGTGTTCCCAGTTCTGTTGCTCTGCAGTGGAAGAGGCTCAGGCTCCCACTGCAAAAGGGAGGTGCTGAGGAAGAGAGAGGCACATGCGACCAAAGGGCCACAGACCATGGAGGAGCAAGGTGTGCATGCCTCGAATGCTCTTCCTTCCTGTGGGTTTGGCTGCCTGGGCCAGCTTGGCAAGAGCACAGAAGGTCACTTTGAAGAAAGCTGTTGGGAAGAAAGCTAAAGTCTTCAGCAAAGCCTGAATCCATTCCATCAGGAGCTGTCTTCAAGCTGGGGCTCTCACATTTAAAGAAGTGCAACCTGAACCACAACACAGGTCATGTGTCCATGACTATGCATGGACATGGACCCCACTGAGCCAAACCCCAAGCTGAGAACTGCCTTCTTGACCTGACCTTGGGTCTGCATCATCACCATGAGCATGCCTGGTGACCTGGAGTCTTAGCTGGCCCCACCTGCTGTCCTCATACTTGCCCTTACTTGGGTTCTGGGGGATGACTCCTGTCTGATCCGTGTGCAGGTGTCCACATGACCGTGTTGCTCTGTGAGTAACTGGATGGGGCACATCTTGGGTGCATTGTACTCGAACCCTTAACTCAGCACCTCAGACCACATGACAGCTCACCCCTTGCTGGCATGTCTCTTTAAGCAAAGAGACATCCCAGCAGATGTCCTTTTTTTTCCTAACAGAAGTTTGTTTCGGTTTCTGTTCCAGCTTTCACTTTTGAGCTGCCTGCACACCAGTGTCATGGACACACAGATTTATCACTTCAAGAAATGGACAAATTATATATTTTGGTACCAGAATCGCTGTTTTGAAATCAAGGACACATGGCTTCACTATTACTGGTAAGTCACCAGCCAGGTAGGTCCCATCAAAAGGCACATTATTTGTCACTTGGGTTTGGTTGTTGGAAAGGCTCCAGGGCAGCCAGGGAGACACCTTGGATGAGAACATTTTCCTTAAGGAGCATCTGCAGGTTGTTTTCATCAGGTAGGTTTTGGCATCAAAGAGGAGGTGGGGGTGGGGAAGTGCTGGCATTGCTCCTGACAAGTCTTCTCACAACACAATGGTTTTCCCATTGGTCACACAGATGTGGGGCTGCCCCTGTGCAGTGGGAGCTGAGCCAAGGGGTGCTGGGAGAGCTGGGGGCTGCTGGGAGCGCTTGGGTCTCCATGTACCCTCCCTACCTCTCTGTGGCCATCAGGACAGCAAAGAACCTGTACGAGTCCCACCTAAGAACCAGCCTGCATTTCTTTAAAAATGGTGATGGCTTCACTCTCTGGAGCTTCTTCACTCTCCTTTTCTTCGCACTGCAGGGACGCTGACGACATCGGCAAGGTTATCCGTGGCAGCATGAATCTCTGCGATGCCACAGCACAGAGAATTGGCTCAAAGACTCTACATCTCTCTAGACATAACTTGACGTACTATCTCAAGTCAGACAGCGAGAATGACATGGATGCCTTTGTCATTAGGCTCATAATGTCAAATGTCTCAGTGACTGAAATGTAGAAGAGCAGCGTCTTGTGCTCAGCAGTGTGTTAATTATTTTTTTCATTGAGAAATCTATTAATTCAGTAGAAAGTCTATAATTTTACTTGTAACCAGTGATTTATCAAACCATGAAATTATCAAAATATTTGGAATTGTCTGTTACTGCACAGTGGAAAGAAGAATTTACCCATCATCTGTTGCTTATTTACAAGATAGCAATGGAAGGACATAAGGAACATTGGAAAATTTAGGATGTGAACTACAGGAAAATGTCTTCAGCTTAGAAAATGCAACATTATTTGCAACTGGTGATGCGAACATTGCCTTTGGAGAAGCTCTATCTAGTAATTATTGGAAAATGGGAATGAATATTGGCTTTAGCTCACACAATACACAGACACTGCAAGACACAATAAAGTTCCAATTTGATTTTGAATGTTTTGTATTGTCGCTTTTTCATCTGCTTTTCTTAGTTTAGGACTTCCAGAATTTAACTTTACGTATTTACATTTAATTTTACAGATTTAATTTTTCAGACTGTAACACATGGAAATGTCTACAAAAAGGAAGCATTTTCTAGACTCTGGTGTTGAAAGCCTTTTAAATTAGTTTCTTATTATTACAATGCTGGTTTATATTCACTGGGGCTTGTCCAGTCATCATTTTGCTTTTTTAAAGGATGATGAAGATGAAGAGGATGGAGTTTGGTTTGCAGGCAGAAAAGTAGTTTTCCCTGTATATTCCACTTCAAACTCCTGGTCTTCCTATTTCTTTTTGCATAGGGAGCTTCTTATGACCTTACTTATCTCACTGAGCAGTGGAAATGACACTCCCCTGTCAGGAATGTGGACCCACTCAGTAGTGGTTCAACTAGCACCAAGATACAAATCAGACATGAACCCACCTGCAGTGTGGAGTTCTATGGATTAGCTGAAAAACAAAGGTGTCGTGAAATGTAACAAAACCATCAATAAGATGTATTTGAAGGAATACATCAAAGCCTGTCATCATTTACTTATATTTTAGTCCAGTGACAATATACAGCTGAGGGAAGATCATGTGCTGGGTTAGGGACTTTTTTCTCCCCCACAATATCTTGCAGAGAGAAGAGGCAGCACCAACCGTCCTTGTGATTGTCTCTTATTTCCGAGGGATACTGAAAGATACATTGACTTTTTGAGCAAATATTTTACTTCTGACACTTTCCTGACCCAGAAGAGAAAATAGCACTTCTAAAGATCTCAAGACTTATTTACACATGCTGGCTCTGTTTCAGGCACAGAGAAGATGCCAGGTCCGCCCCAGCAAGGGGAGTTGCTTGCTCAGCCATCCTATTCAGGGTCACAGAGTCATCGAGCTATTCCTGGCTTGCAGTTGCTCCTTTCTGTCTTTGCTTGGCTCAAGGGTTTAACCAAGAGAACACTCAACTATTTCCAAAGCAGTTCTGTGACTGGCAGAGGGAGTCCCTTCTGCACAATACTTGCAGAAACTCCTACTGAAGCAGCAATGTGCTGTTGACAAAACTGATCTCAACCCTTAGTGGTCTTTGTAGGTATCAAAGGATGCTTTGTTAACAGACAAAAATCTTTCTCTTGGTCCCAGAAACAATGAAAGAAATGGCAGAACCACGTACCCCAAGAGGAGGTTGTGCTGAACAGCTCATTGTGCTCAATGACTCATTAAACACTTCCAGCTCTTCCAGGGGATCTTGGTCCTCCCTCACTTATCCCTTGTCTCTCTGGTGTGATTTCTCTGGCCTTGAGTGACGTTCCTCCTCCTCTATATAAGTGTGATTTAAAGGCACCATCTTTGCCATGTCTCTTTGTGGCCAGACATGGTTGCTCCCCAGCTTTAAGCTCCAAGGTGCCCGAGTCACCTTTGAAGGTAAAAGGCAAGCATATGTCTCCCAGACAGTTTTGGAAATGCTTCTCCTAGTTTGCATAGATTGTAACATGCATTGTCCTGCTGTGGAAGGCCTGAATTCTACCCATCAGCTGAAGAGAAATTGCTTTGAGGTGTGAGCACCAGAAGGAGAGGGAAGTGTCTAAATTGGGCAAAAGATCCAAGAGTAGCAGAGAAAAGCAGCACGGAAACTAATGGCATTCGTGCCTGCCATCCTCAATGCCCAGCCACACCCCTTGTCCCCAGGGCTCTCAACTAGCAGGATATATGTTTTCTATAGAACCTACTATGGGCTGCACACATCCATTGGGTTGTTGGGGTTCATGGGGACATCTACCCATGGTGGTGCTGCTGCAGTTACTGCTGCTTGGCAGCAGCACTCAGGAGCACCATGTGGTCTATCAGCAATAACCTGCCACAGGAGGACACGAGGCTGGAGCAGCCAGTGACACCTCTGATAAAAATCTTCAAAATGAAATCGTGCATCAGGCTGACAGGAATAATCCACACCTTCTCTTCCAGGCGGGTGAGGCTCAGCATGAACTCATGGCCTTTCCTCCCTCCAAAGCACATGGGACCTGAGCTCCGTGCACCGCATCCCATTGGGCTCCCCCCGAGGCTGAGCTCCATCACCGCTGGGTGTCTCCGACCCGGGAGCCGGCATCAGGTTCAAATGCTGCAGCTGGGAGGTTAATCAGCAACTGCAGAGGGAGTACAAAGGAAAAACCACATGTCCCTTTCAATTATGTTTGCTCAAATCCACTGCAATGAGCAGAGGGCTGTAACACTCAATTATTCCCAGCAATCAAATTAAATTTATGCTTGTCATTAAAGAGTCACCGTTTGCCCACGGCTGCCTTGTTGGGAGCTCTGATCACCACTATGTTATCATTGTAGGGCGGTGAATGAATTCTTGTGCATGCTTTATCCCCAGTCAATCTTCAGGGACATCATTTGCTTGCTTTTTAAAGCCATTCTCATCACAGGATTTGGAAAATACCCCCTAGTCTGATGTATTGTAAAAATGGCTTAGTGCATAATGTGATTTATTGTCCGGAGGAGTGGAATCAAACCACTCCAGCCTGTTTTCTCCTTTTAAAGCCAAACCCGGCAACTTCAAGTAGGCAGGAAGGTCTCAGCAGACTGGAGTTTGGGGATGGCACCTCAGGGACCCCCAGGAGCTCGGAGGCAATTCTTCATGTGATGCTGCACATGCAGTCAGGGCTGTGATGTCAACACCTCCTGGTTCTTGAGCTGGACAAAATGTCAGGCTGAAACTTTTAGAAAGAAACTTCTAAACCACAAGAATGTTTTAGACTCAGCAACACAAATTGTTTGGTGGTTTGTCTTATTTTTACCAAGTTCGTGTTCATATTTAAAGAGGACAACCCTGATGTCCCAAGGAGGTGATTTCATGCAGTAGTGCTGTATCTCTGCCTCTTGTCTTTCTTCATATGGTAACACCGGAAGCTTTTGGCTATCATCAGTCAATATTACCTAAAGAAATTAAGGAGCAAGACATATGAAAGTCTTGCACATTTAATGAAAATTAGTATCTGGAAGAGCAGAGTACCCACCAGTATTCATCCAGGAAAGGTTACAGATCAAAAAGACATTCATGAACACGTTAGTGAATATGGGACTATATGATCTCCAGAGGTCCCTTCCAACCGCTGCCATTCTGTGATTAAATAACTGCAACAACAGTTAATTGTTCATTTCCTTCTGTTTTCCAGTGAAATTTATCCAGAAGTAAATGCTTTAGAAGTTGCAAAATGCCTGTTATGCATGGGAAACACTAATTTAACTACCAGCCAACAGACGGCAGGACAAGTGAGTTAGAAACAGTAGCTTGTGGAAAACGTGTTCCCTTGCTGAAGAAGGAGGTGAGTCCTGTTCAACATCATTGCCTGGGTAGCACCAAGCTGTGGGTGAGCAGCTGATATTCCGGGCTGCTGTTAGGAGAGACATGGGCAAGCTGGAGGGATTGGCCAAAAGGAGGCTGTGGGATTGGCCACATGAAGTTCAGCAAGAAACACAAATTCTTGGATCAGAGCGACCCCTCACATGGGTGCTGGCTGGGGACTGAGTGACTGGGGAGAAGGAGGATTTGGGGATTCAGACCAACAAGCTGAACATGGGCCAGCTGTGTGTCCATGTTGTGTTGAAGGCCCACCACAGACTGGGCTGTATGAGCAAGACTGTAGCTAGCAAGGCAAAAGCTTCTTCTCCTCTCTAGCACTTGTCAGACCCTGTCTGGAGTGTTGTGACTATGTCAAGGTCCTCCAGTTTATGAAAGATATTGAGGAACCGGGGGGAGTCCACCATGTGGAAGCCAAAAAGAAAGAACCAAGGGCAAAAGGCACAGATTGCAACAGAGGACATGTGGGCATAAGGGAAGAATTCTTCTCCACAGGCGTGGCTGAGCCCCGAGATGGTGGAGTCTCCATCCCTGGAGTTTTTCAAAGCTTTACTAGACAACATCTCTGGATTTTTGGGACCCTCTCTACAAGAAGGACATTGAGGTGCTGGAGAGTGTACAGAGGCGTGCTACAAGCATGTGTCTGATGAGCAAAGGCTGAAGGATCTGGGTCTGTTCAGCCTTGAGAAAAGAAGGCTGAGGGGAGACCTCATTGCCCTCTCCAGCTCCCTGAAGGGAGTTGTAGCGAGGTGGGAGTTGGGCTGTGCTCCCTGGGGACAAGGGACAGAAGAAGAAGAAATGGCCTGAAGATGACCCAGGGGAGGTTCAGGCTGGATCTCAGGAGCATTTCTTTCCAGAAAGGGCTGTCAGGCACTGGAATGGGCTGCCCAGGGAGCTGGTGGAGTCCCCATCCCTGGAGGGGTTTAAGAGCCGGGCAGATGTTGTGCTCAGGGACAGGGTTTAGTGGGTTTGATAGGGCTGGGAGTGAGGTTGGACTGGATGGTCTTGAAGGTCTCTTCCAGATGGAACTGTTGTATGATTCTATGATTCTATCTTGAGGACCAGCTCCAACTTTGAAGCCAGCCCTGCTTGGAACAGAAGGTTGGACTAGATCATTTCCAAAGGTCCCTAAGTCTTTTATGGTTGATTTTAACATTCAACCCATAATTCCCTCAAGTGTGAGATTTGTCCAGAAATACGTGTTGTTAGGCGCCTGATCTCCCAGGGCATTTACTGTAGGTCTGCAGTTTGGTGCAGTTAACAGGGGATGATGGTGTCATGTGGGATCCATCCCCTGAGACCTTTTGGTGCTGGTGCTTGTGGTGTTCTCGGACAGCAACTTCCATCCCCTGGGACAATCTGCACTCTGGCAGATCCTGTGTCCCCATGGCACCATGAACAGTTTTGAATCAGGAACACTGCTGGTTTCCATGACCTGAACCACCCTCCAGCCACGGGGCAGGCAGCTACCTGCATTCCCTGTGCAGCATCTAGGACATGGCAGCACCAGTTGAGAGATGAGTCCAGACTTGCGTATTGTCACCAATTATTATTAGCAAATGCTCATCATTAACTCTCATTAATCTAAATCCACATGTCAAAGTCTTGGTCTCTGTTGAGGCCAGTGGGACAGAGAGAAGCTCATGCTCTCTGTGTCTTGTACAAAGCCTGGATAGAGCGTGAGAACTGCAAAGTGTGCAAGCTGAGCTCAGCTTTGCTCTGTTTTACCCTAGTCTGACAGGACACCCAGGACATCTTGTGTCAGTTTGCCCCAAACAGCAACTACAAGTGATTCTGGATGGGTCTAACATTTTCATTTCCTCAGTGACATGGGCAGTAATTAGCTTTAACCATTTCCTCACAGGAGGTCATAAACATTCTGCAGCTAACAGTGTGAGGATCTTTTCCACAGAAAACAAGCCATTATTGACAAGTGCAACGGCCTGGCTTTGGGAGAAGCATGTCTGGGTGAGAAGTGGGCTGGAACAGGAGGATTTATTAATTTTTGCATTAATGGTGTTGCTACTGTTTGGCTGGAAAAGATTATCTTCTCTGTGTCTGGACTAGTCTAATGCTGTCCTGATTCTGGTAACCGGCTACCACAGATGCTTAGACAAACACACTCACAATCTCAAAGTGAAAAATGAAAGAAACTCAAACAGGTTTTCAAAGGTGACTTGGACATAACTGAAACCAAGCACAGGAAAGCAGGCTAGAATCTTTTGTTTGTCTTTCTTTTTAATGTATTTTTGCTTTCTGTCCACACAAAGTGGCTATGTTCACACAGACAGTTCACCCACCACTTTTTAATACACATTTAATCCACATACCTGGAAGTCAGGGGGAAATATATTTAACCTGTTACGATTAGAGATGAAATTCTGCCTCACCTGTGAGACTGGGTCAAAATTTGATCCAAAGCCCTGGTCTGCCACGTCTGGCAGATGTCAGGACTGGACTCAGGATTTGCGGTGGAGCACAGACTAACAGCAGGTCTGGGAGCTGAGTGCAGGATCCTCCCTTCCCTGACTTCTTTACTCACATTAGACAAGATCTAAACTGCCCCAGGTTTTCCTTTACTCTGCTAATCTCTGAAATTTTTTCACCTGCTTTCCTCCTTGTGACTGGAAGAGCATAGCTGCCCCATCATTGATGGAGCAGAGTATGGCTTTGGTGTAAGGGCCAAGAATCTGCTCATTTTGGGAGGAACTGTTGTTCAGTGGTTACGTCTCAGAGGAGACAAAAAAGGTGCTGGGAGAAGGTTAAAAAAAGACAGCAGATTCTTCGAGGTTAGGAGACATGAGGAGTCTCATTGCTCTTTCACCCAAACCAGAAACAGAATAGGAAAGAATGTTTTTCAGAGCAGTCCAGTTTCCTAGACAATCTGGTTTTATGTTAGACCACTTGTTCTCTGAGTGCCCAGCCTTCTGAGCTGGAAGACAGGGACAGGGAGCAGAATGAAGCCTCCATAATCCATGAGAAAATGGTCAGCAACCTGTTATACCGCTTAGACACACACAGATCTATGGGTTCAGATGGGATCCACCCAAGGGTACTGAGGGAGCTGGTGGAAGTGCCCACCAAGCCATTTTCCATCACTTATCAGCAGTCCTGGCTAACTGGGGAGGTCCCATCTACAAAAAGGGCCATAAGGAGCATCTGGGGAACTACAAGCCTCTCATTCTGACCTTGCTGCCAGGGAAAGTTATGGAGCAGATCATCCTGAGTGCCTTCACATGGCACATATGGGACAAAAGATGATGAGGCCCACTCAGCCCATGGGTTTATGAGAGACAAGTCCTGCTTGATTAACCTGATCTCCTTCTATGACAAGGTGACCCACTTAATTGAGGGGATGGCTGTGGATTTTGCCTACCTGGACTTCAGTGAAGCTTTTGAACCATTTCCCACAGCGTCCTCCTGGAGAAACTGGCTGCTCATGGCTTGGCTGGGTGCACTCTTTGCTGGGTGAAAACCTGGCTGGATGGGCAGCCCCAAAGAGTGGCATGAATGGAGTTACATCCAGCTGAGAGCTGGTCACAGGTGGTGTCCCCAGGGCTCAGTGCCGGGGACAGTTCTGTTTAATATCTTTATCAGTGATCTGGATGAGGGGTCGAGGGTACTCGCAGGAAGTGTGCAGATGACACCAAGTTGGGTGGGAGTGTTGATCTGCTTGAAGGTAGGAGGCTCTACAGAGGGATTTGTCCAGGCTGAATCAATGGTCTGAGACCAACGGGAGGAGGTTCAACAAGGCCAAGTGCTGGGTCCTGCACTTGGGTCACAACAACTCCCTGGAACACTCCGGGCTGGGGCACAGCAGCTGGAAAGTGCCTGTTGGGAAATGACTGGGGGGAAGTTGGTCCACAGGCAGCTGGAGGTAAGCCAGAGAGTGCCCAGGTGGCCAAGAAGACCACCAGCATCCTGGCTTTTGTGAGCACCAGTGTGGCCAGCAGGACAAGGACAGATATCATCTCCCTGGACTGGGGAGGCTGCCGCTCAAATCCTGGGATCAGTTCTGGGCCCCTCACTCCCAGCGGGACATTGAGGGGCTGGAGCGTGGCCAGAGAAGAGCAACAGAGGTGGGGAAGGGTCTAGAGCAGAAGTGTGGTGAGGAGCAGCTGAGGGAGCTGAGGTTTTTGAGCCTGGAGAAAAGGAGTCTAAAGGGAGACCTTCTGGCTCTCGACAGATCCCTGAGAGGAGGTTGGAGCCGGGGGGGGTTGGGAACTGCTCCCAAGGAGCAAGTGACAGGACAAGAGGGAACAGCATCATGTTGTGCCCTGGCAGGTTTAAGTTGGACATTAGGAAAACTTTCTTCTCCTAAAGGGTTGTCAAGCACTGGCTGCCCAGGGCAGCGGTGGAGCACTTTGGACATGGTTTAGTGGGACTTGGCACTGTTAGGTTTATGGTTGGACTTGATGATATTACAAGTCTCTTACAACCTAAATGTTCCTGGGAGTCTATGAAGTCCACACTGTCTGATGAGGTTTCATGTGAAATCGGTCAGAAAACTGATGAAGCCAAATCAGGGCAAAATCTCATTTCCAGGGTAGACGAGGCCTTTCGTCTGGAGTCAGCACGGTGCAGTGCATTTCAGCTATGTCAACAGGTCTGTACAAGGGAAAAAACAACAAATTCTTTCTTCAGCACAGTTTCCAGCTGCATAGTCTGGACCAAAGTCTGGCTAAAAGGGACTGTGAGCATTTCCTGGCACGTCCCTGTTAGCCCTTCACTGTTACACAATCATTTCAATAGATGCACATGCACATAATCTTAGTATACTCTGGTTTATCAATTCTAAATCCAGTCATTGTGGAACTCTGACAGCAAAGTTGTCATCACATTTAAGAAGTGAATTTTAGGGATTTTGGAAAACCAGTTGTATTTAAACAAGATAATAGAAACACTTTGCTGTTGAGGAAAATGTGAGCAAGAAGCAGCAGTGCAGAGCCCTGTCGTGTTGGGTGTTGCACAGGCGTGTGGCTGAGGAGCTCCTGCCTGAAGAGTTCTTAGTAAGACAACAAAAAATGACCCCTTGTCAGGTGCAAAAAGTTATTCTAAGTGAAGTTCAGGGGGCCATCCGATGACCACAGAGAAAGCCTGAGCAGCATCCGGACCTGAGCGTGGGTCTAGAGGATACACCAGCATCCTGCTTATGCCATTGATACTCAAAATTATAATACAATATACCTGTGGGTTGTTAAAACAACGGAAAACAAACTCACAGCCAGTACCAATTCTTCAGTGGCTGCAGTAGGAATCAGCTAGAGTCCAGCCCGGTGAGCAGGTCTTCCAGGCCTTGTGTTTAATAGTTTGTCCACTACTTCCACATAATGTCACTTGGGATCAGTCTGAACTTGTACAGACCACATATCTCTGGACTGCAGAGTGGAGATCTGTCTGACTCTGTGGACCTTCTCTGTGGGTCTGGAGGGAGAGCTGTTCTCTGTCAAACTCTTCTCCTGACCTCAGCAATGCAGGTGGAAGGGCAGGATTTCCATGCAACCCCCCCAGGGCTTTGTGTACCATACCACGGAGATGGGATTTTGTGGAAGCTGTGAGGAAAAGCAGCTGAGCTTCCCAGGTCCTAGAATTGGCGTGAGGCAACAGTGATGGCAATGTAGGTCTCCAGTCCAACCTACCACTTGGAGCTGGACAAGACCAACACTAAATCAGGTTGGCTACAGCATGTCTGAGCTAACCTAAGAACCCTTCAAGGATGGAGACCTCCTCCCTTCCCCATGACTTGGCCCAGGGCTGTACCATCCTGGGGAGCAATGGTTTTCTAATGGACATCCTGAACCTCCAGAGCCTGAATCTATGGTTCCTGCCCCAGTTACTTCACCTAATGCTATTGAGAAGTGTTTGGCTCCAATGCCTTTATAATTCCCTTTCACATACAGAATTATAGAATCATTTAGGTTGGAAAAGACCTTTAAGATCACTGAGTTCAATTGTAAAGCAAACTGTAATGTAGACTACCACCATATCACCTCTTCACCAGGTGAACCCAGTCCAGATCCCACAACTTCATGTTGGTCATGCCTTAGGTTCCTGACCATCTTGGTCACTCTTTACTGGCCCCTTTCTGAGTTACCCACATCCCTCTTGTAGGAGCCCAATACCGGAAGCAGTGTTTCAGGTATGGTCTCCGTTGACCCAAGTCCAAGGATCCAGTTTCCAAGGTCCTCATGGACTGATGTCCTCTATTTTGCATATCATCCATCCCTCTCCCCACCCCCACCTCCCCTCACCCCAGTTTTGTATCATGTGTGCATCTGCTGGGGGTGACCTCTGTCTCATTGTCTGGGTGTTGAATGATGTGACCCCAAATATCACCCTTGGGTGGGCACTTGTTACCAGTCCCAAAGCAGACATCAGTCCATCACGCGCTGCCATTTGAGCCATTTTCAGACACCAGACAGGTCACCCATTCTGTTCTGACTCAACTTCCAACTGAAAATGCTCCAAGACATCATCTTGTGTGATCTTCTCCACCAGAATCGCAAACAGACTTTCAAATGTACTCTGTCATTGCAATCACTCCACGGGTTCCCCGTGAGCATTGGTTTAGCTCCTGAAAACAGCTTTGGGATGGTTTTCGCTGGGAACAGCTAGTGTCATCCTCCTATTTTCCCAAGTAAAACTACTCACTGATTTTACTCCAGATGTGCAGAATCATTTTTCTGTCCCTGAAATCCTATTCTTGGGGGTGAATTTCCTATTTGTAGAACACAGCATTCTTAACTCAACTGAATGTTTTCAACCTGGTCCTTGTGAGCCCAGCTTTAGCCATGGGCAGAGGAGATGCACAGCCCACTTTCTGCTCCTATAGTCAGAAAACACCCAGAAGTTTCTTCCACCTTATGTGTTTTCCCATGAAAATACATATTCATAGTAGTTCGATATACATGCTCACGTGGATATATATATTTGCATCAATACTCAGATGAGAATGTTTGCCCTAGTAATTAGCATGTGTTTGTTTTTCACAGATGTTTTTTTGGAAGTACGTGGTTTTCTACCAAATATACATGAATAAAAGAGGTCACGAATGCAAAGAAAATGATTCATGGGGATTAGTCTGCAAGAAGATTTCCCTGTGTCTGTAATATTTCCACTCACCTCCCGTTGCTATGTAGATCATCTGCAGAACCTGATGAGCTCTGACAAGGCCTTTCCAAGTGTGCAGGATCATCTGGAGCATGGATGGAGGCATTACTGTAGGTTGCCTAAAGCACTGAGCTTCAGACAGTAATTAACAATAATAAGAAATAAGAATATTAATTATAATAAAATAATCCTTGCTCATGATGAGACACTGAGTCTGGGCTGCCACCTGCTCTTTATCCTCAAGACGCCATTCCCAGTTAATGCTGCCTGAGCCCATTAAATGGAAGCCAAAGGACCGGGCACTGTCGCGTTTCTTATAAACTTAGGAGACTTACTGCAAAGACACTGCTTAAGTCTTCTCTTCCATTTAAGAGCTGCCTTGATACCAGAGCTTCTTGATTTGCTTCTCCCACTCTGTGTAGGAGCATGACTCACCCGGCCCTGTGCTGATGGAGCTGGGTGCTCGAGGTGGTGGAGCTGGTTCCAGGATGGTCAGGGCATTACACGCTCTTACCCATGCTTTTGGGGTCTCAGCGTCAGGGTGTCATCTGGGTTGTGCTTTGTGGATTCCACCTTCTACCAGATGAAAGAGGTCATTTTCACATGTATTTTCTTCTTCCTTCAGGGTGATAAGGAGAAGCCTGGAAGGATCTTTGGTCAGGATTTAACAGTCTCATGATCCTTCTACCACTGCGGGTTTTTGAATCACATAAGTTGCATTTTCAAAGCAGATCAGAGTGACATTGGCAATCAACTGAGTAACAAGGGACAGGACAAGAGGAAATGGCCCAAAGTTGCACCAAGGGAAGTTCAGATTATATATTAGCAAGAATTTCTTTACTGAATGGGTTATCAGACATTGGAACAGTTTGACCAAGGCAATGGTGGAGTCCCCATCCCTGGAGGGATTTAAGAGCCATCTAGGCATAGTGCTGAGGGATATGGTTTAGTCGAGGACTTGTCAGTGTTGGGTTAATGGTTGTACTGGATGATCTTAAAGGTCTTTTATAATCCAGGCAATTCTGTGATTCTGTGAAGGTACCCATGGAAGTTTGTCTCCACATTCCTCTGCTGTGTTTCAAAAACCCAAAGTAAAGCCAGAATTACCAAATATTGGCGCTGTAGGTTTGATCCCTTAAGACTGCATGAGGCCATCACTGACTTCTTCCTGAATTTCCCCCCAAGAGCCACAGTCCACCTCCCGTTACTGCCTACCAGGCTAGTGCAGGAGCTCCTGAGCATGCAGAAGGGGAGCTCCAGCCTTCAGCTGAAGCTGCTGAGCGTTGGCAAAACCACAGCAGGCTACTCCAACAATTATAAAGAGCTCTTAGCTCTTGAGCATGTGAAGAAGATTCAGCATGGATCTTGCATCTGGAAGATGTGAGGAAGGAATGGGAGAGCCTGATCTGAGGATAAACTGAGGACTAATTTGCTCCACAGGTATTCCAGCACTGTCGTCCACCAATCAAAGTGGTTTGGATGAGGACTGGGGCAGATGCTCTTACTTTGATGGCTGAGGAGAGATTAGAGCTGGGGTCTGTGGGGCTGGTTTTCTGGCAGCAGGAGGGGAAGAACAAAACTGACAGAGACCATCACAATGTTGGATTTCCAAGGTGTGGAATATCAACCATTTTTGGCTCTGATGGTATTCATGGGAGTCTTACCAGGCACTAGCTCCAAATGGAAAGCTTTTCTAGAGGGATCCAAGGCCCAGGCAAACTGTCTTCCAGCGGGTTTAAACTGCTCAACCAAATCATTTTAATAAAGAAATGAGAAGGATACAGCTCATAACAACTGTAGGCGGGGAAATGGCAAATCGCTTTCCACTGGGTCATTAATCTAGTTGTAAAATACATGACAGGATCCATTGAATGGGAGCTGCAGCAAGGGAAATTCAACCTGAAAATAATCATTAAAGCAACTAACCTCTGCTCCATTTATCATGTCTGAGCTCAGTCTCATGACGTGGTTCTCAAATCTGTTTTGATGTCTCTTTCCCAAATATCTGTTTGGATTCAAAGGGAACAGAGGTTTTCCACAGGAGTGGCTGTTTGAATTCACTGCCCCTGCCATGCAGGTGCTCAGATGGGCCCAGAAAAGCTTTTCTGGGGCAGGCAAAAGCATCCCTATGACAACATAATTCACAGAGTGTGGCCTTTGTAACGCAGCACTGCTTCTAGGGCAAAATGAGACACTCTGAGGAAAGCAAGTTAATCTGAACATAGATGTTTCTAGGCCCACGTGCAGAATATTTTGCTGCTGTAGAAATATTCCCAAAGCATCACAACCTTGGCGCACCAGGGAACCGCCCAGTGCGGCTGTGATCTTGCTGTTCCCCTCTGGTCCCCTCTGGCATTCCTGGGTCAGTGGGTGCTACAGTCCCCGCCTGCTGTGCCACCTCAACATGATGCCACGCTCCTGAGTCCTCTGGATCAGCTCATTGTGGTAGAAATCACAGGCAATCAACTCCAAGGGTAACCTCCAATGAAAGCAAACCTCAGCCAGCACGTCACGCCTGAATGTCAGGGGAGATGGAGGCAGCCTGGCGTGACCTGTGCCTGCTGTCAGCCCTGCTGCCCCAGCCCAAAGAACTCAGATGATGTGCCAAGAAGTCCTTCTAAGAGGCAAAGTCCTCATGTTGTTCCTGCAGCCCAAGGTTATGGATTAACAGGAGTTACTGAGGTTTGCTTCTCTTGGTGCCTATTTCCAACGTAAACATTGTCTGCACAACAGGAAATTGTAGTTCTTGGGCCATTACTGGTTTTAGGAATTGCCAATATCCTTTGCTGGTGTCATCAGCAGCTCGGAGCTCATCTGAAAGCAGCTCCAGGAGAATGATCTGAGCTCAGGCAGGGTGAACTGGAGATCTGTGCTCTACTTAACTGGAGTATATATTTGTCTGTAAGTGGGACACTCAATAACCTGAGATCTGACAGCCTTCAGATCCTGTATGGAGACATGTCAATCATCCTGGCTTACATTAAACACCTTCCCAGGCATCTGGGCTATATTATAATAACTCAGCAGTGGCAAATTATGAACATGCTAATCTCTTGATCCTGTCTTATTTCCATTTTGGACAGTCCCTGAGGAAAAAAAAAAATGTCTTTTGTGAGCCTAGGAAAGTTATAAGCCATGGGGAGGGGAGGATAGAGTGAGCAAACATCATCCTGTGTCTCTCCTGAGACAACTATGGATTTTTGTAACTGATGTGGAGCATGTTTATGATAATTTTCACCCTTTGTCATGGTAATAATTGTAATGGAGACATCCAGTAACCAATAAATGGAATTACAACAGAGGAAATCCTTTGATGTTTTGTGTGTGTGCTTCTCAGTTTGCACTATGACATGGTCCTACCTCCCCAGAAGAGGTCTACTGCCTGAGAGGCACAGGGGTAGTGCCTGCAGAGAGGGCACCAATGATCAGCGTGTCCTGCTCTGGGACTGCGTGTGGGAGTTCCTCAGCAGACAGTGGGAACCTCTGGGTAGCTCAAACCAGCTCAGAGGTGAATTTTCATCTTAGGGTAGCTGTTGGTTTATTTTTCTTCTGAGAGTGAATTTAGTGACAGTAGAGGACATTTTCCTGACAGTCCTGGGGATGAGATTCTTTGCACGCAAAATGTGCTGGTTTAACCAGGCACACCATGCCCCTTTTACCCATGCAGCTCTCCTCCATGGACGGGAGCTCAGATCAGTACAGAGGTATGGCTGTACCTGGAGGCACCAACAGCTCCAGCTATTTCAGACAACAACACAGTTACTTGAGCAGAGAATACCACGGGAAGCTTCTTGCACGTCTTAAGAACACAGGGATGGAAGAGCTTGGCAGCACTTTCTGAGAGGTGCTCAACATCCCCAGGGGCTCAGGCAAGCCCAGCTATCTCTTTGGGAAACATCTTCTCCAAGAAGATGCTTCTATCTCATGGTGCACCAGAAGTTGCACAGTGAGACCCACAGGGTCTTCTCCGTGCAAGTGGGATCCAACAGGACAAGCTGGAAAGAAAGGCCCATCCAAAGCAAAATTTTCAAATATCAGCATACATTTGAGCCCTGCTACATCTCCCATGCCACGATGACCTTCAGATAACCTTGCTTCCCAGTGTGAGAGTAACAGCAGAAGTGGTTTCAGTCCACTGCAACTGGAATGGACTGGGCAGTTTGCCAAGTGAATATCTGCTGGGTTAATCACTGTGCAAATCTAATCAGGAACTGGAATGTGCCAGGCTCATTACTGAAATTAAATTCACCTCCAATTAAAGAGAGAGCTACAAGCTTCCATCATGTAGAGGTGCCCCCAGGCTGCCCCTCCCGAAAACAACATCAAATCCAGTCCTGCTGAACTGCAGGTTTGCTGAACACTGGCAGGATTTCCAGGTGCAAGGAAGTGAAATGCTGCTTGTGTTTTCCCCCGAGGCGGTGTAAGGAGTTTGCTGATGCCCTTAATAAGTCACCTTGCAAGTCAGGGGTAACTTCAGTGGTAGGGTTTCCAAGGAGGTCTTGCCAGAGGGAATCTGGGGACATGGTAACTGGAACATCTCCCATGGCAGGATGATTCCTGGGATCTGTGGGCACCTTTACAAATTCTCACCTTCACACACTGAATCTTTCCTTGAGACCTACATGCCTTACCTCGATACTTCAGAGTCCAAATAAAAAAATTAACTTCGTGATGAGAACAGCAAAGCTGCGAAGTCAAGCAGGTAAAAATGCAGAGATGCTGACTTAAAAGTTGTTCAAGCTTCATTTGCCCCTTTGGCTTCTATGATTAGACTTGCACAGCCTAATCTCATCATCACCATTCTCAACATCACCTCTTCCTTTATCTGTGTTTTATGTAGGCATTATCTCATTTCAGGGAAGGACTTTGAATATTTTAGGTTAAAATATGTGTCTATAACTGAAATCCATCACTCAGGTCTTGGCAGGACCACAGATGTAATTTCTGGCCACTTTCTCTCTTCCAGTATTCAAAGAAGAAACAGTCCACAAAGACTTGGGCTTGAATGGAGATGGCCAACATGGATGGAAACCTTGAAGGCTTCCCATGCATATGCCCTTGTTCCTCTCATACCTTCCACTACCTACTCTAAAATCACAATATTCCCAAAAATGTAGTGAGGGTCTGAGCACCTCCAGCCTCATGGCCAGGAACCAGCACTAGGTAACACTGAGAAAGGAGCCAGTGCTGGGATAACTGAGGAGCTCCAGTCTGTGGCCCTAGGATAAACTGTCTGACCTGGGGATAGCAGTAGGATTCCCCCCTGTGTATGCCCAGGTCTGTACCTCGCGTGGTGATGATACCTCCTTGATGCAAGCCACAGACCCTTCAGTCAGCTCAGTGGTTGAGGAGTAAAAAGGTGAAAGACCTGGGACACTACATGACTGCTATGATCTGGGCTGGATGGCAGGAACTGGAGTTCAAGCAGAACAGAGCACTTGTTCCAAATTATACACCAAAAGAGGCCTTTTAGGTCCCATTTATAAGAAAAGAGAGGGAAATTTGCACGTGAAGACCTGGACTGAACAGGGGGATCCTCTTTGCAGCACAGCAACAGTACAGCTGGCACATTGGAGGGTCCTCTTGCACGGTAAATTCATCCTCTCACCCCAGGCTTTCAGAAGCACCTTGCAGCTCCAGGGGTCTCAGGAAGGCACTCAGCCCTCCTCCATCCTCTGTTCCTCCCTCACTGACAAAAAGCAATTAAAAATTATTTAGGCTTCTGCTGCCCCCTCTGCCAAGTGAGTGCCTGGTGGGAGAGCTGGGGGCACAACTGCGCCCCGCACCCTTGCTCTCCTCGGGTACTGTGTCCTCCAGAGACAGCTGTCGCTACTCCAAATCCCTGCTCTAAAGCAATCAGGAATGATGTTTAAGTTGACACCTCCCCCGTTTTGACTGAGTTTTTCCATTTTATAAATAGTGCTTATGAATTTGGGAATCTCTCCAAAGAGAAAAAGGGTCTTTTAGGAATTATCAAAATGAAATATTTTTATTTTACCTTGTTATAGGCATTTATGGGACCGTCAGATCTATCTATAGGTTTTCAGAGTAAAAAATATGATACCAGAAATTGATAAACTGCCACATTCAATGAGGCTCTGCCCCAAATCATAGCCTGGCTTAACTAAAAGGGGAGTTTATAGCCCTGCCAAGGTCAGGGTCAGTAAATCAGTTACTGTTCTGCGTTCTCATGGAGCTGGGTGAGGAACTGATTCTTTTTTTTTTTTCCACTGGGATTTGAAAGACACTGAGAAACAATGTTTCATTTGTTTCTAGTATATAGGAAAATAAATATATATATTAAAGAAAGCATTTCGTTTGCCAGCAGAAGGATTTCATATGGTGTCATTTCAAATTGGAATACTGAAGCATTTCATTTTAGAAATACTAACACAGAACACTGTCCATTTGGGGGGTCTTTGTTAATACAAACATCTTGGTGAATGCTACACATTAGCAGTAGGAATGCTTCAGCCTTGAGGCACATTTCGTGGGTGCCCAAAGTGTCACCTTTCTGGATGTCTGGGTGTTTGGGACCTCAGCAAAAGCTGAAGGTGCTGACGAGAACTTACCATCTGCAGAAGGAGCCTGCATCTTTAAACGAAACCTGTTTCGCCCCCTCATAGGCTCACAAGCCCCAAGATGTTGTGTCCAAATGACCTGCCCAGTCCTCAGTCCTGGATGGATATTCGGGTGGTCTGTCCTTGCCTTGATGCGGATGAGCAGGGACACTGGCTGGCAGGTCTTCATCAGGTCTCCTGGGGTCCTTCTGCCTGATCCACTCCCCTTGTTGCAGGACTTTTTAGACCACTATAATTCCTTTGGCACTGTCATTTCCACCTGATCTGGCGAGGTATCTTCTTACATATGCCTGATCTGATAGACAATGGACAAGCAAGAGAGAAGGTGCTTGTTGCTGGAAGTATTTTGATTGAGGAAATCTTTGAGTCAGCCTTGAAACTTGTCTGCTTGAGGAACTGGCCCATGACACTATTCATTTACAAGCTCAGGTGTAGCCAGCAGCTCTGAAGTAGCTTCCGGATGGCCAAGAAAATGTATTTGTCTGCGCGGAGAGGAGATGGTGGCCAGGAGATGTGTTGTCAGGAGCTCTCTGATGCATGGAGATTCCCCTTCCAAAATATTCACCAAACCCAGCTCCAGGGTGCACAGCTGAGTTGTCAGATTGTCCTTCCCAGTATCTTCATCACAGCTGGCTCTATTCTCAATATTCACACCAAGGCCTTTTGCCCAAGTTCATGCTGGGAATTGGGAAGCTGGGCAGGTTCATGGACAGGTGTAATTATCCCCTTTGGTGCACCTCACACAGTATTTGTCAGCACCGTATTTAGTCTGCTGAAATGTTAACCATTTTTTGCAGAATGGTCACATCCTCATGGTGTCTCCTCTGAATCTTGTGATCAAACTCTGTAGGACTCAGCCCTCTTATTTCTGTTGCATTATACATACGAGAGGCACCCTCTCAAGATCAGGTGGAGTCAAAACAGAAAATACTTCAAAGACAGAGCTGACAGATTAGATCAGGCCTTTAAATAGGTTTTATGCCAGTGGTATAAAGATTTAAATCCTCCTTTCCTTTCCTTCTCCCTTTTCTTTTTCCTGTCCTTTTTCCTTTTTCCTTTCCTTCTTCCTTTCCTTTCCTTTCCTTTCCTTTCCTTTCCTTTCCTTTCCTTTCCTTTCCTTTCCTTTCCTTTCCTTTTTCCTTTTCCTTTTCTTTTTCCTTTCCTTCTTCCCTTTCCTTTCCTTTCCTTTCCTTTCCTTTCCTTTCCTTTCCTTTCCTTTCCTTTCCTTTCCCCTTCCCCCTTCCCCCTTCCCCCTTCCCCCTTCCCCCTTCCCCCTTTCCTTCCTTCCCTCCATCGCTCTGCTGAATTTGAACATCCCTCTGAGGGGATTTAGGCACTTTGCTACATGACTGATGTTCCCATCAGTGCGTGGGTCTCACACTCACGCTGCCTCTTCCAGCCCATGCTTTCTGTCTGCCTGATGGATTCAGCAGAAGATCTCTTTGCAGAGGGCACTAAGAGGCAGATCCCCGCAGGATCTATTCACAGCTCCCAAGTGAATTGTCTGAAATGCCTTCCTTGGAACCCCCAGATCTCAACGCCTCTTTTCCCTTAGCCACATTCCTCTGTGTTACTTCGCACTGAGCTGTCAGGAGCCTTTTCCCTTCTGTTCTCTGGGGTGGCTTTTCCAGAGTAGAGACATTAATTCTCCCTGTCCTCTGGAAATCTGTGGATCCCCATCCTGGCTGCTTATTGCATCTGGTTACCTGTCTGATCCTCTCTAGGTTTCAATCCTAACCCCAAGTGCTGCCCAGCTACTGTTCGTGTCAGACCCTGTGGTGACTGGCGGTCACCTGCTCCGTTAGCTGCTGTCTCTGTGGCACTGTAGAGCTCTGGGGGAGGGCTTGCCCATGGGACAGCAGCCTGCTGAGGGTTAGGGGCTGTTCCTGTTCCCTGCCTGCCGAAGGGACCATCCTGCCAGCAGCAGATGAGCTTACGTCCTGTTCCTGTTGCCGCTTGCACTGACAATCTGACGGGAAAATTCTACAGACGGTGGAACTGTTCAGGAGCTGCAGGTACAAAGGAGAGCGGCAAGGGCCCAGGGGTAGCCCTGCCACAGGCCAGCAAATAACCATCCAAAGAGCAAAGCTGCACTGCTCGCCAGCCCTGCCGCAGGGCTGCGGGGGAAGCTGGAGTTCAGGTATGAGGTGGAGCCCAAGGAGCCTTCCAGTGAGTGGTCTGTGAGGGGTGCAAAGACCTTGTTACGGAGCAGAGAGCTCAGCACTGCCCCAAAGGTTAATTAGCAGCATCCTTTGCCTTTGGAGGTGTTCATCTAAGTGCTTCTACATGAAGGGACAGCCGGCTTTGTTGCCTAGAAACATCCCTGCTGGGGCTTTGAGGAAGGTACCTGGAGCTTCATTAGAAGAGGATGTTAGTGGGATTTTCAGATTTAGCTGCACTATGTAAATTATTACTCAGGGCAGCCCTGAGGCAAAGCAGCTGCTGGTTCCTATCAGCCACACATCACATCCAAGCACTGACAAGACAAATAAGGGTAATTGTCTCTCTCCCCTTAATCAGGGGGATGTGATTAGGTGGTGGAGGCCTTGGCCAGGTGCTCACCAGCATTACCTGGCCCAGCAAAGTAAACATCCATGTGGACACAGGCTGAGGAGCGAGGACCAGACAGGTCCAACACCCTTCAGCGACTGGCAGTGAGCAGCAAGCAGCCGTCTTTCATGGCTTGAAGGAGGGCTGTGGGGAGTGTAATCATTAGAAGATAAAGAAGACCCGAGGAAATGGTGGTTTGTTGCTGTTTTTTTCCATGTTACATGGGCCATACCAACACTGGGAGGCTGCATGGGTGTCTCACGGAGCAGGGACATTCAGTGCTGCACCTGGGACAGTGGAAGTTGAACTGTTGAATTATTGAGCCAGATGGTAATTAGATTCTTTCTGGGACCATCTCTTCTGTTCTGATAGCTGACAAATATCTGGGGGAACTATTTCAACCAACCTTGACTGGTGATGGTATAAACAACATCGCTGGTGCAAAGTGAGGGATCCCAAAGGGTTCCCTACTGAGAAGGACTTCTACCCAGCTTGGGTAACTGAGCTCAGAAACAGCTCAGGGAAAATACAGATTTCTGTGAGGAAATAGAGATTTTCTGAAGCAGGGGAAGTACATCCTTGGTGGCTCAGTCCCTTCGTCATGATCTTTACACCCATGGTGAGTGAGATGCCCTGGGAGATTTCCCCTAAGCTGTGGAGCAGTGGGATATCATCTTTCTCCTCTTCACAGAATCACAGAATCACTCAGGTTGGAAAAGCTCCTTGGGATCATTGTGTCCAACCATCAGCCCTACTCTACAAGTTCACCCCTAGACCATGTCCCCCAACACCACATCCAAGCGATGCTTAAACACACCCAGGGATGGGGACTCAACCCCCTCCCTGGGCAGCCCATTCCAATATTTCACTACCCTTTCCATGAAGAATTTTTTCCTAGTGCCCAGTCTAAACCTACCTTGTTTCAGCTTGAGGCCATTCCCTCTGGTTCTGTCCCTAATGAGCTGAGAGAAGAGCCCAGCACCAGCCTCTCTACACTGTCCTTTCAGGGAGCTGTAAAGTGATGAGGTCTCCCCTCAGCCTCCTCTTCCTCAAACTAAACAGACCCAGCTCCTTCAAACGCTCCTCATATGATTTCTTCTCCAGTCCCTTGACCATCTTCGTTGCCCTCTTCTGCACCCACTCCAACACCTCAATATCTCTCTCATACTGATGTGCCCCGAACTGGACACAGCACTCGAGGTGAGGCCTCCCCAGCACTGAGCACAGGGGGACAATCACCTCCCTGCTCCTGCTGCTCACGCTGTTTCTGATCCAGGCCAGGATGCTGTTGGCTTTCTTGCCCAGCTGGGCACACTGCTTTCTCCTCCTTCTCCTCCTCTTCAAAGAATAAAGCTCCAATGAAACAGGGCCTGGATTACACCACACTCTCCAGCCCCTGGTTCTGCTCACCATGTCACCTAAAGTCAGAAAAAATGACATTAAGTAGAACCATCAGCAAAATAAATAACAAGCCACCCTTTCTCTCTGCTCGTACCTTGGCTCGGGCAGGAATCTGCCTGCTGAAGTCTGACTTCTGAGGTAGGCTTCAGAAGGGGGATTGGGCAGGAAGCAGCGGCAGGTAGAGCAACAGCCTTTTAATTGGAAGGCAGTGCAGATAATTGTGACAGTGATATATGTCTTCATTAGAAAAGAGGATGTTGTGCAGGAGCTGTGCCAGAGGCTTTGGAAGCTCCTCCTGACCTGAAGTGAGAAACGGTCTTCCCTGACTTCTATGAACAGCTCCCCAGGCATGCTGGGGTCAAGAATAGGCGTGGGATCACCTGAAAGTCATCTCTGATGGCCTAAAATCACATGGCAGGGCAGATGTTGGTGGAAGGGGTTGCTGTACTGGGTGCTCTGCTGTGAAAGTGGCTTCAGGGCTCTGCCCCCTGCCTTCTTGTGGGTGCAAATGAGCAAACCTGCACACCCGCCTCCCTCACAGTGATGATGCACCTCGAGGTGAGACTTAGTCTACATGCTGGAACCTCATTCGGTTGCCTTCCAAAGATGCAAAAGATTTCTGAGTGTAAAGAAAAAGCACAAATCCTGCTGGGCACTAGTGAGGCACTGAGAGGTCTTTCCACACTGATGCATTCCCTGCCATCCTGCCCACCTACAGCCACAAGTGCTTGTGATGTCTAGCTGTGATGATGACAACTTAGGGCAAGTTGGGATGTCCTTCAGCATGGAAGTCTGGGATACTCACCTAGACTTATGTGATTATGTGACTTCTGAGCACTGATTTAAGAAGAAGTATATCAATCATTCAAAAATAGTTTAGAAATGGACTGTCTTGGTGACGGATTTAACATTTCAAAATTATTTCCTTTCTCTTGTTGCAATGTATCTCATTAATTAAGTAGCACAAGTTCCCTGAACTCCTGCATACTTATGTTCATTTACATCTCATTCACTGGCTTCATTAGAATATTTTGATGCAATTAGAGGTCTTAATCTCATTTCTTTGTCTTTCCCTGGAAAGAACTTAACACAGAGTAACAACATGGCTAGGCAGCTCCTGGTGGTTTCAGCAGACACTAGCACTGGAAGTCATCCTTCACAGATGTGGTTTATGGGCCCTTTTGCAGTTTCCACCCACCGCTTGCCTCCACATATTGCCCTGACAGTGTTTTGATCTCTTGCACTAAAGGTTGTGCGCGAGTTTTGTGATTTGTTCTTATGCTTTACAGTGAACAGATGCAGCTGAATCTCCTCCATGCTGTGAGCAGAGTTCTCGGGTTTTTTTGAGCAATGATGTGTTTTGTGAGGTGACTTATCCTGACACCTTCCTTGCTGTTGTTTAGAGACACCATTTTCTAGTAGAGTCTGAACTCTTGAATCAGGTGTCACACCCATGAGCCGGACAGGCCAGCTTACACCAGAATCGATGACAAAGTTACTGCTCCCTGAGCATCCTCTCACCTGCTGCATATAAATCATTTTATTTCATTTTGCCTTAAAATGTAACTGTACAACACACATAATGTACGACGCAGTGACTCACCACTAGCCCACCCATCCATGTGCTGGGAGTTCAGCAGAGCAGCAATGTTGTCCATTGCCCCATGAGAGCCAGGTCACCTCTGATCTGGAGCCTGGAAGATGGTCTGCTTCATCAGCGGACCCAAGTGCAACACAACTGAATTCTTATCAGCACTCCTCAAAATCACACCATGCAGTCAATGATACCAGCCTGGGTGACCTTCTCATTCCAGGAAAACTTTCAGAATGAGTAGAGACAAAACATGAAAACAAGTTAAAAAGAAAGACCCCAGGAAGTCAGAGAGATGGCTAAGTGATAAAGAAAGATGAGCTGGTACCCAAAAACTATCCAGCATCACTATCTAGAGAACCTGGGGTTGGTGCCGCTGACTGTCACTGGTCCAAATTGTGCTGCCACCTTTCAACAGTGTTTTGCAGCACAGGTACAGCCTTCCCAGCCCAGTGCTCTGGGGCCCGGCTCGCAGAGGGCACGGTGGGCAGGGAGGAGCTCTGGTCAGCACAGGAGGTGCCAGCAGTGCTGGCAGAGCTGCCTGCAGCCCTCCTTCAGAGATGTGCTGATGTGTTCACTGCACACAGCCTACACTCAAGCAGTGAAATCGGAGACTGGAGGAGGTAAGGATGGTTATTTTGGCGCATGGGTCCTGTCCTCAGGGCAGCAAAAATACTTTGGGTAAGTGTCCTTTAAATTTTAGAGCCTGGCACAGGAACACAGAATGCCTTTCAGCACCTGCTGGAAATGGTTGTGATTAACTCCCTGTGGTGAGCAGGAGGCTTCCAGTTCTGGTCTTTTACTGAACAAAACCAAATCACAGCCTTACAGCAGCTGAGCCAGGAGATAAAAGATGCAGCATGGCTTGTCCTCAGCTCCTTGCACTACAATTCTGCCCATCATGTCCCACCACTCCTCCTCTTGCTCTGCCTTTCTACCAGCACCAGGGCAGTGGTACCCTGATGTTCTGCTGAGAGCTTATCTGAAAGGATAAGCCTCCTTTCCCCTCTCGCTGAGTGCTCTGCACCAGGCCCTGGTGCTGCTGAGCCTTGGTGCAGTCCCAGGTGGAAGATGAAGATGCATCTGTCATCATGACACTGAGAAATGGTATCTCAGTTCTTGCAGGACCAGGCAGGTTTCTGAAGGGCCTGGAGCGTGGCAGAGGGTCAGAAAATTGCCTCCCACTTGTGGTGCCTGTGCTGCTGCGTAAGGTTACCCATGGGTCAGGCTTGGACCAGCTTTGCGTGCTTGGCCTTCCACACAGCATCAGAGGAGAAGAGCAGTGACCCTGGGCAGGTAGTAGTCTCAGGAGCTGTTGCTGATGATAGTACAAGTCCTCCAGTGATCCCTGCTCTGCTGATGCCACTGGGTGCACCAGTGAGCTCTGGGAGAACTAAACCCCAGCTGGAACAAGCAGGTGAGAGGAGCTGAGATTATAAACTGATAGCAAGAAAAAAAAAAAAAACCAAAAAAAAACCAATTCAGAGAAAAAAAAAATAGATCAGAGATGAAATGTGTAATTTTGGGGTGATGATGTCCTCCAGAAT
The DNA here is from genome assembly GCA_025345505.1 of Todiramphus chloris collaris. NCBI lineage: Eukaryota > Metazoa > Chordata > Aves > Coraciiformes > Alcedinidae > Todiramphus > Todiramphus chloris. The sequence goes on along the minus strand of JANVCC010000120.1, from coordinate 713,264 downwards.
TCAGACGACAGAGTCTGAACATCACCTTCAGTGGCAGATCCTTGTGGAAATGCAGGAGGCACTCAATAACAAAACCCAGGCAGATACACCAGGAAGACAACGCTGACCCACCTGGCAGAGGCTGCACTGAGGGCAGTGATGTTAAGAGTGCACTTCAGAGGAGACCTCAGAACTCGGCGAGCAGAACTGACAACCGTTTGGCAAAAACATTAAACCAGAGCTGGAGCTGAACGTCCCTGAAATATGTGTCCTGAAAACAAGGAATTCTGCAAGACCTGCCACGGAAAGGAGCATTATGCAAATATATGCAAAGTTATCAAGGCGTGTGTAATCACAGAAAGTGACAATGCAGCTAGCAGGTGAATTGTTCACTCAAACAATGGCATAAACAAAGGGAAGAAAATAGTGGAGGAATTAAATGGAGACCCCCACACTGCTGAACTCAATCCAGGTGTTGTGCAGGCAGAGTGAGGCAACCCAGGGAAGTGAGAATGCGACTCAGAAAGTGAAACGAAACCCTGAAAGACAAAGTCAGAGGGAAAACAAAGAGATGGGGACATAGTCTTCAAAATGTGTGCTTTCAAGGGGTGGGCCCACTTAGATGCAGGCTAACTTCAGGGATTTCAAAGATTGAAGGCCAACCACCTCCAAGGCATTTGTTTAATCGGGGAGGCAGCTGGTTGTGCTCCACCCTTTTGCACTGAAGAGATCAGGTTTTGCAGGAACTGAAATGCAGAGGGGACTGCAACAATCCAGCAAGTGCCTGCTTTATGGCAGCTGGGTATGAGTGCTGATGGCATCAGGAAAGGGTTGTGCCCCTCAAGAACAGCCTCATATAGGCATCAAAAGCTGCCAACTCTGGAAGCATTAAGTGTGGAAATAGTTGCAGAGCAGCAGCTCAGTTCTTCAGGTATTCAGAATATATCCTTTTCTTGCCAAAGTACTAATTACACTACGTGTAATGGGTTTCACATTCTGAACTAGCCCCCAGTCTGTCTCGTTCACCTGAGATCACAGAATCACAGAACGTTAAGGGTTGGAAGGGACCTCAAAAGATCATCTAGTCCACAAAGTAAGAATACACTGGAAAAAAACTGGAAAAGTAGTGAAGAGCAACACCACAGCGTAACCAGTCAGCCAAGGTCCTTGGGGAGTGCGTTGTACAGGAAGGATCATTATGAATTTGTGCATTGCTCCATGAAGATTAACTAATGAATGAGTAGCCTGGAGACAGGTAGCCCTGATCTTAGGCAGGGTGTCATCACATAAAAGTCCCTAAAAACAACAACACAGAGCAGAAGACACACTTTGCCCAGAACTCAGCTTATGCAGGGCAGGAGGAGGGAGGTCTCTGGAGATCAGCATCCAGCTGAGGAGGTGGGGTGGGAATGTCACCCCCTGAGCAGCGCACAGTGGTGCAGGAGAGTGTCTGCTTGTGCTGCCTGCCCTGCTCGAAGGCCTAGAGCCCAGAGCGGGCTGTTGGGGTAAAATACAACGCTACAGGATTTATTAATTGGTGGTTCAGTCTTACAAGAGCTGTTGGAAGCTGATCTGATGCCAGCCGAGCTGGGCTGCTGGCTGAAGAGGGTAGGTTCCAGTCACCTCCAGGGCTGTGATTCAGATGGAGGAGTGGAAAGGATATGCAAAACTAGAGAAAGAATTGCCTGCTGTGGTACCATGGAAGCAATGAAAGATGAAACATATGTATAGGAAACATCAGGAACAGAGAAGGAAGTGGAATGATGGAGTGATGCAGTGTGCATGCTGAGTTCCTGTAGGCTGGGAAAAAGGTCCTGGGAAAAGGTCCTGCCTTGAAGCCCCAGTGCCAGAGATGTAGATGTTCCCAACCTCCTCCCCAGTCTCTCAGGGCCTGAGTGGCGCTGGCTGGCACCCACAGGGTTGTCTGGTTCAGGTGTAAATGCCCCATATCATCAGCATCCACTATGCCTTTTAACAGTGTCTCCAGGCCAGGATGCTAGGAAAGCTTGTTGATTGAAGATATTACAACTAAACTTTCCTTCTCTATATTCTGTCCTGCCTCTGCCATTGGCAAGTTCAAACATGCGTATCCTGCAAATTGATTGTCCTTAGTTGCATTTGTGGAGCAGAACCAAAGCAGCAGAGGCAAATGAGCTCCATGACTTCACTGATAGCAGCATAATATCATCTCCCTTGCTGCTGTTGCAGGAGTGGAGAAGAGGGAAGGAGTAGGTATGATATGAAGTCTTCCTGTGCAGGAAAGAGACTGTGCTCTGAGCAATCCCACCACACATCTTGTCCCCTTCTCCTGCATGTGAAACACACTGCCATCCCCACCATGGTGTGGGCACCCTAGAGCTTCTTGTAGTCTACCTGTTTCATGCAGAACAGGTGTTAGTGGAGACTTTCTGAGGAAGCTTCCAGCAAAGCAGAAGTGCTGTTCCCCTTGCTGAGCTGAGAGCACCTGGGATCAGAGACATCATCCATATAATCTCTCAGTGGTAGTTTTGCAGATGTTATTCCAAGAGCAGTTCAGCAAGGAGTAGTATGTAGATGTGATGAAGCAGCTATGTTGTGAAGGACATGACTGTGACCCCAGGGAGCAGCTCACAATTACCATTGCTAAGTCATGTTAGTCTGTTCCATTCATCCTTTCACCCTGATCATTCCCTCGAGGATAACACAGTGAATGGGATCCAGATCAAATCAGACAGAATCACAGATTCATAGAATCATAGAATGGTAGGGGTTGGAAGGGACCTCTGAAGATCATTGAGCAGGATCACCCAGGGCAGGCCACACAGGAACAGATCCAGGCAGGTTTGGAAAGTCTCTGTAGAAGGAGACCCCACAACCTCTCTGGGCAGCCTGGGCCAGGCTGTCACCCTCACAACAAAGAAGTTTCTCCTCATGTTGAGGTGGAAATTCCTGTGTTCCAGTTTGTGCCCATTGCTCCTCATCAGAGGGCACCACTGAAAAGAGCCTGGCTCCTTCTACTTGACCCCCACCCTGCAGAGATTTGTAAACATTCCTAAGATCCCCTCTCAGGCTTCTCTTCTCCAGTCTAGACAGCCCCAGGGCTCTCAGCCTTTCCTCACAAGAGAGATGTTCCCATCCCTTCATCATTCTCATGGCCTCCACTGGACTCTCTCCAGTATTTCCCTGTCCCTCTTGAACTGGACAGAATACCCCAGATGTGGTCTCACCAGTACAGAGTACAGAATGGTTCTGGCTGGAAGAGACCTTCAAGATCATCAAGTCCAGAGTAGAGAGGGAGAACCTCCCTTAACCTGCTGGCCACACTCTTCTTTATTCACCCCAGGAGACCATTGGCCTTCCTGGACACAAGGGCCCATTGCTGTCCCGTGGAGAACTTACTGCCCACCAGGACACCCAGGTCCTTCTCCATGGAGCTGCTTTCCAGCAGGGCAACCCCTCACCTGTACTGGTGCAGGGGGTTATTCCTCCCCAAGGTCAGGTCTCTACACCTGCCCTTGTTGAACTTCATTTGGTTCCCCTTTGCCCAGCTCTCCAGCCTGTCCAGCTCTCACTGGATGGCTCTGGTGTGTCAGCCACTCCTCCCAGTTTGGTATCATCAGCAAACTTGCTGAGGGTCCACTCTGTGACTTCACCCAGGTCATTGGTGAAGATGTTGAATAAGACTGGACCCAGCACTGACCCCTGGAGAACACCAGTAGCTACAGGTCACCAACTGGACTCTGCACCACTGATCACAACCCTCTGATCTCTGTTGTGCAGCCAGTTCTCAACCCATCTCACTGTCCATTCTTCTAACTCCCAGTTCCTGAGCTTACCCACAAGGGTGTTATGGGAGACAGTGTCAACAGCCTTGCTGAAGTCAAGGTAGACAACATCCACTGCTCTCCCTGCATCTACCCAGTCACTCACACTACCATAGAAGGCTGTCAGATTAGTCAAACAGGACTTCCCTTTAGTAAATCCATGTTGGCTACTCTTGATAACTTTATTTTCTTCTCTGTGCTTAGAGATGATCTCTAGAACGAGCTTCTCCATCAGCTTTCCAGGGATGGAGGTGAGGCTAACTCATCTATAATTTCCAGTGTCTTCTTTCTCACCCTTTTTGAAGACTGCAGTGACATTGGCTTTCCTCTGGTCCTCAGGAATCTCTCCCATTCTCCATAATCGTTCAAAAATGATGGAGGGGGTAGAGCAACATCAGCAACTGCCTCAGCACGTGTGGGCGCATCCTATGGATTTCTGTGTGTTCAGTTTACCCAAGAGATTTCCAACCCATCCTCATCAAGCAGTGGAGAGTCTTCCTCCCTCCAAGCTCTCTCACTTCCAGGGTTTGGGATTCCTGAGGGCTGGTCTTAGCAGTGAAGACTGAAGGAAAGAAGGCATTCAGGAACTCCACCTTCTCTGCATCCTCTGTCACCAGGGCTCCCACCTCATTCTGCAGTGGGCCCACATTTTCCCTTGCCTTCCTTTTACCATTGATGTATTTGAAGAAGCCCTTCTTGTTCTCCTTTACTTCCTTTGCCAGAGTTAGTTCCAAAAAAGTCTTCGCCTTCTGTGTTGCATCCCTACAAACCCTGACAATGTTCCTATAATTCTCCCAAGAGACCAGTTCCTTTTTCCACATACCGTGAACTTCTTTCTTCTGCTTGAGTTTTTTCAGCAGCTCCTTGCTCATCCATGCTGGTCTCCTGCCTCCTCTACTTGATTTTTTACTCGAAGGACTGTACCTGTCTTGAGCTTGGAGGAAGTGATGTTTGAATATCACCCAGCTCTCTTGGGCCCCCTTACCTTCAAGATTCTTAGCCCAAAGGATTACTCTAAGTAGGTCTTTGAAGACGACAAATTTAGCCCTCCTGAAATCCAGGGTTGCAATCTTACTTATTGCCTTGCTTCTTCCTCATACGATAGTAAACTCTACCATGTCATGATCACTACTGCCAAAACTGCCCCAACCTTCACATCCCCGACCAGACCTGCTTTGTTTGTTAATACAAGGTCCAGCATCACTCCCTTCCTTATTGACTCTTCCAACACCTGCATCAGGAAGTTATCATCAATGCACTGCAAGAGCCTTCTGGACTGAGTACGCCTCGCTGTGTGGCCTTTCCAACACAGATCAGGGTGATTGAAGTTGCCCATCATCACCAGGGCATGTGATCTTGAAGCTACTTCCAGCTGTCTGTAGAAGGTCTTGTCAACACCTTCTTCCTGGCTTGGTGGTCTGTAGTAGACACCCACAACAGTTTCACCTATATTTCACCTATATTTTCACCTATATTTCACCTTAATTCTTGCCCAAAAGCTTTCAACACGTTCTTCATGCCTCCCTGGGCAGAGCTTGGTCCATTCCAGTTGCTCTTGCACAAAAAGACCAGCTCCACCGCCTCTCCTCGTTGGTCTGTTTTTCCTAAACAGTACATGACCATCCAGGACACTATTCCAGTCATGGGAGCTACCCCACCATGTCTCAGGAACTGCAATGAGATCATTACCCTGTGACTGAACACAGATTTTGCCTGCATCCAGGAACATCTTGTTGGTAAGTACTGCTTGCTCAGCTACCACAGCAGCCAGCAGGCCAGGAGTCTCAAACAGATGATAAAGAGTAGAGATTTTTGCAATACTTGCTGGCAATGAGGCCAAGGTCACCACAGACCACATCCAGTAAACATCTGCCACAACTGGAAAGCTCTTTCCATGAAGGACTCAGCAATACTAATATGGCTTCTTGAACACTTCCCATGAAAACACTGGGCACAGTTCAGGCAGGTGAGGTTGGTTTTGGGCCATCAGGAATGACTTCACATACACAGTTCCTAGATGTGTCTTAAATAATGACCAAGAAACTTTTATCAGGAGTAATTATAGAGTTTCCTTTTAGGCAGCCTTTATGGACAGACCCCTCATATCTGTAAGGCAAAATGATTTGAATGATACAGGCAGTTTCTCCAGGGTTCAGCCCCACCACTTTCAGTTGAAGCACACACCAGACTGGGACCAGCACTGTCCTTCTCACAACTCAGCCCATGAAGATAGGCAAGCTGGGGAGCAGCTACTCCACAGAATCTTCATCTGGAGGTGGAATGATAGGATCTGACGTTCTCAGTATCAGCCAGCACACTGCGTCAGCCTTGGCAATCAGCTATTCTGGCTTGTAAACAAGCGTGTAATCACAGCCCTCCACTGCAGCATTGATGGCAACACACCTGGAAAGGTAGTCTTGTTTTTAAAGAGAAATCCAAGAAATAGTTTTTAGCCTGGCAGATTTTGATTGCACCTCCACAAGCATAATTATTGAATGCCTTGATTTCATTAATCCATGAGTGCTTCTTTACCCGTCTGTCCGTAGTTTCATTCGATGGATGGCAAAGTGCTTTCACAGTAAGTAACAGGTCCCTCCATCCCACCTGGCAGTGTATGACTCAGAATGGCTTCCGTTCCATGAAGTGATGCAAACACATAATGCTCTATTATCTCTTTTCACCCAGATGAATGAGCCCTGAATCAGATGTCAATAACTGCTTGGCATTCTTGGAGAACTCTGCGTGCTGGTGAGTTTATCTCCATGCAATTTCCCTGTTGAGAAAGCAACAAAGGGCTTCAGCGTCTGCTGCTCTGTGCAATAGGAAGCTGTGGTAGAGGTTGAACAATCCAAGGAATGCTTGAAATGCCCACTTGAGTTTCTGCTCTGGAGCCTCGTTTCGCATTTTCTCTGTGTTTTCTTGGGTAGATGTCTTGGTTTCTCAATTCCTGCCACTTGGCCTCATTTTTTTGAAGGATCCTCTTGCCAGAAGCACAGCTCTGTGTTTGTGGAACGGAGTGCACAGGATGGAAGCAGCAGAACAAGCACAAGAATGCACATGAATACATCACGAGAGACGGGGGCGGGACTAGCCATGATATGAAGTTGTCAGGACAAACAGAACAACATCCTCTGCATGACGCAGCCTCTTGGATCAACTTTCACAATGTTCTAACCCTTCATCTGCACAGTTCACTCTTTTTTTCTGCTGAGCCCTGGGAACCATGTGCACAGTTGTCCCGTTACTGTATTTCACTCATGAACAGTTCGCTCAGCTCACCCAGAGCTCCGGTGGTTGTACATCCTGACAGTAACCAGCTGGTAAGCATCTCATCGTTTGAAACCATGACCTCTGTGGAAATCATAATTTTAGACAGTTTAGCAGCTCCATCCTCTAGCCTGCCACAGGGAGCTAGGTCTCTGGCAAGGCTGTGGAAGTGGCTCTGCATGCTGCAGGTATCTCAGACTAGAAACCTCCACAAGCAGACACTACACCCGTGTCCTGGTTTGAGTGAGAACAGAACAATTCTGTTCTGTAATTCTGCTTTCCAGCTCAGTTCTTCTAATTAACTGCACTGTCTGCAGTCAGCAGCCTGTTCTCACAGACAGTGGCTGCTTCCAGCAGTGAGAGCACCCCATGGGCAGAGTCACTACCAAGGGCTGGGGTGCAGACCAAGGCCACTGCTGGACCTTGTGCACCACATTGGGGGGGTGCAGAAAGGGAAAGGCTGCACCTGCAGGGAGGAGAGGACAGGGCAGGGGACCCCAAACTTACCAACGAGGGATTCCAGTCCATATACGTCATCTTCAGCATAGAGCTGTGGGATCCTAAGGGTCTCTGGGCTCTTCTCCCCTCTTGGCCTGCTTTGCCAGCTTTGCTTGGCTTGGCTTGGGTCCTCTTTCGGTTCCTTCCTTTCAGCACCCAAGGAGGCCTCTGTCCATCCTGCCTTCCATCCCAGTCTGCGTGTTCCTGAACCCGGTACCAGAATCCAGCCCCTGAACACAGCTCCCATCTGCTGCGGGGCCCAGCCTGGGACTGCCCCGGTGCCTGCTCCACAGCATCAGTGGTGACGGGGACGGAATTACCATCAGGGGGTTGGGTTCCACACTGGTTTTGTATAGATTTGTATATATTCCATTTTTATTATTATTATTTTCATTTTCATTCAAGCTGTTCCAGTTCTCTTTTCTAATCACTAAGTCTCTCTCTCTTATTCCCTTTCTCTTTCCCTTTGGGGAGGGAGGGGGGTAACAGAGAGCAGATGTTATAGGTCTAAGGGGCCACCCTGACCCTAAACCATGACAACCTGCAGGTGGAATTGGTGGGGGGCAGTGGTTTGCAGTGATTCATGTCACTGCCATCCTGCTGGGCTGTTGCACCAGCCCTGTGGTAGCCACATCAACACGCCTCTGAGTGGGAAATGGACAAGTGATGAGATAGAACCACGCGATGTCTCCCAATGATTGTGTTTTGAAATCCACATGTCAGAGCCTTACATGAAACTTTAGGAATCTTCATGTGTATTTCTGCTCTTCTAAACCATGGTATCAACATCAGACCACAGATGGGCAGAGAGCTGCATGGTACTGGCTCAGACATCTCTTGCCAGCACTATGCATGGGCGTGGGTCTCTAGTGGGTCTGTCACAGCTCTTGTCTTTGGTGCTGTGAAAAGGGATTTCTTCCTTCTGGAGACACAGAAGGGGAAGTGTCTGATACTATAATCCCACCTGGGAGGTTTGTGAAGTCCTTTCTACTGGTGTCCGGTGGGAACTGAGCTGTTACATCTTGTTCTTCTTGTTCTTGTACATCCTTCCCCCCATACTGCTTTTCCAGATGTGGATGTTCCATTTGAGTGCCTGTGACCAGATCATGACCAAAGCTGGCACCAGTGGTGATTGAAACACCATGCACAGAGGGAATGGGAGAGCCCAGCCCTGTGCAGGCTCTGCCCTTGCAGAAGGCTGGAGGTGATGGACGTGTGCTGTTGGCTCCAGTATCATTTCCCTGCTCCCCACTCTCAAAGTATCTTCTAGCTCCTGGTTTGGATGAGGCAGAGGAGCTTTCTCCTCCTTCCTCACCTACCTGTGAATGAAAGGAGTCATGGCTGTGTCTGTATTCCTGATCTGTGACTGGAGGAAACCCAGCCCTGCATCTCCCTTCACCCAGAGGGAACTGTCCTTGGGAGAGAGCACCCATGGGAGTTGCAGAGGTGGGGAGCATTGAACTGACATGCACCACAGGCAGAAAACCCTTCAGAAGACCACATTTTGCAGCACAAATGACTTTTTCCTTCTCTTCCAGTGCACTGCAGGGGCTATCTCTAGTGTGCTGGGTGCCTGCAGCCTCTCCACATTTCCTGTTTTCATTCCACTGCAGTGCTAACATACTACATGCCTCGAATTCCAGCCCTGACGAACCAGGGAAAAGGGCCAAGGGCAGATTCATGGGAGTCTCTGAGCCTTTTGTGCCCTTTCCCCAGCCAGGCTGCAGATGCTGATAACTCCCTGACTCCTTCCTTCCTTCCTTCCTTCCTTCCTTTCTTTCTTTCTTTCTTTCTTTCTTTCTTTCTTTCTTTCTTTCTTTCTTTCTTTCTTTCTTTCTTTCTTTCTTTCTTTCTTTCTTTCTTTCTTTCTTTCTTTCTTTCTTTCTTTCTTTCTTCCTTCCTTCCTTCCTTCCTTCCTTCCTTTCTTTCTTTCTTTCTTTCTTTCTTTCTTTCTTTCTTTTTCTTTCTTTCTTTCTTTCTTTCTTTCTTTCTTTCTTTCTTTCTTTCTTTCTTTCTTTCTTTCTTTCTTTCTTTCTTTCTTTCTTTCTTTCTTTCTTTCTTTCTTTCTTTCTTCCTTCCTTCCTTCCTTCC
>JANVCC010000120.1:607635-698307 GCA_025345505.1 Todiramphus chloris collaris | reverse complement strand
GGCACAGACCAGTGATACAGACTGGCTGGAGTGGGCACAGACCAGTGATACAGACTGGCTGGAGTGGGCTCTCTCACTCACTGCCAGCCACAGACTAACCCTAGAAAGCAGAGGAAAACAGCAGGTAACATCTCGAGGAAATGCCACAGCAGGTGAGTGACCATGAATCATCCCCACACTCACATTTTCTTCTGTGTTATTATCCTTTTTAAAAATTAAAGATGGTAATAGGTTACTGCAGTTGCAAATGAGATAATGGGAGATTTTAGAGAGGAAAAATTATAATGCTATCCAGGGAGAGAAGGGGATAGGGAGAGAAAATTGGAAGGGATTCATTGTGAACTTATCCTCACTTATAAATATTCCCCCAGGTTAGAACCTTATGGTGTTAATAATTAACCAGAACCTTATGAAGGCTAAAATAACAACACCACGCAGGAAGATCATCGCTTCAGTATTCACCAAGTGCACAAACCTTGCCCGCCACTCGTCTCAGTTACTGTGGCAACAGTACATCTGCTTTCCACAATATCCTTCATTAATCATTTACACTCATGAGAAAGAAAAAAAAATGTCTTGGAGGAATGATACCACAGGAGCTATTTCTGCTGCCTCCTGCCAGTGAGTGGGACCAGCTCTGAACACAGCCTTTCAACCACTCTTTAAAGCCAAACCTCTACAAGATGCAAGGTAGGGGCTGGGTGCTCCACAGCTCTTAGTCCCTCCACAGCCTTGTTGAGTTTGGGTTATTCATAGAATCATAGAATGGTGGGGCTTGGAAGGGACCTCTAGAGATCGTCAAGTCCAACCCCCCTGCCAGAGCAAAGTCACCCAGGGCATGTGGCTCAGGAACAGATCTGGTCCTGAGATCAAAACCAGGCTGGTTTTGAAAACCTCCAGAGCAGGAGACTCCACAGCCTCTCTGGGCAGCCTGTTCCAGGCTCCATCACCCTCACAGTAAAGAAGTTCCTCCTCATGTTGAGGTGGAACCTTCTATGCTTAAGTTTCTACCCATTGTCCTATTGCTGGGCACTGCAGAAAAGAGACTGACCCCTTCCATTTGACCCCCACCCCTCAGATATTTACAGACATTAAGGTCCCCTCTCAGTCTTCTCCTCTCAAGACTAAACTGCCCCAATTCCCTCAACCTTTCTTCACAGGGGAGCTGCCCAAGTCCCTTAATCATCCTCATAGCTCTCCACTGGACTCTTCCCAGTAGATCCCTGTCTCTCTTATACTGGGGAGCCCTCATTTCAGTGGTGAGTGTGGTGTGACCCCTGGCAGGGGGGAGCAGGGTCCTTGAGGGGAAGGATAACTGCAGGAGGGATGCACTTCCAAAGTTTACTTTTCCAGTGTTATTTCTTTTTCTTGCCCAATGCAGGAAAAGAGCTTTTGGTAGATGAACTGAGAGGAGCCTCACACTCAGACAGGACCCTTGGAGAGGCTGGGTGGGCAGGAGGAGGGCTCGCTCTCTTTCCCTGTCTCTGCCCCATCTCATCCTTTAGCAGTCAGGATGAGATGCAGCACCCCCAGCTGAGCTGCATCTCACCCACTGAAGCCTCCCTTGCCCAGGAGTGGGAAAGAATCACCACACTTTTCCTCAGGAAACCACCCAACAGCAGCATCAGACAGGGAAGCATCTCCCATCACAGAAGGACAAGCCTCTTCCAGCTGCAGCTCAGCCCAGGGACAGCCCTGGCCCCGCCACAGGGACAGCGACTGCCTTCCCCATCCCCTCCCAGACTCTGACCTTGAGGCTGCACCTCGCTACTTTACACAGACCCTTCTCAGACTGAAGCAGGTTATTTAAAGAGTGCAAATAATCTGTGTGTAAATATCTTCTATTATCATCTTTCCTGGAGTATCCAACAGAAGGTAAAATGCATATTCATCATGTCATAGGTACCAGACCCTCACATTATACTTCCTGTGTAGGAGTATGGCAAGGCTTGACCCAACAAACCTGGATCTGGGTGAACTTCATCTCCAGTTTACTCACTGACAAAGTGAGGAACAGACAGGACAAGTAACTCTCCCTGATATAGGTCATACACATGAAGGCCAAAAAAAAAATCTCACGTTTTCACCTGCTGGGAGCTCATGCACACCATAATAAAGGCATCCCTAGACTTCCTTGAAAAACTAAGCAAATTCATCTCTTTCAGACATTTTATCGAGCTATCAAATAGCTTAGGTGTCTTTTCTGCACTATCCCCAGCTGGCCAACATCCAACTGCTGGCCAACTGCTGTACAGGTCTGACATCTCCCCTCTTAATGCTTCCCCTGCCACTTGGGATGACTCTGTGCCACCACTCTGCTCTCCTCATGACTTATTTGCCCATTGTGATTTCATTTCCAGGAGAGCAAGCCTAAACAGATATCAAAGCAAAGTGGTGGGGGGCAAGCAGGAGTAACATAGAATCATAGAATTGTCAGGGTTGGAAGGGACCTTAAAGCTCACCCAGTTCCAACCCCCCTGCCATGGGTAGGGACACCTCCCACTAGAGCAGGTTGCTCACAGCCCCAGCCAGCCTGGGCTTAAAAGCTTCCAAGGACGGGGCTTCCACCACTTCTCTGGGCAACCTGGGCAACATGCAATGCAGCTCTTTCCCAAAGGCCATCCACCCTATGCCTTGTCCCTCCAGTCAGAGCAGCATCTTCATTTTATGGCAGAGGAACCAGTTCAGTCCAACTTGTGGTTCTTCCCTGAACACCTGCATGTGCCATGAAGGAGTAAGTTCTGGTGCGACCAGACCCCACTGTCCTAGGTATAAGAGCCACCCCTGTGTCTTCTCCTCACAGCATTCCTTCATCCTGGGATTTTTAGGTTAGTTTAATGCAATTAGCTGTTAGACACTGACTCTGTCGGTGATCTGCAGCCCAACACTCCTTAAAGACAAGAAGAAGTCAGCTACTGAGAAAATGTCCAGACATATGTGAAACACTGTGGGAGCAACCTCAGGCACCAGTCATTTTTTAGGGCACTGGCTCTGAAATTCCAGTGTGAAACTGTTTACAACCTGTCTGACCACAAAATGGGTAAGTAGCTCCAACCAGAGGACCCTGCACTGAAAATGCACCACTCCAGCAGTGTTCTCTGCCCACCAGACTCACCCCTGACTCACTTGGTTCACCTCCCACCTTGGTTCTTCATCTGTGAGCTGAACTCATCTAAGCACCAAGCCCCCATAGGTGCCAGGGCCCTGACTAAGAGTCTGCCTGCCATCAGCACATACCCTGCACTTGAGATCAGCACATCTTTCTGGTTACCTGGCAGGTACTGAGCAGGACTAAGTAAGGACTGGTGTTTGTGGGACTCTGCCTTGAAGTGCTTCTCTCTCTGGGGTGCACATAGCTGCAGGAGCAACATGGACATTGCTTCCTACTCTGGGTGGTTCAGCAGGTCCTTGCAGCCCACAGCCCAAAGTGCTGTAAAGGAAGTGAATAGACTTCAGTCACATCTACTAACTGGAGGAAGACATCTGGGTCCTGAAATAGTGTCCACTCCTTGTCCTGGACAGACTTCAGACTGTTCTGGTTCTATGATGTTAACCTATGAAGCATTAGAAAATGTCCCTGTGCGTTATGGGACTGAAAGTGCAACTGGTCCTTCTCACCAGCATTTCTTTCCTGCTACATCATGGTTCTCATCATAACTGTATTGATGGGAAGGGATCGATGGAGGGCTCCAATCCACCTCCCACTCAGAGCAGGACAGTTAACAGCACTAGTCAGTCACCCTGTCTGTGTTTCTGTCCACTGAGGATGCTTGCCCAGCACTCTTGCAAAAAGTCCTAGGAGTCAGTGGAAGGAGGGCCTGGTGGGATAAGAAAATTCCTTTGACAGCTGCAGTGCAATGGCCCTACAGGACATTCTGCTACAAAAGCAGTGGAGCACTTCCCATTGACCAGAAGGTGAAGTGTCAGGCACAGTGGGAGGTGATGGTCCATCTTCCAGGAATGCCTACGGCTGAAACCTGCAGAGGAGCCTCTCATGACAGCAGTGCCTGCGGTGGGAGAAAGGGCCGATGGCGTGATGTGAAGTGACAGCAGGTGCCTCCCAAAAGGGCTAATATTTAACCACATTTCAGCACAGATCAAACTGCAGGAGGCAAAAGAGTGAGATCATGGATTGTGGGGTTGAGGTTATTATCCCTTCCCCACAGAAAGAGGCCCCCCAGGTCTCACTGGCATCTCCTGAATGCACGGCGAGGACAGTGTCCAGGACCAGTGCAACATCACAGCACCTCTTCAGCATCTCCACCAGCCTCTAGTAGAAAAGACAGAGCACCTCTTCCCCATGTCCTGTACAACAATGAGATGGATAAAGGGAGTTCACCCAAAGCTTCCTAATAAAAATGATGTGCCTATGAATTTCTTAGCCCTGGGAAGAGTGATCTCTGCAGCCAAGTGCAGAAGGTGTCAGTACTGAGTCACTTCTTTACTCACAAACTCTGTACCTTGAGGAAGTGAGATGAGGATGGGTTGCTGCAGAAGACTCAGCAAAAGGGAGTTACTTGCACCTCGCAGGACACCTCCAGAAGGTTTTCCATTCTCAGCTGCAAGAGTATGCATGGAGAGGGGAGATTGTCAGGAACTGGGAGTTTAACTCTGTGAGCCAGAATCGTCAGCGCTCCTTCTGAAGACACAAGGCTGCTGAGAGCTGGTGCAGAGGTACCAGGGAAAAGGCAGAAGAATGCTACCATTTCAGGAAAGCCTTGGCTTCCCAGGAGCATCCTTCAGTCATGGTACCCAGATCTCAGTAGGGCACTCATGGTGGACCACTTCCAATCTTCTCTGCAGCACAGGCAGAGCCAGCTGCCCATCTGCCTTTTTGTTCTGTCCTTTGGGTGACAACTCCGTGACAGAATCGGTTAATGGGAAAAGGTTCTCAGGGCTACCAGCCCTGAAAATTCCTGAATCAGCCCAGAGGAACCCCCTCCATGCCATGGCCATAGGCACAGGGAGAGTTGGTCCCAGCTCTGGACACATCACCCTGGGCTAGGGTGGACAGAACAGCTCCAGCCCAAAGGGAGCAGCCTGGGCTCTGTGCAGTGTCGCCCAGTCCCTGGTAATGAGTATAGCAAATTAGAGTTCTTTAAATAATCAGGACCTCTTCAGGAAAGAGTCAGATCCTTAGACGGCCTGATCTCCACTTAATCCCTACAAACAGACACCTCTGATTAGGCGGACTGGTTTCTTCTGGCAGGGGCGAGCAGATTGAGGGCTTTGCCTGGCAGGAGCGAAGAAGAGACATCTGGTGCTGTGTTTCCTAGACCCAGAGAGCCCCTTACTTCTATCCCCAATTTAATTCTGAGCCTTCTAGCTTTTCCTCCTCATCCCAGCACCCCTCCATTAGCCTCTGACCTGGAGAGCATCCATTACCTCTCCTAGTGCCGGGATCTGAGAGGAGCGGGAGCCTCTGGAGGGGGCAGGAGCTGGGCAGGAGTGGGCAGGAGTTGCCTTGAAGGATGCAGCGACAGCTTCATCTGCAAGGGCTGGGTGGGAAGCGTGGCTGTTCCGCACCTCCCTGCACCACTGACACAAATTAGAGGAGCCACATCACTGCCACAGAGGTCTCGGTTAATGAGCAGGGGCACTAATGAACCTGTGTGTTATCTCAGTGTATCCTCTGCCTCTAGGACAGCCCTGGGGCGCTTCGAGCAAACAAATGAAGGAAACATGTCTATTAGGGCTTGTCATGCACCTGGGGCTGCCTGCATTGGGGAACTGTACATGCACGGGAGCAATTTACACAGGCTCACAATAAATATTTTTTGCTGAAGATTTTTTTACCAGATTTATCAGGGCTTTTATCAAAACCATAAAGGAGATTTCTCTTATTGGTTGGTGGTTGGTTTTTTGTTTTTTTTTCCAGGCTAATTTTCTTAATGAGATTCCAAAATTCTGACCCTCCCCCAAGATAATCACTGTTTTCTGTGTTGATGAAGATCAATTCTGGCTGAAAATAATTTTGATGGAAAATGTTCATCTGTCTCTCCAGTAGGGTAAAGCCCTAACGGGGTCCTGCGATGCAAAAGTGCTGACATGACTGAATGCCTTTGCTTTAAGAGGTAGAAGATGCAACAGCCCCTGGCAAGGAGAGAAGAGCCCTTTCAATCCCAGTTGCATTCTTGTAGCATCCTTAAAGAGCTAGGAGATCCACAGAATTATCTCAAAGCACCAGCTTGTTGTGGTGAGGAACACTTAATTTTCTGGCTGATCTTTTTCCATTCTAACCAAGCTGGATGTCTCTGAAGACACTGGGAGAGGAGAGAAATGCAGGGTCGGGGGGGAGGGTGCTGATGAGATTCAGCACTGAGCTGGGTACCAAGAATCTAGGCAGGCTTGAGTAGACATCTAGGCACTCAGATGTGATCAAGAAGGAAGGAGCATCAGGGTCTATATTAGGGACTAAAGTGACAGTTTTCTAATGGTTCAGTCCTAAACATGTTTCTGGATAGCAGTAGCCCCAAAGTGGAGCGCCACTCTACAGCACTGACAGGAAGTGTGAGTGGGATGCTGGACCTGTGTGGGTGAGGTCTGCAGAACAGGTGCTGTGATGTGCATGCTGGACCTGCCACAGCTCCCTTCAGGAAGAGACCTCCTAAAGGTGCTGGGAACATCTCAGAACCCTGCATTCCTGTCACCCAGAGGGAACTGAGAGGTGAGAATTGTGATTGCTGTGAGTGTGAGAGCATCATGCTGAGCAGCATTGGCAACACATCTTCAGGAACCAAAGGTCAAAGAGCAGTGGAGTAAGAACAGGATGGTTTTGTGGGAAACTGGTCTGAAACAACTGGAGGCATGGGGCAACATCTGCCAACAGGCAGGACATCAGAGATACCAACATTGCCTTGGGCCTACATCTGAATAGTGAATTAAATAGGTCTGAAAATGTGCCCAGGCACTGGAGCCAACCAGCATGAGCAGCCCACACTATCTCATTAACTTTCCCAGTCTTTGCAGCAGGATGGATGCATCCAAAACAGTCCCAGGAATGCTTCAGCCACTGATTATATCCAGAAATTGCTTTGGAGAGATCTATCTGGCTCTGTCCAGACCCAGGGACCTTTCTCACAATTAAGCAGTGCAGACAATTGCATTTCTAACCCTGGCAAGAGCTGCCAGGCTCTGGTTAATGTGTCTGCTATGGTCTGCTGCACTCTAGTAGACATGAGGACTAAGAGTTTAACATCTGGCATTGGTTCATCCCAGAGAGGAAGGAACAACTAATTTTCTGCCCTGAGATCCTGTAAGAATATGTTTAAAATGAGAGCTATGGGCTAAAAAAATCCTTTCTGTATGGAGTGGGTAGCCAGATCAATTAATCGATCAAGTCATTGCTCAGACATCCGAGCAGACCATCATCACCCAAGGCTCAGTGGAGATCAGTGGCATGCCCTGTTGTAACAATTTCACATTTCCTGACATGCCACAGGGCTCGCATTTGCCATTTTTATAAAAATTTATGCCACATTTGTCAATGTGTTGGCATGGCATTCAATAGCATTATCAACTGGTTGAAGGAATTTTGAACAGGTTCAATAAAAAATACATCACGTGTGCCCCAGGGTCACAGAGCACCCACAGGAATGCCACTCCTGCAGCCCACACGGGGTACTGCTGGCTCTTCATGCTTTCCACCAGGAAGGACAGACACAGGGACGAGGACAGCAACAGGCTGGGGACAAATGCTGCTGCAACACACGGCAGCCAAGAGGCTGGAGGAGGCATGTTCCATTTGGGTAATGCCCTGGATCTCTTCCCATGGATCATTACCCTTGTCACACAGTACAGGGGTGGATGTGTGCCCTGGGCTGGACACAGGGTCCTTCCCAACTCACCATCCACCCCTTCTCAGGGACACAGGGGTGCAACCACCACAGCCCCTCCACCGCCAGCCAATCACCCAGTCTGCCTAGGAAAGGAATTATGGGGCACGGTGCTATCTCAGGGGCTGCATTCCACCTCTGAGGAGTCTTCTCAAGGTCTGGATTCCTAATTAAACTGGAAAGAGACATCTGCTTTGTCCACTCAGATATCCAGCACACCAGATAATAAGGTGGACAGATTTTAGCCATCAGGATTCCCAGCATGTGCGTTATTTTATTATACATTTCCCAAAGGTTTTGCTTCAGGACACTAGAACACAATGGCACCTTAGAGAGTAAAAAGTAAGTGAGTTAATTCAGCCCAAGGCACCTTTCAAGCAAAGGAGCGCAGCTATTCATCTTCTTGCTTAGGCAGAAGATACATCTTGCTAAAGGAGACCCACTGTAAAAGCAAATATGGTTTGGCCAAGGCTTAGCTGCTGATCATTGATCTGCCCCCAGGGCCAGTATCTATCAGGGAGAGAAGAGGACGGTATTGTCTAAGTGTGTGAAACACACAGGTTGTGAGGGAGAAACAAGCAGGGCAGATCTTCCTCCTCCAGCTGTTCCTCAGTGAGGGAAGGGTCCATGGCTCTCATCCAGCTGGATGGTCCTGTAGTGTGGTGTCTGGTTTTGAGAGGATGCTGTGCAAGGCAGGCTGTGGACCACGGTCTCCAGGGTGGCCAGGCAGGCTCTGCTGTGACTTCAGCACAGGGCTGGCACTGCACCAGGCTTGTGCTGGGCTTCCACCCAGAGGCCCCTTGCCCAAGCTGAGGGATGAGTTGGGAGCAGGTGGAGGTTTCAGGGGGGTGGCAAAGGGTCCCTGCTTGCCGACTGGACCAGGCCCACCTGGCAGGGCTATCTCTGGAGTGATGTCACTGCCTCCAACTTGATGCATGCAGCAGTCTGGAGCGGGAGGGAGGAGGGAACTGTCTGTTTGTATATTCTACACTGTAACCTTTTGGGGTGGAAAATAGCTCTAAGCGCCAAAGAGGAGAATTAAAGTGCATTTTAATGATATGTGTCTTATGTCTGAATGAGCATCTTGGATTACAGTATCATTTGGGGCCATGTGATGAAATCCAGCCAGTGAAAAATCTCCAATCATCTCCTTCTAAATTAATACACGTATTTACATTTTGGAGCTCAAATTTAACTGTTATGTTCTTTCAAAAGTAATTAAACTAATAATTAAACTTTCAAATGAGGAAATAACCTCATGTACTCTCTGCCTGACAACAACAGATGAATATTAAAGAAAGTGGTCAGAAACAGATCTATTTGTGAAAAAAAATATAAATTAATTAAATGCAGTTTTCCTTCCCTGCAGCTTCATTCAACCTTTATATCAAAAACGACGTGAAATGCATCTGTGTTCATTTGTTTAAAAAAATCCTTTGAACACATCTCCATCTCCATTTAAATTAAAAAATGACTTAGCACAAAAAAATAACAAAAAGCCTTCTGTGCAGGAATACAATGAGTAATGAACTTCAAATCATATCTGCATGAAAGATTGTCAAGTTGGATATTGTTTTTCCATATGACCTGTTTTTTTCTAATTATTGTATTTTCCCTGGCTCTGATTTTATAAACAGTGGCACCTCTCCTCTCAGCTAGCTTTAAAAGAGGTTTGTTTAATCTTTGACATTTCCTATTTCACAGGCTTCTTTGCAAGTGTCACACAATAGAGCCTTGTTGGTCTCAGTTTAATTAGGCACAATTACTGTGCTTTAAGTAGCAGAGGCAGTGACACCTTAAAAAGTTTCAACTCAAACAGCTCCTTTTCTGCCTGAAAAATAATATGGCATCGGTGAATAATTAAAACATACAAAACATCAGAATTAATTGGCATCTTAACACTTTTAAGTGCTTAAGAGTCTTTATTTCTGGACATTTCATTTGACGTGCTTTGTGGACACTGCTAGAATTTCCAAGCAGCTTTTTGGTGATATTCTCCAGGGTCACGGACAGAGACCTTCACCTTTCTCAGCAGCCAGGCGAGGAGTTGAATCCCCACCGCTTGCCACAAGGTCTCCAGCATGAAATCCTCCTCCCAGTCTCTTTTGAATATGCTAAGCTGGCACACAGCCCCCCCAGCCCAGAGTCCTCAGTGTCTTGCAGACTGACTCCTGCAGGAACCAACCCTTCAGTGCAATCCAGATCTATGCTGATTACCTGTTTTATCCGTGAAAAAAACCAAAAGCTGTGCATCTCTTCCCAAACAACGCTGTATCAGCCATGGCTGGGAAGGGCCAGAGAGGCCTTTCTCATCACCTCACCTTCCCTGCACGGACTGCAGACCCCAACACTCTCCACAGCAACGTCTCCACGGCACATTGGGCTTCCAGTCACTTATTTCTATGCAGTTCACATGCGCTTGTGTAGTAATCTGTCAATATTCAGTGAGGTCATTCCCATACACTGGCCCATCAATATTTATTGCAGTAATTTCCACCCATCTGAATAATAGAAGCTGCAGATGAAAAAGCCAGTCAGCGGCAGCAACGGGAAGGAAATTGCGTCTCACGGTTCTCTGTCGAGTGCCTGGAAGAGGCTGCTCTCGACTTGAAATGTAGCTTTGTGCCCTTCATCCCATTACACCTACTTGCTCCAAACCAGTTCTTCTTCCTTTTTCATGAGTACACTTTTCAAATGATAATGTGCTGGTGTCATGACCTTGCTGAGGCAGAGACTGCCGTGCTAAAAATATTAAAGCTTTTCATCTTTGCTTGCAAGTCCCAGATGGTTTTGCTGGTTTTCTCTGAACATTTCAAAGATATTGATATGATTATAGAAATGAACTTGTCCCTTCCTGGATATAATATGATCATCTACTGCATATTGCATGTGGATTTTTATGTCATAATAATTTTGGCCATGTGGCACCCAGGCAGCCCCTCTCTTCCCATCAGACTGGTGCATCATGTTGCAGACACCATTCCAGACCTCATGGTAGAGCTGGGAACAGCCCTTGATGTCCTCAACCCAGTGGCATCTTCAACACACTCACACCTTCAGTGAACACATGGATGTAAGAATTGCATCTCGCATCCAACTCCTCTCCATGCTAGATCTTCTTAGCCCACCACACTGGCCAGTCAGAGGGGTTGAGTCTTGTTGTACCTACTACACCAACTTTGGAAATCTGGAAAGGCCAAGAGCATGGTGCACAGCCAGCCCCAGACATCCTCTGCACTTCAGGGATGTTCAAGACCAGAAGCCTGGAAGTTCAAGACCATCTGAGTAACCTAAACATACACGAGTCTATGGGGCCTGATGAGATGCATCCCAGAGTCCTGAGGAATTGCCTGGTGTAGTTGCCAGGCCACTCTCCATGATATTTGAAAAGTCCTGCCAGTCAGGTGAAGACTCTAATGACTGGGAAAAGTGAAACATTGCTCTCATTTTTAAAAGGGTAGCAAGGAGGACCCTGGGATCTATCAACTTGTCAGCCTCACCTCTGTGCCTGGGGACATCATGGGGACAGGTCCTTCTAGAAGCTGTGCTAAGGCCCACGGAGGACAGGGAGTTCATTCGAGACAGTCAGCATGGCTCTACCCAGAGCAAGTCCTGCCTGACCAATGCAGTGGCCTTCTGTGATGGAAGGACCATCACGAGGTGCAGAGCTCCCTTTGTGCACGACTATGGGGACCTTCCAGCTGCCTATAGGACCATGATGGAGCACAGGTATGGTAGGTGATTTAGAGGTCCCAATTTCAATAGACACTGTAGTAAGCACATTACTGAAGGGCTCATCAAGGACCTATGTGATGCAGCTAGCTCGTTTACAGTTCCAGTGTGGACAGGAGGCTACCAAGCACCAGGGATGTGGACAGTAAAAAGCTGTCTTCAGATGAGCCTTTCTCTGCTTCTTGCTATAGCAGAAGAGTTCAGGGACCATGCCTAATCCCACCACCTTTGGGATTCTGTACTGTAAAACAGGAATGAAGGCAGATCCCAGTCCTGTGGCTCCTGTGAGGGACAATTAAAGCTTGGACAAACAGTTATGCTCTTAGCTTTTGCATCCTCCACCTGCAGAGGAGACCTGGCTGGTGATATCTCTGTCAGGGCTGACAAAAAAGCAGGGGTTTGGAGCCTGCCAGCCTTGACTATCCAGCCACGAGCTGACAGCGATATAACTCGAACTGGCCAGTGCCACCCTCTACTGACTCCTGTGTCCACCGCCCTCCAAACCAACACATCTTTGCTTGGTCCCTTGTGGTACATACAGATGTGTCACAGCTGGAGTGGGGGTAGCAGCCAGGCCTGATGACCACCAGCACGGGTTATGCTGTGTTTGTGAGCTCAAGCTGTGTGTCTCGGAGCTGCACAGAAAATCTCCACATGAGCTGGAATGGAGGTCGAGCTCCAGGACTTGCTGATGAGCCACCATCCTCATGCCTCAAAGCAAAATGTTATAGCTCTGCTAGAAAACTGACTGTGGCCCAGCCTGCTTCCCGAGACAGCAGACAGTGGTATTCTAGAGGTATCTCCTATTCAACCAGTGGTTGCCCCCTGCAGCTCTCTGCTCCAAGCTGATGCCTGCAACGCATGGAAGGAGGCCATGGCCACCATCCTCCTCCTCACACAGTCATCTTGGGACACACCATGTCAGTACCTTCATGTATGGTGGGATGCTGGGCAATAGTGTTCCAGCAGGACTAAGCTCTTACTTGCAGGGTTGTCTCAGTGCGATGCTTCACAGCAATCAAATACCCATTGCCCTGAGACAACACACAAGCCACGAGAGCATGGACTTGCCCATTGCTCTGCATAACCGCCCTGCACTTGGCTTTTTCTCTGCCAGTCCCAGCACGGGAACAGGAAAGCCCTCTGCCTTTTATACCAGTGACTGACTTTTTTATGTTGAGCTGCAGAGGCTCCTCAGAGGCAGTAAAGCTTGTGTCAGAGCACATCCCGACCTACAAAGGCCCTCCAAAACTGCCTGTGAGATATGTCCAGCTCTGACCTCTGAACAGGTTCTCCAGGAAGACTTCATCCCCTGGGATGATGACAGTGTGGGTGGTCTTGCTATCAGAGGTCATCACAGCAAGGGTCTTTTTTGTGGTACTTTGGTGAAATCTCAGCTTTTCAGATAGAAAAAGTGGACGTTAGAGTCACTCAGGGTAAAACTGGTGATACAGAAACAACAATAAAGTTCTTGTCTACCGTGGACTCCGGCAAAAAGCTTTGAAAAGGAGGCAATGTTTTCCTTAGATAACTGATAATAGCCTGGATATAATGTGCAGCCAATTTAATACTTAGCAGCTCTATGCCTATAGCAGGTGTTTGTTTAAGAGAGGTTTCCCAGTACAGAGAGAGGTAGATAGCAGATTTCTTCCTCTAACCGGCCTCAGGCTCATTAAATGACATCTCACTTTCTCCTGCACAAGGTCTTTGTTCACTGAAGGGATTCACTCCATTTCCAGGGGTGCTTTTTCCCTGACAATTCACCTAATGTGTTGGAAGTTGTGCATCTGGGTGGGGGACAGGCAGTTGCTGTGTCTCTGCTCGCAGCCTGGGTGTACTTTGTGTACTTTCTACCTCCACAATTGGCTCGTCTCACATTGAAAACACACCACTTGACAAATTTTATGATTTCCGGATTCATTCTTTTCTGAAAGACAAACTGTGTCTTGAAAAGGCTGCGATTTTCAGCCTGAAAACATGTCACTGCAACTGGCAGACCCAAAAAGGCAGGGAATTCGCTTTTGAGATGAACCAGCTTATCAGATTCAAAAATCCATGTGAAATCTTTGAATTCTGTTTAGTTTCCCCCCACACATGTTGATAATTTTTTTTTCTTTCCAAAATCTGAGCATAAGCCTGTTTATTTCAAACAGGTCCCTGTGTAGCAGGGACAGCCTCCCCTGGTGAGGCACACACAGTAGGAATTATCTCATCAATGAAGAGACACAAAATAAGGAAACAGTCAAACATTGGAGGATGTAGCAAATACTCTTAAACATGTCATCTGGGCTTTATGTCTGTTAACTAAACCGATGGTTCTTTCCCAGGAGACTGCCCTTTCCCACACTTGGTCAGCTTGAACCTCTTTAACTGAGCCAGCTCAGACGCACGAGCATCCTGCGTGTTTATTTGCACACACATGACTCAGGTGTCCAGATCAGCAGAGGGCAGTGGTGAAACTTTGCCTCTGACATGTGGGACACTCCATGTTGTTCCAGCAACACTCCTCACAAGTCTGGGACTTAAAAAACCGAGAGGCTCCCATTTACAGCCCTTCTCCTTAATCGCATGGCCAATGGCATCCCATGCCACCCGAAAGCAGCTTTTGTGATGACAGCTGGAGACAGCCTTGGCATGGAACAGAGGAGAGCAGCTCCTCTCCAGCATCACCACAAGGCAGGGAGCCTGCATAGCCACAGGACAGGTCACAAAGTCCTTGATTCCCCCCACTAAAACATTTGTAGCCACACACTAAGTATCAGGCAGTGTTGGAAGACAGATGCCCTGGCAAGATTTGGCTGTCAGAAAATCCAGATGTCACCACTGCGAGATGGAAGTCCTCTCCAATCCCCTCCTCTCTTCCATCACACCCCCTCCCCCCACCTTGACCAGCTCCTGCTGTTTCTGCTCTTTGAGGCTAATTATAAAGAGAGACCATGAAATCTCTTTGTTCCTGATCTCCCAATTCTCTCACATTCATAAGGTCTTGATGGGATTTGCTGAACTGAAGGGCAGCTGGAAGATAAGAATTAAAAACAACTAAAGGTCCACCCATGCAGACAACTCCAGAGCCATAACCAAGAGTAAACATGGGATGATGCTTGAAATTGTTGCACATTTTGCTGCTATCAAAATGGATTTTATTGCTAAAGAGCTCAGCCCAAATGCCTTATTCCCTTGAGACCTGTGTCATGATTTTTTAAACCGACTTGTGATGCAGTAATAGCTCCAGATACATAACTCGAATCTAGTGTGTGAATGATGCAAGAGCTGCGGACGATTTGCACCCACCTGGGTCTGCAGGCACAGCTCCTGAACCTTGAGCCACAACCTGAGTGTGGAAGGGCAGATGTCTTGCTTAGAAGGTGCCTTTGCAAAAGTCTTTGGCTTCACACTGTAATGAAAAGATGAGATGTGGCAGTTCACCCATACTATCTACTACTGGATTCAGTGGGATAAGGGTGTTTCCTCTGAGAAAAAAAAGCAGCGAACTAGAAAGAGAGCTCTGAATTAATGGCTATATCATTTGGCAATGGGATTTGAAAGTTTCCAGTCAAAGAGAGATTAATGATCCAGATAAAAAAAAAAAAAAAAAAAAAAAAAAAAAACAGGTGCTTCATGTTTGCAGCTTTGTCAGAGCTATGAAACATGGCAGGAACAGCCCTACGTCAGCTCCAGTACACGACCTTCAAGGAGCACTGGCTCTACCACAATCTCCACCACCAGCAAACTAACTCAGTAACTTAAGAAGTTCAAGCAGCATTTCTTTTGTGTGCTTTACAACAGAATTTATTATTAGTTTGCCGACTTACACTAGGCACAATGTCAGGCCTGTGGGAAGTAAATAAACACTAGAGGAGACAAACTGTGATGGCATCATCACTTTTGGTGAAATGTTCTTCCCTTTCCCACCAAATGCCAGAGTTTCCCAGGCTCAGATTTCCTGCACTGAAGAGCTTTGCAGGTCCTTTGTGACAGGAAAAAATAGTAAAAGTTTGTTCCATTCTCTCTTCCTGAAGAAGAAATGCCTGGAAAAAAAAAAACTCCTTGTAACAATGAAAAAAAAAGAAAAAAAATAAGATAGATGGATAATTTTTTTTTTTTTTTTTTCACTTCAAAGCTGAACAGCAACAAAGAAAGAAGTTCATTATTTCTGGGGAGTAAAATACATAATTTCATTCCATTCACCCCTGAGACCCTCAGTTTTGTGTCAAGCTGATAGTGATTCCAAATTGAGAAATATTTGTCCCAAAATCATATTCAGAAATGTTGGGGTTTTTTTAACAAAGATAACCCCTGCAACAACACAAACTCTGGGCGAGCCTCTCCTTCACTCCCTTTGGCAGCTTCTTGCACAGCTCAGGCTCACTCACTGCTTGGCTCCGATGGAGCCCCACCAGCTGAGCACAACCTGCCTCTTCCATGCAGCAGCCTACCTCCAGGTCCCCATGGCTTGTAAACTCTGGGCCAGGATTTCAGCCGTGGGATAGGATGGAGCACACCAAGCACAGGCCTGCACATATCTGAGGATTTATCAGTCTTTTTAGGTTGAAAAATCATGGGAAAGCTTAATACAAAAATTTGCTGGCTTTTAAATTAAATGCTTCCATTTTATTTTCCTTTTGCTTCATTTTTGGCGTTTTGTTTCATATTCATTCAAAGGAAAATTATTTTCCCAAGTTTTGTAGCTCAGCCAAGCAAACTAATTCATAAAACTCTAATTATTTGTATCTCACAAAAAGTCTTTGGTCCAGAGCAGTGACCTGGAGCTGATGGATGCACAAGGAGTCAGTGATTTACTCCTCTCGAGACATTCCCTGTGAGAGTCCCCCTTATTTGCTGTTACCCTCTCACATGACAAAGAATCTTCTCATTGCTGCCCAGCCCAAACACTGGGAAACACAAATATCTTCATGGAGGAAATCAAGAGAAACTGGAGCCTTCTGCTTTGGAGATGCAAAGACAGCCATAGTACCAAACTCTCTCAGCCAGGAGTCCTGGCTACAGTAGCTCGTGGGGTCTTCAAGACCAGCAATGGCATTTTCAGAGGTTCAAAATCAGAAATCCAGTTGCAAAATCATGAAACAGATTGTAAATTCCTTCTGTATTTTCCCTTGTCTGCTCCTACTAACATCTGTGAGTACGGAAAGTACTATGAGGCTTTGGCTGCGTCTAGGAAATGCCCACACCTACAGTGTGGTGACACAACCCAGATGGTAGTGTCACCCTTGGAAGGATATTGCTTCACTTGGAAGTGCCTCTGCATTGGGAGGATGTTACTTCAGAGTTTTGCATGAAGTTAGACTCTTACTCTGATTTTAGAAGATAAAATACTTGAATAATCAGGAACCAAAACTTTAAATAGCCACAAAATGTCTGAAGTGATGAAATCAGAGGGAGGAACACAAAATCACCAACTCTAACTGGTGCTCCTGCACCCTCAGTCTGAGTCAAAAAATTCAAGGGACCAAAATGACTTCATATGTCATGCTGTGCCCAGAGCACCAGGCATCTCTGGTAGCTTCCTCAACTGTGTGAGCTGCAGCACAACCATGGAGCACTTCCGTTTGAGTCACTGCTGGTGACACAGGGAAAGGCTGTGCCGTGGTGTTAGGTAGCTCCCTTTATTCTTGACGTCAGTGGAGATATTTCCAGGATGAGAACAGCTTTCTCTTAATCTTTCTGTAGTCACAGATTGCAAGACTAAAATAGACTGTCTTGGCCAGCTAGCCTGACCTCCTGCTGACACAAGTTCACAGCACTCTCCTGGATTTATTTTTGATAATCTAGAGAACTATCCGCATTTGACTTCCAACTGAGGACCAGAGGTTCAGGGGCCAGCTGTTCTGAATAACAACTTTGAGTCTGAATGGGAGCAAATCAGAGGCAAAAGCTGCTTCTGTCTTCCAAACAGCTAAAACAGAACATGCTGTTTGCAACTCTGCGTTATTTTAACCTAAACATGGTACTTCCAGTGCTTTTAGTTATGTCAGGGATTCCAAACCTCCCAAAACCTATGTAATTTCAGAATGGCTGTGTTCATATTTGTGAATCAGCTTGTACCCTGGAACAGGCTGCTGCCTGTGTGCTGCGTGTACCTGTCCCAGCCGAACGCTCAGGAGCTGGGTGAGCACAGCCAACTGTACACCACAGCTGTCACCTCCATAATCTGTGCTTTAGAGGCCATCTGATTAGTTGTCTGTGCTGTTTGCCAGCATGCCACACCGGGTGTTTGCTTCATCTTTGGGCAAAGAAAAAAGAAAAAAAAAAAGAAAGAGAATTAAAGTGCAAACAGAGCCTTGAGTGCCTGTGTCATGTCTTCTCATGGAAGCAAAGCAATATTCACAGCCTGGCACAAAGAAATATATGTCGGATTTTCTCTCTGCCACAGACTCTGCGGGATGCCCAAATCCCAGAGCACTGCCCCAACCGTGCAGGGGGATTTCACCCAGTAACAGCGTTCGTGCCACAGCCCCCTCCCAGTGCTGCTCAGCAGAAAAGGACAGCCAAGTCACTAATACCAGAGCAAATAGTGGCAAAATATGTTCTGGGCTAGTGAGCACAGATGATCTGTGTTTGTGAAGAGATGTGACCTTGTCAGTCAGGCTGTGTATCTGCAGCGAATACTGGGTATATTTGATGTATTTCCTTCCTATCCCTTCGTTGGCCACAAATGCATCTGTTAATGCCCAGGGCAAATGTCTCCCTCTGCAAGTCGACCACGCAACAGATGCCAAAGACTGGCAGAGCCTTTCCCTGACATGCCAGTTCTCCAGCAAGGGGTCTCCCTGCCCCAAAAGCCCAGGCTTACACCAGCATGTGCCCAGACCTGAAGTGGGAATGACTCCCCACTACCAATCTGCCCAGTGTAAGATTTCACTGCCACATCCCCTTCACCTACCAAGACATCAGCTAGAGAGAAATAGAAACTGAGCTTCTGGGTGCTGGACTGGGGCTGTGCTGAAAGCTAACATGTTCTGTTAGGAGATTGGTCCAAATGGTGGACACAGGACACCACAGAACAGGGGTTGGACCAAGCATCTCAGGCTGGCCTTAGTGCCGGGTCATAGTACTCCACAGCCTAAAGTCACTTCTTTTGGCTCAAGGAGAGGACAAGACATGCTGTGCTGAGATGCCAAGGAGGAAGCTGGCAGCTGAAGATATGGGTGCTCAGCTGCACCTTCTCCAGTCATAGTATTTTCTTCCTTAGGGTGCTTAATAGTTGCCAAAAATATGAGGATGCACTTTGCTAGACTGGGCAGAGGCAGCTCAGGTCGTGCCTGCATGTAGGTCTTCTGTGCACTATGGGCTCTGCAGCAACCACCAGAGAAGATGCTGGGAGACCTGCACAGCTCCAAAAGACTTGCTGCTTCTGTAGAGCTGGAGGAGGCTGCCACGCACACGGGGTCACGCACACCTATGGCCCAGGCCGGCTGCCTGGGTACAATCCTGTTTATGTTAAGCCTCCCTGCTTAGCTGATTAACGGGAATCCAGGAGGGGTAGATAGCTGGTGGGCTCAGGATGACTGGGACTTCCAGAGACATTCTTGTTGTGAGCTGGTACAGTAACTGCCTCCCATCAGGCTGGCCTCAGAGCAGAGACTTGCTGGATTGCAAGAAGATTTGCTTTGTCTCCTGGTCCCTAGAAATCCCCTTCCTGTCAGCACCCGGCTGTGTACCTGCTCCCTGGTCTCCTCTGACTCCCCTAAGAGAGCACAGGGAAGAGACACCCAGAACAAAACACACCCCCTGTGTTCAGGACCCCCCCTGCTTCTGCTTTTCCCTTCTGCCCTGAGAAGTGAGCTGGCATGGTCTGAAGGACAAGTTTGTCCTGAGAGGAGACCCGGGGCAAAGTGACAAGCCAGGGCAGTCAGTGAGCAGAGGAATGATGAAGGTTTGGGGTAATACCCTGATGGTGCCAGGGCCAGGCTGTGGCCACAGGTTACCATGTGTCCTCACAAGGTACGGTCACCATGTGGCATGAGTTGGGGGCACTGTGCAGTGACTTCATGTAAGCTGGAGTATTTGGCTGTCTACCAGATGGAAACTTTGGGTAGAATTTAAATGTTTGCTTTGGTCAGCATTAAGTTTGCCTTTGGTCAGGAGTAAATTTTTTGTTGGCTGAAATTCAACAATTAAAAATGGAATGACCAAAAATTTATTTTTAAATCAATTTTTTAAGTATTCTCAGGGGCTAAGAAGGATTTGTGCAAGCCCAGAATAACTGGCAGCAAAATCACGTGTAAAAGAAAAGTCCTTGGAGTCCTGTCTTATCAGAAACAATCTCAGCTGACTGCTGGCTGCCAGCCTGGATACTGGTAACACCTCACAGGTGTGGGAAAGCACAGTGTGGACAGAAAAGCCATTATAAGAATGCATTCAGCAGACTACACAACAAATGAAAATCAAACAGCCACAAGGATAAGGAGGTGGAATTGCTGAAGTACACTTGAAGCAAACATATAGGGTGAAGATCCCACAGGTCCTTTACTAGATGGACATGACCAGGTTGTCAGTAGCAGTCTCCTGGGCTTAACACAGCTCCAAGGAATTCGGTACATTGTTTTGTTAATATCTGGAAAGAAAGTGGGAGACACTTTCCCACCAAGCTGAGATAACACAGAAGTGTTTTCTCCACCTCTAAGAGGAGAAGGGTGTTAAACTGTAATTGAGAAAAATGAAGTTTAACTGATTGCTTAAAAACTTCAAAGTTAAACAGCTCCAGTATCCTGCAGCTAAGGGGTTGGAAGGGGATGCTCTCATAGCATGATGATATTTTTAATACATCTAGGGATGCCATGAAAGATTTACAAGGCTGGGAGAAAACAAGTGCTGTGACAGTCTTCGTAGAAGATGAGCAGGGAGGCCTGAGGTAATTAGAGAGCTGTCACCCTGCTATAAACACTGGGAAAATGTATGGAACGGCTGTCACACACTCAGCGAGGGCTGTGGAGGTGGTCATCTACACATCCCTAACGAGACTCAGGAAATAGGGTACATTGCAAAATAATGCATAAGTTCTTGAAAATCTGCCTCGTGGTGAAAAGAAGCGAGGTGTCCAGTGCGTGTAATTTATCTGTGACCAGGCGAAAGGGTGGGCTGCAAAGTGAGAGAAACTGTGAGACTTGTCTCTGAGAAAAAGATGGAAAAGCTGGAAGTGGAAATAAGTTGCAACTGAGACAATTAGAGATAAGCAACCTCAGGAGCACTTGATTTTTGGCATGTGATGCATTTTCCAGCAGGTAATATCTTTATACAAGGCTTGCAAGGCTTTAAAAAGCGTGCCAGATGCATTTGACTCAGGGAAAGGATTGGGGGAATGCATGAGCTGATATTCAGGCAGGCACACAAGCAGCTGGAGTCATCTCCCCTGGTCTTGGCATCTTTGGAGGTCTTCCAGAAGTGTCCTCCACTGGAAGATTCAGCAGATCTTCAACAGACTTACTGCAGTATTTGAGAAGTGACTTTGAACTCCATATGTTAATATCGTGTTATCTATAAAAAATATATAATTCTGTCTTTCTCAAGAACTACACTTAATGTAAGTTTTATTATCTTTTAACTTTACAGAATGCAGAGAAAATAAACTGACCAAAACAAGCTTATTACACAATATATTTCATAGACAAACAAAGAGATTGAGCCAGTGAGAAACTGGAGAAATTTCCTAAATCAGGCAGAATCCACCAACTATGAAAATAAAAATTAATCCTATGGAAACTTTAATGTTATTCAGAGCAGAGTTAACCAGTTTTGTTGTGGAGTCCCAGTAGGATTGACCAGCCAGGCTGTGGTGGAGGCTGCTGGTGCTGCTGTGGGCAGGGGGATGGCTGCTCTCGGCTCCTCACTGCTCAGGGTTGTGTTTCACAGACCCATTAAATGAAACTGCTCTGTGTTAGGGTGAGCTGGAAAATACTGATTCATAAAGCCCCACATTCTTGCTTGGGAATATCTGAAGTTGGAGAAATCTGTTCTAGTTCACAGTAGCACTCAACCAGCCAGCCCTGGCACAAAGCCCCATCCCCTAGCCCCACTGCAACCAGCTGTGTCACCTCTGCCTGGGGAGACTGGGGCTTCCCTAGGTGCTGTGAAACTGGACTTAGGCAGTGATGCTGATTGACAGCTGTCAATCTCACAGCCCTGGAAAGGTCTGGAGCTTTCCCCATTCAAATGTGATGTAAAGAACTTTCTGTTTCATCCTGATTCAGACCGAAAGCAACTTTCACGTACCCTAAATATTCATTTTCTTGGAAATCATGCTTTCCAACTAAGTTTCGATTCCTTTTTTCAGGAGGTGCCTAAAGCTGGGGAGTTTGTCACCAGTGGACAGCAAACACAATTCTTCCCATGGCTGGTGCCAGCCTCAGAGGCACGTGGCTGCCCTGGAATGGGAACCATCAGGATTTCTGAGCAGGGTTATCTTCAGGCTGCTACAAGAAAGAAACAAATTGTTTGCATAAAATCCACTTTCCCTACACCTGTGTTATTAGTGCCCTGAATGATGAAACTCTGCCCTATTTCCATAACAATCACAATGCCTAAAGAAATGGCCCAGAAGTACTGGGGACTCTGAACACTTGTGACAGCACTGATAGGATCAGCAGGACAGCTAAACCCTTGGGGCTCTGAGGAGAGAAGACATGGAGTTTTCTATATATATATTTATTTATGTTATTCCTTGTCTCTTCTGCTGCGTTTCTCCACCACGAGAATAGAGATATTAATATTAGTAAATACTAAAATCTTAAAATCTAAAACCTACCAACTACCTACACCTATGCAAAAATAAAGTAATAAATAAATAAATATATTGCTAAATCATGAGGCATTTAGTAACTGGACGGACTCCCTTTTGATGTTATTAGAGCTCTGGGCTAAAATTATTTTCAAGATCACATGACAAACGTATAACAAGAGATGGAGAAGAACTCAGGTTAAATCCATTTTTGCCAAGGCCACACAGCTGCCTGCAACTGCAGAGTAACTGTTGCAATCCGTGGTTTTTGGAACTGTTATTTTATTATATACAGTATTATTTTATTATATACAGTATTATTTTATTATATACTGTATTATTTTATTACATATTGTATTATTTTATTAGCTACCATACCATGCCTCAGATCAGTGGAGACACACTCAGTTGGGAACCTTAGGAGGGGGCTCCAGAGCTGCCCTTGCTTCTTCTTCCTGCATTTGTTGGTTTGTCAGTCTCAGGTTTCTCTGCCTGGGATGCTGCTGATTCCCAAATAGCTTTTAATGTTTCTCCTCTTCTTGTCTCAGTTCCCCAACCCAGCACCTGGACACTTCCATGTTATGTCAGGTCTAAGAGTGACAAATTAGCATTTTCAATTGTGTGAAATACTGTCAGTGATAGGATAGCTGCATTGAAGAGGGAAAAAACCCCAAACAAACCATCACAAAAACTCCAAGAGCAACAGGAGAAATGACAGCGTGCAGAAGCTGTTCCAGTTCAGCTGTCAATGCACAATGTGAATTTCCACTTTCCAAGAAGCTGGAAAATGTCCCTTGGGTTGCCTCTCTACAAAGGCTTTAAATCACAATTCAACTCCCCAAGACCCTGTTTCCCTGGTTCTGAGTTGTCCTTGTCCCAAAAATGTGAGAAACAAAGTACAAGAGAAACAATAGGAAAGAAAACACCACTTTGCTCTGGCTGCTGCACAGCATGTTCCTGGCCAGCCCTGCAGATAGACAACAAAACATGAGTTAAATACATTTACTCAGCTGCATTCCTGCAGCTGAGCAGAGGAGCTGGCAAACAGGTCCCTCTGCTGCAACGCTCCCATGCCCATGCTAATGACAGCAGGCTCCTCAGAAATGAGTTTGCTTCATGGCACAGCCAGGGGTACTGTGGGTGAGAAGAGGAGGCATCGATACCTCAGTACATCGGCCATCGGCACATCATCTGCAGTGGAGACCCTGGCAGAGCTCTTGCAGCTTGACCAGATCTAAGGGATCTGCTCCCCAGGGGAGCTGCAGACCATGTGGCACCATCACCGGCATGGTAGGCACCAGCACAGCACTCATCACGCTGGTGGGCACCAGTATGGCACTCACGGGTATGGCGTACAACACATCAACCAGCTCTACCTGCTTGAAGAACAATGACATGCAGGCACTGGGGACAAGGAGGAAACGTGCTCCCTGGATGTCACAGTTTAAGGGGCAGGGCATCCCACTAGACCTGTAACAGCCGCTCTCTGTTACCCCCCTCCCTCCCCACAGGGGATGAGAAAGGGGATAAGGGAGAGAGACTCAGCCATTAGAAAAAGGAACTGGAACAGCTTGAATGAAAATCAAAATAATAATAATAAAAAAGGAATATATACAAATATATACAAAAATGGTATCAAACCCAACCCCCGATGGTAATTCCATCCCCGTCACCACTGATGCTGTGGAGCAGGCACCGGGGCAGTCCCAGGCTGGGCCCCGCAGCAGAAGGGAGCTGTGTTCAGGGGCTGGATTCTGGTATCAGATTCAGGAACACACAGACTGGGATGGAAGGCAGAACAGACAGAGTCCTCACCAGATGCTGGTACTGAAAAAGTGAGCAAGAAGCTGGGAAAAAAAAAAAAAACAAGCTGAGAGCTTGCCCCTTGTCATCCCTCAGCTTTATACTGAATTTGCCATCCATGGGCTGGGAACCCTCCCTGGTCAGTTCAGGGTCCCCTGTCCTGTCCTCTCCTCCCTGCAGGTGCCGCTTTTTCCTTTCTGCACCCCCCAATGTGGTGCACAAGATCCAGCAGTGGCCTTGATCTGCACCCCAACTCTTGGTACTGACTCTAAACTGGGGTGTTCTCCCTGCTGGGAGCATCCACTGCCTGTGCCAACAGCCGCTGCCTTCAGACAGAGCAGGGAGAGAGAAGAGCTGAGCTGGAAAGTAAAACCACTGAACAGAATTGCTCTGTTCTCACTCAAACCCGGACACTGAAACAGGGGACACCCAGGTAATGAGCAAGGAGAGGATAAGGAGTGCCCAAGCAGCAGGGCTGCAGGGTGTCGGATGCTGACTCTGGACCTTACTGATTTTTCTGCTCTTACACAATGCTCAGAGCGTGGCTGCAGGGGCTGTATCTCAGCCTGAGCATACGGGAAAGGGGAGGGTCAGAAAGGACCGAAATCGTACAGAGCTCCCCAGTCAGGACACAGACGACACCAAGAGGAACCTGGTAGCAGAAGGTGGCAAGTGCCTTGGTAAAGATGACAAGCACCCAAAGCATGCCAGGGGGGGCCAGCCGGTGCTCCATGGGGCAGTGTGTGGGGCAGTGCTCCATGTGAGTGGCGTGTGCCAGCTGAACTGCAATGGGGGGGCACAAGGGGGCACAGCTACGGCTGCGTGTGCTGCTAGCACTGCTGTGCCAGCCCACGCACGCTCTGCACCCAGCAGCCTTTGCTGTAGAAGCCAGACAGCACAGCATTTGTCCTTGTAATTATCTTTCCACCTTATCTCTCCAATGTCCCAACTCCTGCTTTAACTGCTCCATTGTTAGAGCTCCTCACAGTCTTTGTGAATGTCTTCCAAGGGCTGATGACCTTTAGCATTAAAGAGTGCACCTCACTTTTGGTCTCAGTGTGTTAGACTCCCACTTTCCATTGTTGAGCTTTGCAGATTTATTACATATTAGATTGATTCCTGGTTCCCCCTAGGTCTGCTGGACCCCTCTTGTGTATTCATCCCATTTAGGGAACATTGAGCAGGGAAAGTGCTGCAGAACTCTTATACCAGTGTGACCAGTCCTCTACCATCAGGTCATTGCTTTCGTTCTGACATAAAGGCAGCATCAGCAGACCTCCTTGGGAACGCCTGTTTATTCTGGCACAGGTTAATTAAAGCTGATAATGGTCAAGGACATCTGTGATACTCTTCAGTAGCACGTCAGAGCATTCCTCTCACTCTAGTTAGAGATGGGGCATCTTTTAGGGCACGTCACATGCTTATGCTAGCTCCAGGGCTGGGGTGGAGTAGTATTGGCTGCGTGGAGCCCTGAGCTGAAGTTTGGGTTCTTAGAAACTTGCTGGCCTTTTGCAGCATGTCTGTTGTGTCCTCTTTGCCAGGCACCATTGCTCCCAAGCGCTGCTCTCAGATGTTGAAGCACCTGCTGCTCACAGGTAGCTGCTGCAGCTCAGGGATGTAGACAGGGCACAGGATGCTGCCTGCGTGGCAAGTGGCAGTCCTGCCATAACTGGCAAACTGTCCCATGTGAAGGTACATCGGAAAAAGATCTTAAGCACCAACTCTGATGTCTGTATTATTTCTATTCTCTACACAGCCTCATTTCAGGGCTACCAGCAAAGGAGCCAGACACATCTCCCCTGACCCTCTGAGCCAGCCATCTCAGCTTTCTCCTAAACTAGCACTACCTGAAAGCAATTTGTCCATCCTATGAGGAGAGCTACAAAAATCCATGAAGTTGGGTGTGACCAAAAAATCCTGTTTTCTGCATTTTTGCTGCCAGCTGTGTCCTTGGCTGCAAAACCTTCTCTTGCTTTTCCCAGGACACAGTAGTGTCAGAGATGAGCACGGCCAATGCTTAAGCTCTTCAGGGACAAGCAAACATGGATCATAGGATGGTTCATGTTGGATGGGACCGCAGGAGGCTTTCAGGAAAGGTGGTAGTACTGAAGGCAAAATTTCTGGACACCTCTGCATTTCCAGGGTTTGGGACTTCAGATGCTGGGTATGCCTTGGGCTAGAAGAGCAAGGTAAATGGGCAGGAACAGAGGTGAGAGTGAAGCTTTCGAAATCCTTAAATATCACAGTGAAAACAAATTAGGGGTTTCAGCAGCACATCCAAGCCTGAAACACAGTCAGTAGAAAGATAGCTTATGCCCTGTAGTATGTCCCACTGACAGCGTAAAACTTTCACTGCTTCTCCGAGTCCCTTTGGTTTAAAGGAGAGGACAACATGTTTCAATACCTTGTAAATTAACGGGAATTAAAAACAGAGCTCCAAAAACATCTGCCAGGGATGATCTGATGGACACAGCTTCAGCTCAATAGCTCCAGTCTCTGGAAAGAAAACATTCCACTGCTGTGCATCCTGGGAATGTCATGGCTGGGAAGGATCATGAGATGCGTATCTTTCCTTAGGAGAAGGGCACTGACCTAAACCAAGAGCCATCCAACATCTGCAGTACATTCCCTGCAACCCAGGTAGGTCGTGTTGATCTGCATTTTCCTCGGGGAAGACAAATGTCTTTGGTAAAACTTTGGGCAAATGCGTATTTTGCATACAACCAAGCCCCACTCCAGGGCACTTCAATAGAAGATTTCTGAATAAATACATGAGAATAATATTTATTTATCAGGGACAATCCTTTTGTGAAATAGGCAGATACCACCTAATGTTGGACCTCCTCTGGCCCTTGTAGGTCCAGGCACAAGCCAGGGCCATCAGGCAGCCTGAGTGTGTAGGTGTCCTCAAAGCAGTTCAACCTCCCTCATCCCCTCCCTCTCCTTCCTTATAACTAATCAATTTAGGAAATTTATGGTATTTACAGCTTGGCTCTGATCTCTTGTTTGTGGGAATGCAAATTAAACGTTGTTGAAGCTTGTTGGGTGCTGGAATACACAAGGTCTTTGTGGTATGCTGATTTCTCACACCATGCTCACCCTCCTGCCAGGCAGCTGATTGAGTTGCCACCTTCCCAACTACTCTTTTCCCAGGCAGCTGGAGGGTGTGGTGCCACCAACATTTTTTTAGTAGCAAAGCCAGTTTAGGAAATTCTGCCACCACCCCTTCAGTTGTGTCAATACAGCTGTCCCAGGAGCTGTGTGGCAATTTGGATGGCTTACATGGTCACATACAAAGAATATTTGAGAGGGAGTATTTTTATACACCTGTCTGACATTAGTGGTCTGGTTGGAAGGGATGCTGCACAGCAGAGAGGACACCAAACTACAGCAGGAACAAGCAGACTGGGGGGGGGGGTGTGTGGAAATCATAGAATAGTTTGGGTGGGAAGGAACCTTTTCAAGCTCATCTGGTCCAACCCCACTGCAGGAAGCGGGGCCATCTGCAGCTAAAGCAGGGTGCTCAGGGCCCTGGGCAACCTCCCCTGCAATGGTGCCAGGGATGGGGCAGCCACCACCTCTCTGGGCAACCTGGGCCAGGGTCTCATCACCCTCAGTGGAAAAAGTTTGTTCCTTCTGTCCAGTCTAAATCTCCCTCTTTCATTTTAAAAACATCACCCCTTGTCCTGTTCCAACAGGGTCGGGATGCAGCCCGGGGTGCCATTGGCTGCTGGGCTGTGGGTGCACAGTGCAGGCTCGTGTCCATCTTTTCACCCCCCGGATTCCCCAAGTCCTTCTCTGCAGGGCTCCTCTTGATCCTTTAAGCCCCAGCCTGTGTTGATACCAGGGGTTGCCCAGGTGCAGGACCTTGCAATTTTCCTTATTGAAACTCGAGAGGTTCACACTGGACCACTTCTCAAGCCTGTCAAAGTCCTTCTGAATGGCATCCTGTCCCTGGGGCATGTCAACAGCACTACTCACCTTGGTATCATTTGCAAACTTGCTGAGGGTGCACTTCATACCACTGTCTGTGTTATTGATGAAGATACTAAACAGCACTGGTCCCAGTACAGACCCCCAAGGGACACCACTTGTCACTGATCTCCACCTGGACATTGAGCTGGCAATAAGTTAAAATCCTTAACCCATCTTTGCCACTGGTGAAAACATCATCAGCTGACACCCTGATGGCTTCTCAACCCTCCATGGCTTCACAGGCACCTATAAATTACATACTCATTGATCATTACCTATGCAACAGTCCCGGTATGTCTCATGGTTGGAGACTCACCATCAGGTTTTCACAGGTAGGCCACCTGAAACACTGCCAGCACAGCTTGGTGCCTTTCTCTTTTCACCACCAGGATGGATGAAGGCTTCTCATAGGTGTATGGAGACCCTGCACTCCTCCAGGGCAAGCTGCCATTCCATGGGATTTATAAAATAGAGTTTCTTGGAGGATGTCAATCCCATGAGAAATTGAGATGTGTGGTCTGATGCACCTTTAGGCACTTCCTTCTCTCCAAGGAGATCTGCCCTCTGAAAATGCCTGTTCAGTGAAGCTACAGCTTTGTATGACTCTAAGCAGAACAAGTCCTGTCCCTGGCAATCCCAGACGACTCACATTGCTGGCACAGTAATGCTCAACTCTGTTGAAAATACCCTGGAGAAGCTGGAAATGGGGGATGGAAAGGCTCAGGGGATGCTAAAGGTGGTCAAAGCCAGAGGGTCCAGGAAAGGTGTGGGGTCTTCTATGAGCTGACCTTCCTGGAGCGCATCTGTTGACAAGTACACTGGGGACCTGATCCTTCTCTGGGAGCACCAAGCAGAATGAAGTGAAGCCGGTGTTCCCTTCCAGAGGAGTTGCCCACTCTCAGTCCTGAGCAGTTGATACGTTCTTATCTCAAGGACGCTGAGATTTCCAGGAGAAGAAGGAGAGATTGATGACCTGTGGATTAATGCATTTCCAAGTGAAGCAGGTGTTTTCAGAAGGGGTGAGGCTTAGACATCACTTTTTGTGCTGAGTCTGTGCCCTGGGGGAGACGAGCGTGCAGCTGTGACAGACGTGGCTGCCACCAACATGAGCGTGCTTACACTGGTGGCAGAGGGTGGCCCTTGCAGATGAACCTATTGCACAGGCAGTCTTCAGTCATCTTTTTGAACTGGGCCACCAAGCTCACTTATTCTTGGGGCAAGAATTTCTTCCTATTTCTGAAAGGTTTGGGGAACAAAGGAATTTTGTCTTTTAGATTCTCCTGGATTTGTAGCAATTCCTAATTACACTGGAAGAGAATTGCTTACCAACAGCTGCTGTTCCTAAAATAATGATCAGCACAAGGTGATGAGGACCGCCTGTATTGTGCCCCTTGTGAGGAGAAGCTGTGACAGCTGAAGGCTGGAAGTGTGCAGGGATGACAGCCTATTGCTTAAAAAAAGCTTTGTAAGCTTTGTAAGCCCTTGCTCTACAGCATCAGTGACACAAACAACAGCTTTGGTCTGAAATGGATGGTTTACAGGTGTCATTTACTACACCTGCTCTCCAGAGAGTAAGTTGAAAATAGATTATATCAGAGAACAGGACTAGTTACCACCTCTCAGACTTCACTTACATGACAGCAAGTCACATTTCATTACTGGTGGTCAGGCAGCCAAGAGCTTAGACCCTGGAGCTAGCAAGGTATTGAGTCAACCCTGCTCCACCTGAGCAGTTGCTTCCTCATCTTCTCTCCACCCATTCCCCCTCCTCCCTGCCTAGATGGCTGGAGGCATGGGAAGGGTCCCGAGACTCCAAGCATTTCCCAGCCTTGAGCAACCATCCACCAAGTGTCTGTGTCAGTGGCCCTGCTGGCCTACATGAAAAAGATGTGAAAGCAACAGGTAAACAGCAGGGAACAAGAAGAGCAGAGCAGTAGTTATCAACAGTTACATTTGGGAAACATGGACTACTGTTAGCCCAGTTTGAGCAAAAGGCTGGACTAGGGATCTCCAGAGGTCCTCCCCAACCATTATGGCCTTGGTTTGGAGTCACTGATTTCAAGAAGAAAATTCCGGTGTCTTCTGAGACACACCATCACCTGAGCCTGGTTCTCAGGACTCTATTAAAAAAGAAAAAAAAAGTGAACGAGTTACTTCTCTTAAAAAGTGGTGTCAGTACAAAGAATGAAGGTCCATCACCACTCCAGGAGTAAGCCAGTAAAGCAAACCTCTGATCCTGGCATAAGTCATGTAAGCTCACGTCAGCTGAAACCATGAGAATCGTATAGATGCATGGGAAGAATTCCCTGGTGCCATGGAAATCATTGGTCCACAGCTGGTCCACAGCTATATGGGAAATAAGAAAGATAAAATTGACAGCATGTGGAACAGCAGTGGCTTCATAAGCAGAGAAGATGGCCAAGAGATTCAGGCCTGGGGAGACCACTGTCCAGCACAACAGCTGGCTCGTGTAGACTTTGTAAAAATTGTGCTTGTATTAAATTCGGTCTGAGAAAAGCAATTCTGCAGGAAAAACACACTGAATTAGGCTGTGTTGCCTGTACCTAAGACAGGGCTGGGACTCTGAGATTGCAGCTCTGTCCTGAATTTGTGGGGTTTTTTTAGCAGAATCCATGAGATGCAGCAGACTAAACAGGTATCTAAGCAGCAGAATTGGGACTGATATCAAAACTGATCTCTGCTTTTTGTTGGCAAGGCTTAGGTACATCCTGATGGAGAACTGGGAAAGGCACTTGAGATCAAGACACAACAAAAGTGTTCAGTGTCAAATACCTGTGTCAAAAGAAGAACCATCTGGGATCTGCACAGAGCAACAGGTTGAATAGCTAATTGTTTTCTCCAGAGACCAAGAAAATGGTGCCAGGAGTTTTGAAATTAGCACTGAAAACAAAAAGGGAAAAATGAGTAAATATGAGAGGATACTGCAAGCACGAAACAAGCCTATTCAAATGGGTTGTCACAAAAAAAACGATAAAAAGTGAGTGTAACCCTGTTTGTCAACAAGCTTTGGGATTCTGCTGCCCACTTAGAAAGTGGTTGATTAAGGCTTGGCAGTAACGACCACTTTGGCAGCAATGAATACCACTTTATTTCAGAGGAAGGCTGTGATTCATGTTCCTTGCACTTCATTTCTTTTGAGTATTGCCACTTCGGACCGTAGATGCAGACGACAAAAAGGAGGGTGCACAGGGCTGTGTTTCAAGCACACAGCCCCAGAGCAGAGACCACCAGCCATTCCTGCGTGGCTACAGCTGAAAATGACAAAAATCTGCTAAGCCAGCCCTTCTCGGGCTCTGGCGATGCCACCCACCCATAAACAAGGTTCATCACAAACTCATTCCACGTGAAGCCACAACAAATTTCATCTCTTAGCTGGATCTGAACAAGCTGTTCTCAGTTTTGCACCACTGCCAAGGTGAGGGCTTCCTAAGTGAACACTCAAGTCATTGACGTTTGTCCTGTTCTCTGTAGGGCACCGCAAAGCTTTCTGATTGTTATGGCGTGTGCTGATAGCTCTGCCTCCTACCCTCACGCATCATCAGACGTGGTTTTACACCTGAAAATTAATTTGAGTTCATATCTTGTTTCAGCCCTTGACAGGAACTGAATGTTTTACAGATCAGGTTTTTGAGGCAGAAACATAATGACCATTTTTGGATTGCATTTGTCATTAAGATAAATAGCATTTTAGCACCTTGTCTTGCAGAATGTCCTAACAGTGTCCACATCTGGTCCACATACAGTTACAGAAACCAGGTCAGACTGGAAAGCACAGACAAGTCTGGCAATCACTGGGCCCTACAAAAACATCTCCCAAACAACCTCATCTGCACAGTGACATTTGCTACCAGATTTATTTCTCATCAGCACTGCTGGTTGTGTTGATGGGCTATTGTCTCCATTGACTTTTTAATTTTTTTTCCATTAAAGCCACAAGTGCACCATGCTGCCCATGGGGAGCATGCCTAGCCTGGATGCTTTCCAGGGCCAGGTTCCTCAGAACACGGTCCTTACTGCAGCCTTCCTTGCTGGGCCAGACTGCCCAGACTATGGCCTCCATCCTGCATCACCTGCAGATTCTCCTCCCCTTCTGACTGCTGTGAGGGGGACTCTAGAGAGCCCTGCCTGGCCCTCACCTCAGGAGATCAAGAGAGGGAGTCAAAACTGTGTCGGGAGGTCCTGCTGTTCTCTTCCCACTGCCCTGCCTGCCACAGACACCTAAAGGGGCTCCTAAAAATGCTGTCACACCATGCAGATGGCTGACAGCACTGTCCTCCAAGGGGATTCTCTGCCACCTGCATAGTAAGAGGAGGGAAAAATCTCTTCCAACCTGCTGTGATCATGGCATCCTCCTGGGACAGGTCTCACCAGGCTGTTCCCCAGCAGTGATGGAGATGGGCTCTGTCAGCATCTTCAGGGTGGCCAGCTCTTGTCAACCAGACCATTGTTTCAGGGGACTAACCTAACGGAGCAAAGGACTGCTGCTTTTGTCAGTGCTGGGCATTTCTTTCTGTCTGAAAAGTTTATTGAAAGGTGATTGAAGGGTGAATGTGCTGAAAAAAATGGTCTTCCTTTGCCAAGTGTCTCCACAGAGCCTCTGCCCACATCTGCCAATCTCCACCCCAGCAGCTGCTGCCCCCCAAGGCTGACCCAGGCTGATCTCAAACTGCCCAGCTCACCTCCCTGGGCTGGGACCAGCAGTGCTGCCAACTGCCCACCTTTCAGCACTCTCCAGCTAACAGCCAAGGAGCATGGACGATTTTGATGCTTGTCCTTCCAAGTTGCCCACACACCTCTGGCAGGTCATGAGACTAAGAAGGGTCAGCCCAAAGCAAGTAAAGATCCAAGCTTTTCCCAGGTCAAACACAAATTATTTGATGAGAGCCTGAAACTACTAGCTTTACTTTACAGCTCTGTGGCGGCCTGAGAGATAGAAATGTGCCCAGACCAGTGCCAGTCCATGGCTACCCACACAGCCAGCTGCCTGGGGCTGTTTGCATCCTCCATAACCTATCTTACTTCCAAATCTGTCTTCTGAGAACCCACATCACTGGCTCTGGACACACACAGAGTAACCTCAAAGACCTATGGGGCCAGTGCCAGCCCAGCCCTATTTCTCCAAGGAGCCCCAGCCACCTTTCTCTACAGCTCTAGCATGCTGCAAGTTGACCTCATAAATGGTGACCTACCTAATCCCTGTCAGAGACTGAGAAGGTTCCACAAGAGCTATTTTGACTTGTTCATAGTACTTAGAAGATGCTGTCCTCTCCTAGTTCCCTGCTTTATGCTCAGAACATCTCTGTTCTTCCCTGATCTAGGAGTCAAGGAAATTTCTTGGTTCCACCAGTGTGGGAGTAGGGGAAGATGAAGGTGAGAGTTACCTATCTGCATGCTCAAGCACTGAGTGATTTGGTCTTCAGCCCAGCCAGTGGCAAAGTGTTTTATGGTAGAAGACCAAATAAATGGACTGACAGTTTGCAGGTGGGCACAGAGACGACATTGGCTTGTCCTGCTTCTTGTAGGCATTAGGAAAAACTCTGATGAATTCTCTGTTAGGTTCAGGGAATTTTTTCCTTACATCCTGAGCCATTTTCAAGAGGCATTAAACTTCACAGACCTTATACATCCATCGGAAGCATTTACTATGCACGCACCTTCTCTGGTTGGTAGCTTGCAGTTCTCCATGCAGGTGTCCCCACAACACCTAGTCCAGGTCAGTCATTAAGCATTTAGAAATTACCTATAAATTATGTTGCTGCCAATCTGCCCAGCAATGCTCACGTTTAGTGAAATCGCCTTAGTTCTTCCCCTCACAGGGAACTCTTGAGGCCTTTCTTTTTCAAGAGGCATCTCAAACACTCTTCTTTGCCATCTTCTATGAAGCTCCTCAGAAAGATGATGGAGTCTCCTTTCTTGGAA
Source organism: Todiramphus chloris collaris (assembly GCA_025345505.1). Taxonomy (NCBI): domain Eukaryota; kingdom Metazoa; phylum Chordata; class Aves; order Coraciiformes; family Alcedinidae; genus Todiramphus; species Todiramphus chloris. Next base: position 664,287 of record JANVCC010000120.1, on the reverse strand, counting down.
ATTTTCAAAACTCATCTAGGCAAGGCAACTGAGCAACTGAGGGTCCTAAACAATTTGAAGTGAGCCCTGCTTGGAGCAGAACATGGGACCAGAGACCTCCAGACACCCCTCTGAACCCAAATAATTCATGGTTTATGGAATCTGCTAATTGAGAGGCTTCTCCTACAGGAAAACTGGAATTCATCTTGTCCAGAACTTCACCCTTCTAGGTGAAATGGGAAAGGTAACTTGCTTCAGCCTGTCCTTCTTTCCAAGTATTGCTGAGTGTAACAGGCTCACATCAGAGAATGAGGCTCCGACAACTCAACTCTGTTTTGGCAGCACCCTTATGGAGGTGAACATGTCAAAGTTCTGTACAACATAAAATCATAGAATCACAGAACCATAGAATGGTGTGGGTTGGAAAGGACCTCTGGAGATCATTGCCAGAGCAGGGTCACCCAGGGCAGCCCACACAGAAACAGATCCAGGTGGGTCTTGAAAGACTCCAGAAACTCCACAGCCTCTCTGGGCAGCCTGTTCCAGGCTCTGTAACCCTCACAGGGAAGAAGTTTTTCCTCACATTGAGGTGGAACTTCCTGTGTTTCCCCTTGCTACCATTACCTCTTGTCCTATCCCAGGGCACCACTGAAAAGAGCCTGGCCCCTTCTGCTTGACACCCATGCTTCAGATATCTGTAAACATTCATAAGATCCCCTCTCAGGCTGCTCTTCTCCAGGCTGAACAGCCCCAGGGCTCTCAGCCTTTCCCCACAAGAGAGATGTTCCAGTCCCTTCAGCATCTTTGTAGCCTCCGTTGGACTCTCCAGTATTTCCCAGTCCCTCTTGAACTGGGGAGCCCAGAACTGGACACAATACTCCAGATGTGGTTTCACTAGTGCAGAATAGAGGGGGAGGAGAACCTCCCTTAATATCATGGACACTCTTCTTATTGCACCCCAGGAGACAGTATCAAAAGCCTTGCTAAAGTCAAGGTAGACAACATCCACTGCTCTCCCTGCATCTACCCGTTCAGTCACACCATCATAGAAGGCTGTCAGATTAGTCAGGCCTGACCTCCCTTTAATAAATCCATGCTGGTTACTCTTGATAACCTTCCTTTCTTCCATGTGCTGAGATATGATCTCCAGAATGAGATGTTCCATCACCTTTCCAGGGATGGAGTTGATGCTGACTGGTCTGTAATTACCAGGGTCTTCTTTATTGCCCTTTTTGAAGAATGCATTGACATTGGTGTTCCTCCAGCCCTCAGGCACCTCACCTGTACTGATACCAGCAGTCAGGGTACCATCCCCCTTTCTTACAAGTGTCTGTCCCTCACAGATGCAAAACTGGGTAATTCTCAGATGCAGCAAGGCCAAGTCAGGTGGTGGCAAAAAACATTACCCAAGACCTCATAAGCTCGAAATGCCTGGAATATGAGGTCTTTCAGACACCCTGCACCCATCAGTATGACACAGCTGGCGTGATCCCAATGTGTCAATGGAGATATCTCCAGTGAAGAGAAGGAATTATGAAAGACATTGTATAAGAAAACATCAGCAAGAGCAGATCTGCTCAGTGAAACATGAACTCTTAAGAGAACTGAGACATACAAGGACTGCAGTTGTAGTGATGGGAAAAGAGACCTTTCCTGAGAGCAGATGCTACGTGGGCTTGTCCTGTTTAGCTGGTAAGATGAAGGCTGCAAGGGAATGCAGTTTTCTGGGGAACATTATGGAGCCTGGGAGGGAAGAGTTAAGATGACACTTCAGCTGCTAAGCAGAAGGTTCTCATATGGGTCATGCAGCACCGGAGTGTTGCTGATGGATTTTGTGTGCTCATTTGCCTCACTGGGATTGCACCAGAAATTGTCTGGGATAAGCTGGCAATTGACATTAGTAAGGTGCTGTCCTCAGGAGTTTCTGCCTTTCTGCCCTGACCGCAAAGGGATGTGAGACAGTCACTGTAGCCCAGCTGCCTGGCATTCTCACAGCTGAAGTGAGGTGAGCTGAGTTTCCCCAGCATGTGCTCTGCATCACAGGTTGGTTTAACCTGTTTAACAAAACCACCCAGCACATCAGTGTTGGAACATGCAGGTGGATCCAGGCTGATAAGTATAACCATCTCCATTAAGTAGGCAGAGGAAGCCAGGCAATGAGCCTTAATGGGATGCTGGGTGCAACCACACCACAGCAGATCCCAGGCAAGCTGTGGAATTTGTCACGGGCAGTGCTACAGCTCTCCAGGTCTGGGCCCTTGCACACCTGGCAGCGTCTGAGGGGGCTCATGGGCTAGCAGCATTCTTAGTGGTGACCTTCTTAGCACGTAAGCATGAATGAGAAAGCACAGATGCTTTTCAGTCATCAGTCTGGTACTAGCCAAAACACACTGCCAGTGCAACACTGCACCAGCTGCTGAAGAAATCAGAATGTGGAGGGACTTGTTTTGGACTGTGCTTCTATGTCTTTCAAGATTTGAATGTGATTAACCCTCAGAATGTGTTGTTCCATCCATTAGATGTGCTTTTCTACCCTGCTCTTGATGTTAGTATCTCTCAGCATCAGGCTGAGCAGACGTGCCTGCTCTTGTTTCACCAGGAATCCTTGTGGGGCTTTGACTGAGCTGAGATGTTACAATGCGTGGATCCTTGCCAGCGTTTAGCCTGAGAAGGCACTTTGCCCACGTTCAGCAAAGCTGAACAGCACACCAGGGTTTGCAATGTGAACCAGCTGTCAAGGATGAGTTATATCTCCTGCCCTGAAGGGAACAGGGAGACGAGGCAGGGAATATCTATCCAAACTAGTTTGTACACACACATAATTTTGTAATATGTTGTCTAGAAAAGACTTGTAGCCATGGTGTGGAAGAGTCTGGAGAGTATTGTAAGGATCACAGCCCTGCCCCTCCAAGGAGGATGGGACGGGCATGCCCAATGCACTCTGCTAGCATTTGGCTACCACAGCCCAACCTCTCCTTATGGTTGTGGGAGGACCACAGCCATGCAAGTGCTGCGAGGACACAGAACAGCTCAAACTCAGTGAGTTGGTGTCTGCTTCATTTACCTGACCCTGCAGGAAATTCCTAATAAAGTGACAACAAAGCTGCCAGATGTCATTGACTGCACACAGAGGCTGTTTCGCTTCCATCCAGCAAGGCAGGAGGTGATATCACACTGAAGATGCTGTTTCATGGTTCCATGTTTGAAGAGCAGCCCATGCTCTTTTGCAAAGAGAGAGGCTTTACTAGCACCAGGAATAGACGAAATACCACTAACGATCATGGTCAGGCCCCAGGCAGATGCTGCTCTCAGATATGCCGATGGATTATGAATCGTTCCGGGGAAAAATTAGTGGAGTGCTGAACTTCTCACCAGAAATCAAAGTCCATCTCAGGGCACAGCTTCCCTGGAGTATCTCACTCTCACCAGACATTCTCACGCTACTTCAAAGAGGAGTGTGAGCAGAGAGACCACCTATAAAAGAATACGTTGGGAAATAAGGTACCAAAGCAAATACTACCATTTAAAAACCTCCTTGGTGAAGGGAGACACAGAAGCTGAGTGATGGTGTTCACCCCCCAGGACAGTTAAATTCAGCAGACATGACCCTGCAGACCAAAGAGAGGGGGCAAGCAGCCTTGCTGGGCACCAGCACCCACCCTGACACCAAGTCATTCCAGTTCCCTCACTCAGAGGCAGCCTTGAGCCTCACAGGGAAATACCTGCACACGGTGGCACTCAAAGGACAACCTTGCTACTCACTTCCAAAGGGTTCTCAAAGACAAAACAGATTTATTTGTTGTCATGAGTTGTGTTTCCATTACCTGTTTCTGCACCTGCATGGCACTGGTCTACACTGTCCATTAACACCTTTCCTCAAGACCTTTGGTCTTTCCATCTGACTTGCTGGCTGGTGGAAAGCATGCTGGTTCCCAGTGCTCCCAGCCTTGTACGTGCCATATACTGCTCCTGGGACCCCCCATGATGTTACTAACATTTGAAAAGGAAGACAAATGCATTCAAGCGAAGCAATGACTGACTGTGTAATCAACAAGTCATGAAAGAAAACATGGGCTTTGAAGGTATCTGCCACAAAGTCAACTCTTGTCTGCTAGATGACACCTTCTGCCACAGCTGTCCAGGAGCAGCAATGTAATGGTTGCCGAGTCTGACAGCGATGGCCCCTCCACTGGGAGGGTAACTGGGTCAAAGGCTTGTGCTACCTGAAAATAAATATGAAAAAAACCTTTGAATGCTGACCCAGTCCCCTGCCTGACCCCACAGGGCAGCCCGGGGGAGCAGCATGCACCTGGCTGGTGGTCGGGCACCTCCCATCCTGGGTGCTGAGACAGTGACTGAGAGACTGTAGTGACAGGACAGGACCTAGCAACTCAAAAAGATTTATAGTTGAGAACAACAAACAAGTTATTACTACTTGTTTCTACCTCTATGACCCCAACTTGCTACCTATGTTCCCCTGGCTATTTCTAGTCGGACCCCATTTAGGTCCAGCCCCACTGCTGGCAGCTGCAGTATTTGGTCCACAGATGCAGGTTGGGTACAGGCGGTGGGTTGGAGCTTGGCTGTGCGGTGGCCTTGGCAGGGGAATGGCAGAAGCTGCTGCCAGTATGGACATTGCCAACCACGGAGCACAGAGTGGAGGCTGGTCAGCCTTGGGGGGCTACACAGAAGGTAAATTTGTCTGCCCAGATGGAAGTGCTGGGGGTGCCATGGCTGGTGGGAAGGGGCTGTTTGGGGCAGGAGGTATGAGACAACGTGGGGAAGGTATGGATGGAGCAGGAGCCACCTCCTTTGTGCCCACAGGGCCGTGCCTGCAGAGCCCTTTTGGTGGGGATGGGCTGGCACTGCCCAACTGGGCAGTTGTGTCTGTCTCGGTCGGTGTGGAGCTGGTGGTTGCAGAGCTCTGGGGGGTGTTGTCCTTCTCTCCAGCTCCTGCCACACACTGACCATGAGGTGGTCTTCTTCTCATGTGGTCTTCCTTCAACTTGGTGCCAGTGGGGATGCAGCCAGGTCTCCCTTTCTTTCACCAGCACTTTGCATACACATCAGGAGGAGTTTGGGGTAAACTCTCTTAAGAAAAGGGCTGTAGTAGAAGAGCAGCTCCAAAATACAAAGGAGAGGCATCACTTGCCATCCTTGCAAGGAGGAGAAAGACAGATATCTGAAAATTTGTTTCAGCAAAGACAAACACGGTCATTAAAAAGGACCCTCTGGGGCATTTTAAACCTCAAGTTTCAGCTGAATAAAATGTTAGGGTTTTGTTAAGTAATCACCCTTTTGTTTTGAGCAACTGGGAGCAAAGAAGTGTAGGGTCTTTTGTGTTGCCATTGCCTGTAACTCCTCAGTGGTGGCAGATATGGAAGAATCCCTTTCCATTTTGCAGAAGCCATGGAGGTTAAGTTGGAGAATGAAGCCTCTCACAGACTCACTTTCAAAGATTTTCTGGTGTCCCTTCCTCACCAGCATTTCCTTTCTAAAGTGTTTTCCTGCAATCACTATGCAGTTTCCATCATTGCCCCACCAGACTGACTGGAAATGATGGCTTATGATGGTCTTCCAGAGCTTCTTGAGGAAGGAGCGGGCTGAAGGCAGGTTGGTTTTGGAGCAGCTCTCTTCCCAGAAATAATAATGTATGATGGGAGCCCAGGATTAACTTCAAGGGCAAACCTTGAAAGGCTTTTTGTTCTGCCAGAAGTCTATCATCTCTTGGATGGTTAGGAGAAGCTGAATCTGCCCACCAATCTGACTCCTCTCTTTGTTTTCAGAGATTCACATGAGGGTACCAAACACAGGCAGTTCCAATGTACTTCCCTGTTTCCTTCACCAACCCAAACACGGCCTTATGAATTTTCCAAGTTTTATCAGCACTTTGTATATCACACAATTTGAGAAACAGTGACTGTTCACACATCACACGTTGTCACATGCTGGTAGCTCAATTCTATATCCGGAGAAGACAATTGATATCAGGGATGAATAGAGATCAGCAGAGTGAGCATCACATACTCCCCTACCCCCAGAAGAGTGCTACCATCCTGGCCTTCCCTGCAGCGCCTGCCCCTGGTCCCGTCCCACATCCTACAACTATCTTGACTCATTTGCTGTTTTCCTTCCCCAGGGCAGGAACTGCTGCCTCTTCCTATGACCACAGTGTCTGAGGACAACATGAACCCATGCCTGACCATGGACATTGGCTAAGAACAGCTACAGGAGGGGAGGAGGACACAGAGCACCCAAATAAAGAGGATGTAGATCCAGACATCCCTTTAGCTGATCCAGCACTGTTTGCAGCCCTGCAAGTCTGACACCCAGGAGCAATTAGCAGGATCGGAAGCTCTCATCGCTCGGTGGCTGCTCCCATGGGATTGGCTTCAGCACAAATGGCTGCTGCCAGATTAATTTCACTCTGGGCTGCGATCTGCTTGAGCTGCCCTGTCCAGGGCTGCAGAAAGAATTTGTTCTGCTGACAGGTATCCCTGGCAGGGGGATGCTCCCGAGCAGCTTCTGGCACAGAGGGGTGCTCCTACTCTTTCCACTCGGGTGTAGAGCAGAGTAAATCCTCTTTAATCAATGCAAAATCAGGTGTAAAACAGGAGTATCCAGCCCAGGCTATTTAATTCTCCAAGATCTAAGCAGGCTTGTAATCTTCATCAGCGTTGCTTCCTGCTTGAAATGCTTTTCATTAGCTGCTCATTCAGTGAACACAACCACTTCTGCTACCTCAGCAAAACACATGCCACACTTCTTGCTCAGCAGCAGAAGGCAAACATTTTATTGCATTTTAATCACTGGCAGTTTTGGCAGTTGCTTCCTGGTCGCTGTGTTTCTCCTACCCATCCTACCAAGAAGCCTCTATAAACTTTGATTGCAAAGACGTGCTTGACCAAAAGTGATCCGGTACCTCCTCAGCCTCCAAGTAGCTGCACAGCCTGATGCAGTTCCTGGGGAAGCTGAGGGCTGAATGCTTGGTTATCTCAGTGACCTTTTGATTCAGTCCTGGAAGAAGTGAGACAGGCTGAGTATAGCTGTTCAATTGCAAAGGTTGGCTGTGCTGCCAAGACCTTTGCCATGTCATCAATCTTGCTGGAAATTTTCATACAAACGTTTTCTTCTGCAATTAATGATTTCTTGGAGCTTAAGTGCTTTAGAGGAACATTTAAAGAAAAAAAAAGAAAAAGGAAATGCTGAGTTTCACAATAGAAAATATCCACCAAAGGACTGCCCTTTCCCAACCCAGTCATCAAGGAACCAGGCCAAGCAGACAAGAAACCTCAGTGAAAGCAGAGCAGCCCATGGCCAGGACAGGGTTAAGGCTTGCTGTGACACTGCACTTTCAATCCAAGACTGTTGAGTGACTTTGTAAGGGCACAGTCCCAGCCCTGGCTGTTTGGAAGTCCAGCCCAGCTACCCAGGATCTCTCTGCTAGTTAGTGTCCCTGATGGCTCTCCTGGATGATGCTCAAGGACAGGTTATCCTAATCACCTGCAGAATGTTCCCTTTCCCCTGGGCAAACCATGCTCTGCAGCTTATGACCTGCTCCTCCTCTCCCAGGCTCAGTCTTCCTGTGCCTCTGAGTCACACTGAGTGTTTTAAAGAAAATTTTGGTGCCTCATATCTTTATTTTCCTGTGTCTGGGGGTTTTCCAGCTTCTGATCCACACCCTTTACCCTTCACTGTGGCAGAACTGGTTCTCCTCGCTTGGGCATGAGCCCTAACGTGCCCATAATTCACTCACAGCCCCTGTGCTAAGGTCAACAGCCCCCTCCTTTGTTCTGCTGCTGCTTCTGTGGCATGGCCTAGGCAGGCAGAAGATGGGCCAGGGAGCGTGTTTTAAAGTCCACTCCAGCTGCTGATGGGCCATGGACAGGCACCCAGAAACTGCCTGGATCGGGACTGACAGAGCCCATCCACCCCCAAGGATGGGACTCGGGGCTGCCGGGGGCAGGGGCAGCTGGATTGCCAGCATCCCTCCAGCAGCACCGCTTGGTTCCAGCAGAGTCTTTCCCCATTTACCCCCCTTGAAATGAGTGACAGGATCAGGCCCAGCGTGTCAGCTGGTGGCTGTCGGCTGCGAATCACCGTGTGCAGTTCCCTGAAGCAGGGGTAAGTGCCAGGCACAGAAACCCCAGAGGAACAGGAACAAAGGCAGGTCCCTTCTCCTTCCCGCAGCGCTATCTGGGATCGATCATTGCCTCATAACACAACCCCCTCCACTCTGCCGCTGCCTCCCACCCCGCAGAGTCACGGTCAGCGCTTTTGTTTCAGGGTAACACGGAGTTAATTCGCTGAAGGGCTGTGGGACTCCGGGCAGCTCTTTGCAGCAGGAGGGTTTTGATGAGTCTGCAGAATAATTCAGCACGGGGAGGCAGACCTTCCTGGGCCCCAAATTCTCCAGCTTCTCCCCTTCAGGTCTGCCTCCCCCGAATCTCCGCTGTCACGGATTGCCCCAGGACAGTGGCTTGCTGGAACTGTCCAAATTCAGCATTTTCCCTGCTGCACGAATTTTGACATGTCTTCCTCCTCCCCCACAGCACCCTCAAGGTTACGCTGGGAGAGACTGTGTGATCTGATGAAAGGGAACAGGGAGGGTAACAAAAAAAGCCTGGCAAGATGAAAACTGATCCCAGGCTCCAGCTCCAGCCTGTTCCCTTCAGCCTCTCTTGGCTCGTTTCATGCTGCCCTGGGACATTCGCTCCTTGCACCCGGGATGCATTTTTGAGATGGTTATGAAAGGAATTGTGCATTCAGGTATTCTAAGAACTGTCTGCGTCTTTTGTCCAAAGAACGGATGGGAAAGCTTACGCCGTGGTGCAGGATTGTGTAACCCTGGCACGCCACAGTGCTCCTGCTGGCAGGTGATGAGAAACTGGGCAGAAAACAGCCTTTGAAATGCCCAGCTGGACAGAAAAGGGCCTCACTGGGGAGCCCTGACCCTCCCTCACCCCACTCACAACCTGACGTCTGCTTCTCTGCCCAGAAGACGACGCACAGAGATTTACCAGCAGCCAGAGTGCTTGCATCTGTACTAGTAATTTAAATTTGCCTGGAACTGCTTCCTGGACCTGAGGCCACTGATACAGAACAGTCTATTAAACTTTCTTATCCTGCAAGCCAGGATGGATGCATCCAAGTGAACAGGGCAATAATATCAAGTCCATGTTGCCCTTTAGCTTTTCCCAGGATCGTTTTTGAAATCACTAGCTGGCTTGACCCAAAATCATGCCAGGGACCTGCAATCACAGCGAGACCTGGGAGTATGCCCAATGGCCACAGAGGCCTTTCAGCCCAGATCCCTGCGGTGCAAGCCTTTGTCATCCCGAGATTTACCGGCTGGAGCAGGGTGTGCCAGGAGGAGGCAGTGGCTTGCCCATACTTAACCGAGCAGCACCAGGCAGCTGCAGCCGGCTGAAGCGTTGTCCCAGTGTGCTCAGTCCTTGAGCTCCCACTGCCCTGAGCTAATGTGTGCTGTGCAGTCACAGAAACACAGAATTGCTACGGTTGGAAAAGACCTTTACGATCATCAGGTCAAACCGTTATCTAACTCTACCAGTCCCAGCCCACCAGCAGAGACCTGCAGCTTTCATTGCACAGATCTTACGGGCAGTGCCTTGCTCCTGCCCCAGCCTGCCTTAGGGACACGAGGCAGCACAGCGGGTTTTCCCCTCCGACGCTGCCCTACAGCTACAGTCCAGCTGCTGCAGAGGATCTGGGTTTGGGTGCATCCCTGTCTGGCCAGTGCTTGTGAGAAGGCTGTGTGAGCGGGAGAGGGGAGAAAAGCTAGGGGAGAAAGCACTGCTTGTGCTGAAATGACGTGGGAGAGCAAAATGATGTTGCACTGGGACATGTGCTAAAAGGGGCTGAAAGTAGGAGCACGGGCTGTCCCCTAAACCAGGGCTGGGACAGCAAACTGCTTCCCATTGCAGCTTCTGACCTCAGGCCAGCATGGGCAGAGGCAAAGAGCATCCCTTGGTTCTGCCTGTTTGGGAGACAATTGCAGCAGATTTCGTGTGGGGGAAGGGATGAGGTTAGGCCACCTGCAGCATGAAAGTCACTGGTAACGCTGCACATGTCCCTGAAAATCTCTGCTATTGGTTGAACATCTCCTCAGCACCGGTGGTATTTTCCTGCCTGGTTTTCTTAAAATCCCGACCATGATTTCCAGTGCTAATAAGGCGGAAAGACAGAGGTTTTGTGCCCATGTGGGAAATACAGGGCCGTGGCACTTAGGAAGCTTCAGGAGCTCTAGTTTTGTTGTTCTTCCTACTGCTGATGGCAGTGGCAGTACAGCTCCCAGCAAGGTCGTTTGAAGGTTATATCCCATCCCACTGCAAAGCTGAGGAGCTCTTGGCTTGCCAGTGCATGGCAGGACTGAGCTGCACAAATGGGACAGCACGGCCAGCTCCAGCCCTGCACGAAACAGCCCCAGGGAAAGCTCTGCCCCTGGGCACATGCCCCTTCCTAAAGCAAAGCATCTGGGAGGAGATTCTTCACAGAAAGAAGCTCTCTGTTCCCAAGGAAACCTTTCCCTGATGCCCTGTGTCCACACAGGATGGCTGAGCTCCCCAGAGGCTCATGCAGACCAGGAGTCTTTGTAAGTTTGAAGCAAGACCCTTAGCGCATCCCCCCACCTCTCCCTGGAAGGCTGGGTCCCTCTTTCAGTCTGGGCAGGAGCACCCGCAGCCTGAGTTTCTCTTCCAGGTGTCTGCACTCCCATTTGCTCAGGAGTTTTGCGCTGGGAAGCTCTCTCCCCCTGCTCCCTCATTGTGACCATTTGCACCCATTTTTTCTGATGCTCCAAAGACAAGTATTTTGCTGTGCTGCCGTGTTCCTCAGCCTGGTTGCTCAGATGAGCTACCTGATACGCTCCTACTCCTTCGCTGGGAGGGTGCCAAAGTGCTTTCTGCAGAACCACTGAACTCCTTTCCAGCAAACATCCTGTCAGTAGCTGAATTGTTCGAATATCCAGGGGAATCAAGCGCAAACTGCAGATTGGCCAGGCGTGTTCCCAAGAAACAATTTTATCAAAACTTCTGGCAGAGAAAGTGCCTGGTTTGACAGAGCCTTTTCATGGGTAGGCATGGAGAGCAGAATCAAGCACCGTCTTTGTTTGAGCAGAGTCAGAATCTTGGCTCCACTCCTCACTCCTGGTGCATGTCCCAAGCACAGGCTGCAGAAACAACCATCTTCATCCTGAGTATGTAATTAAATGTTCGTCAGGCCAGGAGAAGGACCGTGTGCATGGTGCAGAAGACATGCATTCAGGTACCCGAGCTGTTTCTTTTCCTAGGATCACTTATTAACCACAGGACTGTCTTAGGCAATGAGAACCCAAATGACATCTTCTCCAGCATTTCAGATGTCCTAGGTTTCATTCTGCCTCATAAATCAAATATACTCTGCCTTGGGTTTTTTTCCCTTTTCACAAACCCAAGCTTTAATTTCACATAAGCACAAGTGTGAGCCTCTTGCGAACATCTTCATATTCCTGTTTCAGTTTTGGGCTTTCAGTGAGACGACATCAAATGTCTGGTGGAGCAACACACTCCAAAGTTGCCATCAGGCTCCATCCTAACGATCCAGCAAAGAAACGTGTAGGTAAAGCAGCAGGATCGGCAGCTGTGTTTGCAGGGTGGGACATCACAACACCCAGCACCAGAAAACTTACACTTCTTCCTGAGTGTTTTATGCGCTATTGTTAACAGCAGTAATCCTACGGTACGAGAGCTGTAAGGAATTAGGAAGGAAGAGCATTCTCCCTGTGTTGCAGTGATTGCACAGTAAATTTCCACGCTCTGAGTTAAGGGTTTCTCAGATACAGCCCTCCTGTAATTGCTGCTGCTTTTGTGGGCTTTTTAAACAAAAAAGGAGTGAAGAAAAGAGTTGGATTTCTAGCATGTAACTGTGAAACTGTAAACAAGTGATGGGTTGGGTTTTTTCCCAGAACAGTGAGAGGGTCTGAATCTGCTTTTGTAACAACTTTGTTGATGTTGCTTGGATTTTGGGCAAGTGTGCTCCTCCAGGATTCCTTTTGTAAGAACACGGGATGGCTGGTTTCTTTAGCAATGAGTATCAGTGTTGCCAGCCACTATCAAGCCTCAAAAGTATGAAATCAGATAAAAATAAAGACTTTTAAGCGTCAAAAAGACATGTTGGATCCTATTTTGCCTACTGCACTCTGACCTTGTCTGTGCTTTCAAGCTTTTGTCTACTTCAGCTGAACTGAAAATAAAGAAGAGGCTCAGATTAGCATCCACAAGTGGCTTTGTGGGGAGAAACCTGAGTATCCACTTGTAGGTCCTACCCCTTCCTACTGCACCATGCTCTCCATTTACCGTGCAGCCTCCTGCCCTCAGACATCCCACTGGAAAGCTGTAGCCCTGGCAATCCCTCAGGCCTCAGACAGCCTTGGCCATCTGCCTGTGCCATGCTGGTACCTGCAGGGAGACGTGCTCACTGTCTGTGGGTCTGGCTCCTGTTTATTTGGGTTGTGTTGGAAAGCTGGGCTTTATCAAACAGCAGCTGCCTGCCCATCACCCAGAGTCCAACAGGAAGGATGGTTTCTGTTCTGTTTTTCTTATTTAAGAGACATTTAAACAGTTCCAGGTACGGTAACTAGCTGGGCCTGATCTGCCTTCACTCGGGGACAAAGGAGAGCACAGACTCAAGGAGATACATCTCTTTGCACCCACCCTGTGCCATGGTGCCCATTCACATGGGTGTCAACAACAGCCTTGTCCAAGTTTCTCCTTGGCAGCGTGACTGGAGCGATTTCCTGTGGTCTGCAGCACTCTTTTTTTCCATGGGGCTATAACAGGAGATGGAGCAGTGACACGTGACAGACTGATTTAGGCCCTGGTGAGAGGATGTTTACAGAACTGGGACACCAGAAAAGCATTACAGAAAAGCAGGATATCTTTGCTTCTCTAACTCCTCAGATCAGCAGAGCTTAACCTGCTTGCTCCTTCCATAAATGTCCCAAAGAGAACAGAGAGTGTCTCCAGGCATTTCCCACCAAATTAGTGTTGTTGCTGTCAGGGGGTTACGGAACTGTTATGGGCCAGCGTCATGCCTGGTGTAACCATAATGGCAAAGAACAAAATCCAGAGATCGAGGTAGGTGTAGCAGAAACTGAATTGCCATTTCTTTTAGGAATTTCAGCAACAGCAGTGGGAAGGCATCTCTCCAGAGCCAGAGGCAGCTTGCAGCTGCAGGTGCTTCTCTCTCGCCTGGCAGAATTACAGCCCCTTTGGTGAGAAATACACACGAGTGGTTGCAATGCCCTCATCATCCTCGGGTGTCATCCTGAGAGTCAGAAACTTTCCTCATGAACGTGTGTGAGTCCTCCAGCCAGTACTAATGGGAGCAGACAGAGAAGACATGAAACAGTCAGTGAACCCAGAATAACTCTAGAAATGAGTGGCCTTTCCATTGAAAATTACCCTGGTGCCTGATTTCTCTGACCAGAGCCCAAAGGCAAGCTGCCAGGTGGCCCCTGAATGATCAATGTGTGGACACTGCCAGGGAGGAGTGGGGCTGCAGAGGTAGCAGGGCTCTTGCCCAGTAAGGCACCATGGGAGGATTTGGAAGGTCCTAAAGTTAGTGCTGTGGTTGAGTCACTTGGCCAAGCACATTCCTCATGTAGTGAGCAGGAAGGCTCTGAGGTCAAGATGTGTTACGGTAGTCTCACAGACAGCCACTGTTATCAGTGTAGCAAAGATTATATCCATCAGCCAGAAAGGTCCCTCTACCACAGTGTCCATGTGTCCTGAAATACACCCTCCTAACACAAATCCTGTCCTGGCATTCCCATGACACCTCATGTCTTGCAAATATTAACGCCAGATCATCTAGACTATAAAGCTCCCATAACCACACACCCAGATCTATCTGCTGCCTGTGAGCAGCACGAGGGGGAAGGAAGCAACTAATTTTCCCTCCTCAGAGTCTGTAATGGTACGACTTTCTCCCTTCAGGTCAGCAGCCATCAGCTGTTTGGCCACAGCTGCCTTCTTCTAGACATTGTTTTTCTCCGAGGGAATTTGCTGATGTGAAAGCATAAAAGGCAGCAAATGGAAAAGTTCAAGAGCTGCTAGTGAGAGGAACTCCACTGCCTTTGCCTATGCAGAGTATCTCAGCCATCGAGTCAGGAACTGCAGGCCAAGAACAACCCCATGGCATTGGGCTTAGTGCACTGCGGTCAGGAATGACAGGTGCACACATGCTGCAGCACGAGCACGGGACTTCACAGCCAGCTTGAGCCTGAGTACCAGGGTGCATGCTGCATACAAATAAACTGTTTCCTGACCTGTGGTGTCAACATGCCTGGTCTTCACCACCATCTCATCTGCTTTGAAGGATCACAAGATCCAGCGCCTTCTTCATATGTTCTCACACACATACGCTGATGCATATGCTGATGCTCAGCACCCACCATCAGCCTCTTCTTGGTCCGTAACTCAAGTGTTTGACTAGAACTGTTGAGCAAAGAAACAATTTAACAGGGGCCCAAACTTTCCCATTGGCGTTAACCATTGGCATTGTGTATATACCTGTTGTTCTAGAAATCACTGATAAGATTTCAAAGGTCCTTAAATTGCTCATCCCAGCCTCATGAATGCCACAGGTAAATGGACAGATGCTCAGTTCTTACTTCAATACGTTTTGAGTTTCATTAGTGACATCTTTGTTCTAGGAGATATGCCCCATAGTAACTCACAGAGGACTTATGCATAAGTCTGCATTATAGGAGCTTAGTGACTGTGAGTGCTGGAGGAGGAAGAAGATGGGGCTGTATTAGTTACAAAATGATTACAAGCTGCTTACACAATGTGTCCATAAAAAGGTGAATGGATGATAAAAACCAGGGCTGGGACACATCACAAGATGTCAGCTAATATCCTTCCCAGCACAGCCGTGCTTCTGTCACTTGTGACAGGAACATGTCTGACCTGGTTTTAAAATCTTCTTATGCTGGAGTAGCAAGATTTTTCCCAGACAATTTCTCCAGCATTTGCCCTTCCTGGCAGTCTAAAGGTTTCCACTCATGTTGCGCCAAAATGTTTTTTGTAGTAGTTTATTTTCACTGTTTCTCTTCTCTTTGCTCATGAATAGTCTGTTGCCTTCAGTTCAGGGCAGATTTTTCACTTGAAATGTCTCAGCAGCTCTAGATGCTGATGATTTTACCATTGTAAAAACATCGGTTCTGTGGGAGGCATGTAAATGGTTTTCCTAAGTCTCCACCTTACATGAGCACATCCTCCCCCCAATCCCCCCCATAATATCCTACTTCTCTTATTATTTTGGGAAGTCCTCTTGTTCCAGCATGGAAGCAGAAAAAGAGATCTGCCTGCCCCAGGCAACAGGAACAGCTTTCCTCAAAGTGAAGTGAGATATGAAGTGGAAATAATATGCCAGAGCCCAAAACTGAAGTGGAATCATCTCATCTCCCCTGCAAAACTGCTAAAAGGCATAAATCCCACGTGAGCTACTCATCACCAGCAACCTTTGTAAACACTGGAGACAAAAAAGTAGAAGTGACCCATCTGGTTCTGATTTACCCATCAGGAAGGTGAACTGTGCCCCAAACATGTTCCCTGTATTGACCCTGAAGCTGGACTAGACAGTTTGGTCAGAGGGAGATAATGATGGTGCCTTCCACAGCTATGGATACAGGGGAAAGGGAGTGTGAAGCTGAGATGAGAAGCTCTATCACCAGGTCCTCAGTCTGAGCAATAAAAGGATCAGGGTCTTTCAGTCTTGCAAGACATTCCTCTGGCCTTAATTTTTTCTCCTTTTTTTTTCTTTAAGTGTAACCTCTTTATATGGAGTCCAATGACCAGCTCTCTGCAGATTCCAGACATTCTTAAACCTCAGAAAAGCGTACTGGAATGGGATGGAATGGAATAGGATAGGAGAATGGAATAGAATGAAGAGAAGAGAAGAGAAGAGAAGAGAAGAGAAGAGAAGAGAAGAGAAGAGAAGAGAAGAGAAGAGAAGAGAAGAGAAGAGAAGAGAAGAAGAGAAGAATTTTGGTTGGAAGGGACCTACACTGACAATCTGGTCCATCCATTTGACTACTTTGGGCCTGACAAAAAGTTAAGGTGTGTTATTAAGGGCATTGTCCAAATGCCTCTTTAACACTTACAGTCTTGGGGCATCAACCACCTCCCTAGGAAGCCTGTTCCAGTCTTTGACCACCCTCTCTGTAAAGAAATGCTTCCTAATGTCCAGTTTGAAACTTCAACACATCCTGAAACCATGGCTATACCGAACAAGACTTATTCTTGGCCAACTCTGCTGTGATGAGGAGTAGGCAGAGGAACGACTCACTTATAAGCAAGCAAGGATAGCTGGTGTTTCCAGACATGCCTCAAAGGAGGAAAGTTGGTGAGGGGTGCATATGTAAGAGGAGTGTTTGCAAGGTATGATGCACTGTGGAAGTGGGATGGCTCCTTATCTGGCAGGCTCTTGCCCTCACTAACGTGCCAGCCAAGCTCTTGGGCACTGGAACTGGTGCCAGCACAAATCCAGACTGACTACTCTTTAGGTAGGCAAATGTCCCTCAGGGGAATTTCTGTCATACCCCTTGAGGCGAGTTAAATACATATTTGTGATTAAATATAAAATAAACAATTAATGAGCAATGCATTGGGCAGAGTCCTACCACAATATGCAGTTCTGCATGGAGGCTGCAAAGCTGCATCACAAGCAGATTGCACCAGCACCAGTTTCTTGCAAGGCATCTGTTCTGTCTCTGGCATTCCTGCTTCCAGTCAGTTTAACCCCTTCTGCAGTCGGACCTTTTTGCCCTTCTTGCCAGATCATTCCTCAGACACAAATTACCACTGCTGAGCAGATACAACTAGAATTTCCCCTTCATCCCATACAAGACCCAGGAACCAAGAATTAAACCCTTATGAGTGTAGAAGTGAAGAGGCTGCTGTACTGTCCTTATTTCCTTATGACTCCATTGGGCAGGAGATGATTGCAGTGCAGATCTCATAGCAGTGAGACAACTCTCCCAGAATCTGCCATGTAAGTAACCATCTCCAGGTCCAAGCTGAGACCATGATCCAGCCGGAAAATCCCTCGGGCTATGTGCCCTAACTCCTTGGCCACCCATGGTCTAGTGTTTAATCAACAGCCCATGGGGCTGGGTGTTTGGTGAAACAGATGATTAAAGGAGGAGTATGGGGCAGGTCTACACAGTGGCCAGTAAACACCAGAACTGGTCTTGAACCAGGTCCCAGTGAGTGGCAAAGCCATGCCGTGAACTAGTGAGATCTGCCCCCCCCCCCCCCCCCCCCCCATTTCCTCTACTAATTAGCTGGCTCAATGTCATCCTGATTTGCAAGGAAACTTAGAAATGTCACTTGAAGTGCCTTAGGAAGCATGTCCCAGCCAGGCAGGGTTGTGCCTTTGGGAAAAGGAGACCCTCCAGCACAATTTCCATAAGACCCCTTTCAGGAATTACTCTCACTGCTCCAGCAGGATGCACTGGCCTCTTATGTCCTGGTGGCCCTTCCCTCACACAAGGGACTCATGTCAGTTCTTGAGGTGAAGAGTGTGTTTGCCCTGGGTGCTCCAGATGAAGGCTGTAGGTGCAGGTTGAGGAGTAATATGGAAGGCTATGGTCAGCTAAGCTCCTGGTTATGCAGGAGTCATCTTCTGTGAGGACTCAGGGGACTCCAGATGGGTGTAACTGAGTGCAGATGTGCAGCTGTGTTTGGGCTGAGAGATCTATGGGAATCAGACATTTGGACTAATCTGCAAGCCACAAGGAAGAGAGTGCAAAAGGATCTGGCAAGGAGGTGAGCAGGATCATAGGACAGCCAGGATTGCCACTGAGCCTTGCAGAGTGATGCCCCAGAATGAGCATTTAAAGAGCAGATTTTGTGAATAGACTGAAAGTCCAAATTACAGATCAACAAACACAGCCAGATGGACACTGCTGCCTTCTGGACACCTGCATCATTTATTGATGTTATCAGGGCCCAGCCACACTGCCAAAACTGGAGGCACAGGCCTTTTGCCAAGTCTATGCCCAGCACATCCTCCTGCTCTGCCTCAAGGATGGAAAAAACTATCCAGGGCTCACGCGGTGAGCAGGAACCTGGCTTGGCTGTCCAGCCTTCCTGTGAAAACTTGTCCCAAAAGCCAAGCTGTAGTTAAACACTGTCCTGCCAGTTGAATCATCTGTCTTGCTCCAACTTACTACTGAGCCACATTCTTACCTTTGCTTGTGGAGATTTTCAGCTCTGTTAGTTCTTTTTAAGCAGCTTATCTTTAGCTTTTTATTGAGAATAATGCTATCCTTGAAATCTGTCAGTGCAAAAGATACCCCCATCCACAGTCTTTTCACGTCTGTATGAGTGAATTAAACATTTCCCAAACGACTGGCATAGGACCAATCAGTCCAGACCCTCCCACAACCTTGCTATCAAACTCTCTGAGCCTCCAGAACAGCAGGGCACATCCAGCCTGTCTAACAGGACTGGTATCTGCTCTACAAGGAGTCCTGAATCATGTCCAGAAGTAATTTGGAAAAGCATCAGTTGGCCTGGGCAAGCCGTACCCACAGTGGCAACGGCTGTTTCTTGGCATTGTTTACTCGACTGCTGTAATGGTGCAGAAGAGGTTTTATATTATTAACAGCAGCTCATCATTTGCTCTGATTTTACTTCACATCAGTCTGCTGCAGCATCCGGGAATACTAGAGCCTGCTGCCTTCAGAAACCTTCTGGGGTGCTCACTGGAGACACGGCAATCTCCATCACTTAAATGTCACTAGTGATCTCCCAGAGCTCAATTACAAACAAAAAACCAAAAAACAAAGCATGACAAAACAAACAAGCAAACAAACCAAAAATCAAACAAACAAAACCAACAACAAAACGACAAAAATCACAAACCAAACAAGCGAAAAATAAAACAAACAAGAAAACCCCACACCACAGAAAAACCCAACCAACCAACAAACAAACATAAACAAACAAACAAAAAAAAAAAATCCAAAAAACCCCAAACCCCACAATTTTAAGCCTGTAGCCCAAGGAAGGTGAGATAATTGCCTCTCTGTGAATGTAGCCAGAAAATCCCCAGCCTGTCCTTCCAGAGGCACTGCAAGAAGGTGGCTCAACATAAAAGCTGTGGCTATCTTCTTCCCCCTTTTCAGCGGTTAGTTCTGTCTGGTTGGGATTAGCACAGCATTGGCCATGCCAGCTAGGTGCAGAATTGTTGTCAGCACCAGAAAAATCACTTGCCCTGTGGACGAGCTTAATGCACAATCAGCTGCTCTGGGCAGGGCACAGATTCAGCATGCCCAAGCAGGGAAAGCGAAAAGCAGAACGGTGATGCTCATGCCTGTGGTGGATGAACTCTAACGGGCGGGCTCCTGGTTCATACACCACCGAACACTTCATTTCCCAGTATGAACGGAGATTTGCTGTGTACAACCAGAAACGTGGCACTGCGTGTGCACAGAGCCCAGGGCAGCGGGTCAGCCAGCCTGCCCCAGCCCCTGCTCAGCGCCGCTTGCTGCCTTCGCGCTGCGCACAAAGAAGCGGTAACTGGATTGAAAGGGAGAAAGGGCAGCAGCAAACAGATGCCATCTGCCAGGGACCTGACCCTGAGCCACCCCTCCTTGAAACAGTGACTCCGGTGTCAGCAGCAAAGCTCTGCTTCCAGGGCTGAAACACAGAGCGCTTGACCTTTAGGTGACAGTTTGCAGCGTGTCAGCTCGAATGGCACTGCGGGGAGGGGGTGGCTGCTGTTAAGGTGTGTGATATCACCCCCAAGCAGGAAACAGCAAAATTTCCCTTGGGAATAAAAAAAAAAAGCGCCTGTGATTTCTCCCGGTGTTCGACTTCGTGGTTCACTGCGCCACAGATCCTCTGTTGGAGAGAAGAGCTTATCACCAGGGTACCTGCATTTCTCATAAAAGGTAAATTGCCTTTTAACTCCTCTCCATTGCTTTAGAACCGTCCTACTTAGATCTAATGATGTGCAAAAGTTTACAAAGCATTTTCAGATGACCCGGAATGCTTGCCAGCTTGCGAGTAGAGCAAATAGCTTAGCCAGGATAATAGAGAGGAAATCCACTGAATAGCTCAAGTCATTAAGATGTTTGCATTTGATGAGACAACCACTACCAAGGGCCAGCGAAAAAGAACTGAGCCCGTGCTGCTCAGGCAAGGTGCTGAGGCATGCCCAGCATCCATCGGTGACCTCCCAGCACCCACCGCTGACCTCCCAGCACCCACCGCTGACCTCCCAGCACCCAACGGAGGGGAGGGTTCTTAGGCTCATCTTTTCCCAGTGCACCAACTGGATTGCTTTATGCCCGAGGTCTTGAAAAGATAGAATAAACTATTCACAGAAACAAATAAAAACTTTTAAATAAAATAAAATAAAATAAAATAAACCAAAATAAAATAAAATAAAATAAAATAATAATCCCATAGTAACCACATCTGTATCGTTCCAAACATCTGTGGGGAGAAGGGTTGAGACCTCACTGGTGCTTGCCTCGGGAAGCAGCCTCAACCTGAAATTATAGGGTGGAGTTAAAAACCTCTTCCTATCCATCTCCATCCCTGTAGCTTTCAAACATATTTTACAGCTCAAACGAAACTTTATCCCCCCCTTTACTGCTGAGTGAAATGTGCCCTTCTTCCCAAGAGTAACTGCCCGGGGAGTGGGGAGGACCACGGCAGGAGGGCTAAGTGCTGACCACTGTGAACTCCGAGGATCAGGGAGGAGGTAAGGGCATGCAGACTAGGAGCCCTCGGGCTCTTTTGGGGTATGCCCCTTCTCACCACACACCCTTGGTAAAGGAGGCTGAGACAATTGCAAATACCTTAGGAGCAGCAGATGTGCAGGAGGATTTTATCTTTGTCATTCAGCCCCAGGGACAAATGCAAAGGGAAGGCAGAGGGATCAGGACTGCAAGCAGATATATTAAAAAAAAAAAACCCAAAAACTATTTCACACTGATTGCTTCTGTGAAGAGGCCAGGAGGGAGTCAGACACCTTCAGGCAAGCTGTTATAAAGGCCCTTGTACCTATCCAACTCTCAGCTCCGCTGTGGGAGATCCTGTGATGCCATCAGGACTTCTGTCCACTTGCTGCAGAACACTTGACCTTCCTCCTTCTCTGTCTCCTAATATTTTCTTTCTCACACGAGGGTCCTGGTTCTGGAGGGAAAAAAAAATTAAAAATAGGGTTGCTGGTGCTTGAGTGGGAGATACTGCTCTGGGGCTTGTGTTTTACCCAAACTGCCAGAGCACTATCTGAGGACTAATGCTGGGTGGTTATATTAGAACAAATCCAGATTAACTCTGCTTTTTCTCTTCAGCTGGCTGAGCCAACTCCACATGACCAAGTGGGTGTCTGTAAGGATATCAGAGAATGCATGTCCTTCCAGAGGGACGTTAAAGTCATCCCTAATTGGGCTTATTATGTGCTGACTCCCTGTGTGTCATTTCAACAGCTCAAGGGTCCCTTATAAGAAACTGATGAGTTCAGAGCAGTGTACATAACACAGAATTACAAAAAAATTCTTCCCCAAGCCTCATTTTCCTTTGCAGAAGGCACAACAGCACTGGATCTTTTTTATAACTAGATAAATACTGTGACAGTAGCAATTGTCTGCAGTGAAAAAAAAAAATCCCAGAGCAACTGAGATTAGTCACAAGTACAGTGCTGAAGTCTTCAAAATCCACTTCTGCACCAGGGAAGCTGTGTCCTTTGCAGTGCCATTGCTTTCTGACTTGACCCTCTTCTGATGCAGCACAGGCGATGTTCCAGGGCTATGGAGTTCCTCTTCCTGTGACAAGAAGATGGGAAATTTTCAGACAGGCAATTGCCGAGATTTGCTAAAAACTGTGTTAGGAGCGGTTTCATGGTCACTTAGTGGATGCTGGATTTGCACATATCCCCCACCTCACCATTCATAAATATATACACAAGTGTCATTTTATTCACACATCTTGGCAAAAGGCCCGTTGAATTCAGCAGAGGAGTCCATTGACTTTGGTAGACTTTGCACATTGCGGGTGAGAACAGATGGAGGCTCCATTCACCAGTTGCCACTCGTTATTTAAAGCTTATTATTGTTAAAGAGTTTTGTTAATACATTCACAAATGAAGCGCGATCCCAGCGCTGTAACCACCGCTGCGTGCTGGTGAATGGCAGACACGGTCTTGCAGCAAGGATGGAGAGAACAAAGGACAACCCCTATAAAGGGCTTACAAACAGGAGTTTATTGGCCCACTTATCTCCCAGCCTTTAGAAGGCTGTCGGTCTGCAGTCAGTGCTTTCTGCCCACACAAAAAAGGCAGTTTCTAATGGTCCCCGTGTGAGACATCACAGATCTGACGCAGAAGAAAGAGAAAGCAACCACACATGAGCTCAGGTCCTCTCTTTTGCCAACAGGAAGGTCCTGTGGGTTTTTGGCAGGGGCTGTGCAAAGCCTTTCCATAAGCTATAGATATCCAGAGTGGAAACCCCCTTTGAATCATGAAGGAACAAGTTTTCTGAGCACAGAAAGGGGAAGGGAAGTCTTCTAGAGCAAAACATCTCCCTATACGTGGATGCTGCAGCTTCAGTGAACGGCTTTCCTCCAGGGACCCACACCATTGTTTCTCCAAACTAGTTCTCATCTCACTCCAGTGGAGATCCACAACCCTGTGTACTAAAGAAAGCAATGTAGGGACTGCCCAGCAGCTCATGGGCACGCAGTGCTCAGCTGCTGGCTTTTGTAAAAGGCAGGAGATGTTTCCATTGCCTATGGGGCTGCAGGGTTTTAACAGCCTAAAAAATGTGCCAGTAGTTCAGGGATTTCCAGCATTAATAAAGCAGGAGGGCCAACAGCTGTCACAAAAAAGCTAGAAAGAGAAGTTAAAAATCCATGTGGAGTTTAAGGGGTAAGATAAAAAACGAAAAAGACTTTTGGGGCTAATCTAGAGGAAGCACTAACAGCTCCAGCATGGGAGTAGGAAGAAGGAGAGGAATGACTTAGTCCAAAGTAAGATTGCAACCAGCAAAAATCGGTCACAGAAGAACAAGGAAAATTTTTCTCACTGCAAGCCAGAGACCTGAACGCATGGCACTGCTTCTCGAGACAGTGTTGTGGCAAACACGCCTGGCACACAACACGAAAACCACTCCCTGCTGCAGGTCAGCAGCCTGAGCAGGTCTGAGCCATCAGCAGGTAAAGCACCCTCTGAGACAGAAATAAATAATTAGCATTGGTCTATGCAAATACCCCAAAAGATAGCACTGCTTACACATGTGGCAAGAGGTAATTATTTTTAGCTCCCAATATCTGATAAAAATGGCATCAGTGCAGCCTCCTCTAACGGTGGCACATTCCTGGTTGTTGGTTTTTGGAGTGCAGCAGCTGGGGAACTTCTGCAATTCAAGCCTGGATGCTGTGCAGGCTCACACATCTTGGGGCTGCTTCATGTTTTAACTAGAGAGCAGAAAAGGTTAGTGACAGGCAAGTTTGGGGATTACCTCTGTCACAGCTCCATCGCCTACAACTGAAAACTAAACTTAACGTTTCCTGATTTTGTCTTCTTTTGTGTCGAAATAAATGTGGTAGTGGGACTGTGTGAAGGTGTCAGAGCTTTGGGGCTCTCACAGCAGCAGGAAAGCACATTTCTGGTCCCAAGAAACGCAAATCATCCCTAGAAACAGGAAAATAACTTAGTTGTGTCCTCAGTAGGCTTTCATTTCTTGTGCTGGTCTCTGTGGCTTGGGGTTTCAGAGCTATGAAGCTGCTCCTGGTGTCAAGTGTTTCACAACCTCAGGCATTCATAGAGCTGTGTGCAGTGCTCTGCTTTACTTCAGAGGAAGGTCTTCTCAACCCTCTCACACGGGTTTTACATCACTGAAAACCATATGAATGGAGCTGAGGGATCTCAGGCACATGCTTAATGCAACTCCTCTGAGAAGGGAGCCAGCGTAAGAGGCCATCAGGGAAGCCAAGAGAAGTTTGCTTTTGTTCTGTTGTGATGGGCGCTCAGTTTGGCACTTCCAGGGATGGGAAAGAGCCAGCTGAGCCTTGGGAAGGGACAGAACAAATGGACCAGTTTGAGAAACAAGTGTATGGAGAAACGGACCTCTTCCTCCTGTACCATCAAACGGCCTCAGTTGAGGCAGCAGCCACATCAGGAGCATGACAAATGCTTCAGGTCCCAAAGACTCTGGGCATGGTCTGCACCTTGTCAGCTGTCTGGATGGTTTTTCTGTACCTGCTGCATGGACAGTCCAGCAGTCTGAGCAGCAGAAGAAAGGATTTGTCAGTCCTTCAGTGGTGGTCTTTGCATCCCTGGGGGACTTGCTTACTGCCCAGGTGCTCACACCACCTTTGTAACGGGAAAGAACATGGGCCAGAGCTGCCAGAAAAGAGGTTCTGACCACTAGAAATGGACTTTGTGTGAGATCTTTACAAGAGAAAGTCACAGGTGACAGTGAAGACTGCATGGGACATGCAAGTGTGTCCTCAGAGAAGACAAGACACCCACAGTTTCCAAGTAGACGGTCTGTGGGATCCTCTGTTTGCAGACTTCCTCATGAGATTTGTCACTGCGGCGCGGCTGCTCTTTGGGACCTGGGAGGCTGACTCTTTGAGGTAGTTTCTGCTTAATTGCAACCGTTTTCAGCACTGTGAAGGAATGCTACAACTTACTCAGACTGAGCTGCAGGATGGAGTGTTCCTCTCTTGGAGAAGAGCTGTCATCCAGCTCCTTGGTTTGCTTTTCAGTTGCTCCATGGACCGGTGCAGCATCGCGTAAGGCAGAGAACAGAACTGGCCCTTGTCACACTGCAAAATGTCATCAGGAGTAGGAAAACCAATTTGCCCAGGTGTGAGCTCACGTGATTTCACTACTGTCAGAATCAGACAAAAACTTCCTTTTCATGTTTATTAGAGCAATGGTAGACAATGGGAATTCCCATTTGCTTGAAAAAAATGGCATTTTGTGTAGTTTGAAATAAAAATAGCTCAATAAATACATTGTTTCTGTACTTTCATGGATAAATCCAAGGTTTATTCTAGATGTTATGCAAACATTTTTTACCATTTTTTCCAACTCCTCTCTAAATTTCACATTTTCTGATTTTTAATGAGCAACAATAGACAGCAAGGGATCAAGAGGAAGGGAAGTTTCTTCACTCATGGGGAAATATATTTCATATTTAGCTTTCCCCAGGAAGCTGAAAATGGACACCTAGTCCAGAGGGAAGTTGTTGGCATCCGTGTACATCTCAGCCAGCACTGCCTGGGGTTAGGCTACGTCCTCCTTGTAAGGCAGAGCAGCTCTAAAGCCCATCCAAGGTTACCCACCTGAGATCAACCATGGGCTCTGACAGACATCCCTCTGCAGCTGGTGTGACAACGTGGATTCCTAGAGGCTGGATCGTGGCTGCTAACACAAACACTCATTAGAAATTGTTTGGAAAGCAAATATGCTGCTCTCACTATAGATTTTTTCTTGTAGTGTAGGTAAGATAAAGCTGCATTCAGTGCTTGAGACACAGAGGTAAAGCCAGGGCTTTGTACACGGGCGTAAGTGATGACACCAACCAGCAACCTCTGAGGGCAGAGCCCTCTGGAAACTGCTGTGGGGGTCCCTGTGTGCTGAGGTCCTGGAGGACCAGAAGGAAAGTCTCCAGGTGGCCCCACCCTTAGAAGGGGTAAGACAGACCCTGGTGGTGTTGTCCACCATAGCTGTGCTGAGCAGGAGAATGGGGATGATCAGATCAGTCTCAGGGAGATGTGACCCTTGGATAACACAGGCCATCTTCAACCAAATGTAAAGCATAGCGAGGCCACTCCAGGTCGGGCACCTCTGCCTGCCTGAAACCCTCTGTCTAAGAAAAACTGAGCAACATTTCATTAGGGTCCCGCTGGAATCATGGAGTCCACACAGATCACTTGTAAAGAGCTGGATCACTAGGGGACTCCTCATGAGCTTCTTCCCAGCAGTGGGACCTGGGGTCTCTGTCCTTTAAGATTTTCAAAACTTGCCTGGACAAGACCCTGAGCAACCTGTCCTACCACCCCAGCGAGTCCTCTCTGAATTATGCTGTGATTTTACACTCCACATCCTCATTGTGCTGAAGCACATCAGGAGTGACGTCCTTGAACAGAATAATGCCAGAGTCACAGAAGATGAATGAATCCTGCTGTTTCTACACATCTTAAAATGGTTCAGGGAAGAAAGTGAATGTATGTGAGTTAGAGAGGAACAGAGTTCCTCCAGTCCCCTCTTTCTCTTTCCGCTTCAGGGCTTTTTGTCGAGACTACAGGAACAGCATCTCTTGGGTCAGAAAGGGGCTTGAAGGGCTTGTATAGAGGTTTTTTCTCACCTTACACATATCCTTCCAAGGCTGGACTTGGTCTTGCGGTGGTTTCAGCTGTGGTGAATGAGCACACTGCCATGGACCTGATGTGCATGCAGTGCCTTCCATACAATGATTGAGACGTGCATCTCTCAGGCAGACTGCAACTGAGCTCACCTTACAACAAAAGCTCTATGTCCTAGGCAGCTTCCCTACACCTCAAGCCCCTTCATCAGTGAGCTGTTTTAACAACATCTTCTTTAACCATTTGGGTTGGCCATGTACCTGCTGCCTTCCTCTCCGTGCTAACCCAGGCACCACATAGCCCACAGATGCACATCTACATGGCGTCCTGTTTCCTCATACAGAGCCACCCTGGGAGGTTGTGGAAGTCTCTCTCTTGTTTGTTTGACATCTGTGGGCATGCCCAATGGCTTTACTGAGAAAGCCATTTTTTTTTCCACACAGAAATGACTCTTATGCTCAAAAAAGGCCATGCCTTTGGTCTGCAAGGCCATGTTTGGCCCAAGGCAGGACACTCTCCATCACCTGTCCCAGTGCTCTTCTGCACCCAATGCAGCTAGTTAAAAAACATGGGCTCCTTCCACTCAGGTCCTGGAACAAAGACAGAAAAAAGGCTGTTTATTCTATATTTCAAAGATGATTCTTCAAAAATAAGCAAGTAAAAATTCTGACCCCAGCTGTAGTCCCACGTGTGAAACCAGCCTAGGTGGAAGAGAACCACAAAGCGTTTTGCTCCCAGAAGGCATCATTGTGCCAAGGTCAAATCCAAATAGTTCTCAGCTTGTCAGGTTTGGGGGGTTGGACTTGCTAAACAAAACTTGAAACTTTCTGCTAGAGTTACCTTAAAAACCACAGTAAAATCAAACTCCTACATTTCCAGGGAAAAACAGCGTGAGTTGAACATGGGACCTAATCCCTGTGCAGAACTGGCCCTCCTCGCCCACCCCACATCCAGCTCCACGGGGAAGGATGACTCCATAGTGGCCATCACCTGACACAGCAGCTCTGCTGCCAATTCCCAGGCCAGATGGGAAGGTCACATCTGTGTCCCCTGCTCCTGATGCTCCTCTCCACAAAGGTGCCATTCTATGCACCCAAGCCCAGACCTAAGGACCAATCTGCACCAGTGCCAATGTTTCTCAACGGCAGCCTGGTTCTGAGAAGCAGTTTGGCTCTGTGGCTGGTATCAGTCAGCGTGCGCAGAGCCTAAAAATAGAGACCCTCCACTCTCACAATGACTCAGAGATGCAGAAGGGAAACCCGCAGGCTCTGTGCTTGGCTGTCCCCTGAGCTGATTGAAAAGTTTTAATCTAAAACTTTGTTTTGACACAAAACAGCTTTTTGAAAAACAAACTAACCAAATAATAATAGTAATAATAATAAAAAAAACCCCCAAACACCAAACCAGAACTAAACCTCATCTCTCACCGCCAAAGCCGCTGGAAGTCTTCTCATTTTGTCTAAGTTTGGAAGAGGACTTGGCCAGAAAATTACAGTATTTTGTTTTTGTTTTTTTTTTTACTCTAGTTGACAAGGTCCCTGCAAGTAATTACCTGCTAAGCTATTTCTTGGAGACACATGAGAGCACAGGAAATGGTAACACAAGTGAAAGGTGTGCAAGTCCTCTGGAACTTTCCTGGGCAATACAGCACACTTTCCAGACAGCTCTAATTCCAGCTCGGGAAGAACACACATCCACCAGCTGGCCTTGTTAACCCCCAAAGGGAGATGATCCTCTAGTCTTTTAACTCCCTCTGTTCAGCCTCTGCACTGGGGGCACGAGCCAGTGCCACTCGGGTTTTAGCCCTGCCATAGCTGATGGTGGTCTGGAGGCTGAGGGTGCTGGTGGGGAAGCAGAAGAGAACTGGGATCCTGTTGCGGGGTGCACTGCTGCTTCAGTCTATGCACCCCATGAGGACAGAAGGTCCTTCCTCTCAGGCCCTCTGTTTATCCCCCAGTGGTTACAGGTCATTTTAAGAGTGGTCAGGCACTGGGGCAGGTGCCCATAGCTGGTGAAGTTTACAGCCTGCACATTTTCAGAACAGCTGGACAAGGCGAGGAGCAACCTGCCCCAGCTTTGACATTAGGAGGTTGGACTAGACACCTCCAGGAATCCCTGACAGCCTTCATTTTTCCAGGTGCAACCCCTCTCAGTGCTACCTCGTGGAGCTGGACTAGCACAACCTGAACTCTTGATAGTGGTGGCAAGCCCATGAGCAGAGGGGCAGAGTGGGCCGTGGCAGCCAGGCACTGACCCAATCCGTAATTCAAGCCTTCTCTGCTTCCTCTCAAGCTCCACTGGACTTGTTTTGTCCTTCCCTATTTGGAGGTGACTGGAGGAGCAGCAGCGTAGGGACACTCAGTGCAGGAGTCAGGCTGCGGGACAAAAGCACCTTGCTCACGAGGTGAGCCCCACATCCATGCTGCCAGCTGCGCCTTCGCAGAGGAGCTGGGCACCAAGCCAGGCTCTTCATTTCCCTACATGGTCCCCAGAGACAGGACAGACTGGGCTGGCTCTGTGGTGGCGCCCGTGTTGGACTGTGACTCTACAGAAGCTTCCCCACTGCATGCGCAGGGCTGTGGAGGTACGACCCAACCTACTCATGACAGTTGGGATGCTGAAAGGCTTCAGCTGAGAGAAAACAAAACTGCTGCTGAAGTTGTTTCACTCCGTGTTAGCAATCAAGCATGCACTGTGGTAAGAGCTGTGTCATGGGTGTCTCATCCTGCAATTAACATCTCCTGAGAGCAGCCTCACCACCGTCTCTCCACTCTCTTGCCCCTTCATGCATCACGGACAGCAAGCCCAGCTCCAGCAGCAGGAGAACATGAGCAGACACCCCTGTAAGAGGCCTTCAGATGCCACATGAAATCCCTGTATTGTCAAAAGCCTAAGGGCAAGCACAGCAGGAGCCGGGCTCAGTCCCTGTCCCAGCCCTCTGTGGACCAGCAGCCCAGAGGATGCACTGGCACCAGTCTGACCCTGCAGCTGGAGAGGACCTGGTGTCCCAGCGTGGGGCTGCCCCAGCGGGAGGCACAGCTGGACCCACAGCTGGAGCGTATTCCCAGCTCCCGAGGGAACATTGGCACATCTCTGAGCCTTGGCTCCCTCCAGTACAGGGCAAGGGGAGCCAGGGAAAATGAGATCAGCCGATAGCGACGGGATGCCAGTAATTCCTGCAGACAGCTGGGATGAGAAAGACCTCAGAAAGCCACCCCTCCTTCCCTGTCAGGATCAACCCTACATAAACTAATAGACCATCTGCCTGCTGCCCTGGCGTGCGACCTCAGACGCCTGGCAGCAAGAGCTGCAGGTGGAGACAGATCCTCCAGCTCCATCCAGAGTTCCACAGTCAGCACTAAAAGCTGAGATCCCCCACCTACTATGCGCTCCCAGCTGGGCTGTTCCCTTTCCAGAAACCCACCATCACTTTACCCACCCCTTGCTCACGTCTGAAGCCACACAGAGGCATCATGTTGTCTGTTGCCACCACATGCAGATTACATGTGTCCCCTGCATGACAGTGGTCACTGCTTCCATGACCATGGTGTGGGCTTTATTGTGTCCTGCTGAACACTACCCAGAACTTCAGCAAGTCCATTAGGAATAAGGTGGCCTGCCCTGAGCTTACCCGATAGCTGACACTGCCACGGGCATCTGCCAGATGGGGTATCTGAAGAAAAGACATTTGATGGTCCCTGTTCACAAGGGTGGCTGCTGGGTCTCAGCTGAGGAGCAGGTGCAGGAACCTGTGCCCACCTTTCATTCCTCTTCTGTCAATGCCTTGCATGCCAATCTTCAGTCAGGACAGGGTCCATCCCATGCTCTTACCAGTTTCAGACTCCAAGAAATCCAAATAACAATTTCTGCTGAGAGAATTACTGAATTTTCAGTTAAATCATTGAACCGGAAAATTATTTTATAATCAGTTCCGATCAAGCCACATCTATTTGTTCTTTTTCTCACTGGCAAAGAGATTAGCCAGGAATATTTTGTTCCTGGTGAAACAAAATTTCTGCTTTTATTATAGACCTTTCTAAGAAAGTCAGGCCTTTGGCCTTCAGGAGCGTCAGTTCACTTCCAACTGACACCCCAGGGCTGAGGCTCAGTGAGGACACCGGGTGCTTGCTCTGAGTCCTTCCTCCACCCATGGATGTCTCCCATACCATCAGATTAGGAGATCCCAGCCCCTATAGGAAGAACCATAACGCCCAGGCTGGCAAGATGTTCTCACTCTCCACGGACCAATAATTATTCCATTATTCCTCACAAAGCAGAGAGGACTGAGACAGTCTTCCACCTCCTGGCTCTAAACACCCACAGCAGAACAAAGGCACTCCACAGCTTGGCAGCTGTGGGAGTCCAGCCCCAAACATCTTATTCAGACCAAAAAGTCATGTCCAGTTTCCTATGACCATCACTGGCATTCCCACAAATGCCATAGTCACTGCGAGAAAAGTCGTTCTCTGTTAATAATGATACTTGAGTTGGTGGAAAACACTGGGAGTTTTTCCCCCGTGAGATGAAACAGTATTTTGTTTTGATCTGAATCAAGGTTTTCTTTTAATTTTAGTCTGAAAAAATTTGGAGTTGATGGCTTTTTTCCTTTCAGTCCCAACCTCTTGTCATTTTTTTCCTCTGAAGCTGTCAATCCCCTGGATGTCCTGGTTAGGTTTCTGAAATTTATAGATACAAGGTAGGATTCAGATCCCCATGAATTTGCCAGCTGCACTTTAAACACAGCATTTTCTCTATGTTACAAATAGCCAGAATAGATGTGAGAGAGTCTGCTCTGAAACAGGGCCCTTGGACAAAGACAGAAGCATAGTGCGCCCAAAATGCTCATGATGAATAGCAGCACAGAAATGTCACTGCTCCTACACACCAGCCCATCATTAAATACTTCCACTTTCTTTAGTGAAATGACAAAAACCTAGCTGATGCTTTCAGCACAGCACAAAAAACTCTATCCACATCTGCCTTAAAGTGTCAGATTCATGCAGGAAGCAGACGTGTTCCTGTGAGATTAGCATCTCTGTCTCAAACATGTTTGTGAAAGGTGAGAACACGCTACTAGCACAGTACAATGTTCCTGCTGTATCTCCATGTGTTTTATTGATGATAACCCTCTTAAAATGAGATTATATGCTCTTTAGTTACCTTCGGTGTTGTTAATCATAACTAACTCAAAGGGGTTTCCGAGCACTCCTATGTAGCCTCCTAGAACACCTAGAAAATAACCCTTCTAACTCAGTCCATTAAGACCACAGCAGAGCTCTGCTCTATGGCAGCTGAAGCTCTGCCCTTTGGTAACACTCAACGAATTTAATTCTGCCACCACTCTTTATCTAAATTCCCGTGAAGAAATGGTAGTTCTCAGCTCTGATCAGTGCAGTTTGAAAGCTCAGAGAATTGAAAAATCTGCTTATTTTTAGTGGAGGCTGATCCAAATTTCCTGACTGCAGGAAAAGGAATCAAAGATGCTGCTGGAGAGCAACAGTAAGTCAAGAAGTCCTCTTCTCCCACTGGGGAGGCCAGGGTGGCTGTTCCGCATCCCTGCCTTTTCCACTGGTTGAGGGCAGGATCGGACTCTCTTGATGCCAGTGAAGAGTTTAAGCCATCTTCTCACCTTTTTACAACAGCATAGGGAGAATTCTTCTGTAGCTACACTATGTGGTTGAGAGGTTGAGTTGGGACACTCAGAATCTGGGATTGCTGTAGAAACACTCATCTCTGAAAAGCTGCTCCAGTGTTTTGGTAGGTGAGTGCCCTGTGTCTCACATCTCAGATCTTCTTAACAGTGGTGCATGTGACCACACCCCAGTCACGAACATCTTTGTTGGGTTTAGCTCCATCTACAATGGCCAGAAAGGTAGCTCAAGATCAGATTAGCTCCTCACCCATGTTAGCAATCTACAGGAGTGCGTTGAGGACTGGCTTTGGGGCTCCTTTTCTTGCATTCCCAAGAGACACCTTCCTGATTCCAGTATGGTTCAGTGCCTCCTCAGCAGCACTCAGGGTAGCCTCTAGCTACCTGGCCTGCCTGTCAAACCCAAGCCTAGCTCAGCCTTTGCAGATCCCCAGCACTGGGCAGCAGGGCAGACCTTGAATTCACAGTCAAACAGGACCATATTTTCATCACAGGAAAAGCCAAGGGAGTCTTTCTGGGGGTTCATTTCCTCAAGCCATCATTTGTCTCCCTCCTCAATACCCATAGAAGGTATTCTAGGGATAGTTTTGGAGCCATAGATATTTTTATCAACAGCAATCATGTGTGTTTACGAAGGTATTTCAGTTTAGTAAGCTGCATTCATGGACTGTGATGCCAGTTCCGGTGCTTGTGCTTCACAGCAAATGTGGACAAATTAGAACTTCTTAGATTGGGATTGTTAGATTTCCTGGAAAACTTGCAGCAAAAATCTGGGTGGAAAAAAAAAAAAATTACAAAATCCTACATTCTTTATCCAGAAGAAGAAAACATAATTTGAAGTGGTAACCTCTGACTCCCACAGAGTGGTCAATGTCCTGCCTCCTTCTTGTGGCTCCTCTCCAAATCCGCAAGTGACTCCAGTTGTCCCATGCATGGCAGGAAGGGTGGTTAGCTGCGAGGTCCCTTCAGTGTGTGGCTGCCCTGCCAGCCCACTGAGCTTACAATGCTTGGAAAGGATTCATTTGGGAAGCCTTTGTGCAGCACCAAAGCATTAGTGCTGGTCCCTCTGTTCTGCTCTTTCCATCCCGATGCCACAACCAGAGAGGAAATGTGATTACATCAGCACAGAGAAGCTGAGATGATGCAGCTTGTGGCCACGCAAGCAGGACTGAACTAGCCAAGCAACAGTAGTATTTGGCAATGGTCACATTCTGGCACAGAGAGAGCTCTGCCATTTCCAAGACCTGCACGTCCATCCATAAGAGACTGCTATATTTAGTAACTGTGCTGGTGGCAAAGACCCAGCCTCCAGGATGTTGATTCAGACACCCAGACACTCAGCCACTTCCTGTTTGGATGTACTAAAATTATTTGCATCATTTAAAAAGTGATGTTGGTTAAGGGAAACAAAGGAGGAGGCTGAGAGACCGGTTATATACACATGTACAGCGGAAAAAAAGCAGAACAAATTGTCTCCATCTCCCACCAGTAGCACACACATACAGCATGTCCCCAGCAGCCACTTTCACCAGTCCCCCTGCCCACTGGCACTCGGATTGCCCCAGCAGCGCAGTAAAGCACTGTGATCCCTTGCTAAGCCTCCTCCCAGGCCAGCCCAGGGTGACCCAGTATCATCTCTAGCTACAGATCAGGAGCAGAGACTTGCCCATGTGATGTGGTCTGCAGGCTAGAACAGGCACTAGGAAGAAATACAGGCTCCAGCATCTACCTCTGCTCTGCCACCCAAGCAGCTGGTGACAAGCTTTTCATAGCAAAATGCAGCTTTCCACTGTCAGAAAGTCTTTGCAACTCTACTGTGGACATACATGTGACACCTGATATCTTCTTGAACTTCTGGGGACTAGATGTCCAGTGGCATGAATGTCTGCCCTGAAGGCTTTGGGAGTGACGTAAGCTGGACTCAGCTCTTGTCTTGTCACTTGTGTACCTAAGGTCTCACCCTTCATCTGCAAAAGCTGCGGAGTGAAAGGGCAGGCAGGATTCAGTTTGGGCTGGCTGCTTCTGGGGAGAGTGGTGATGGAGAGAAACGGTGCCCAGCACTGCTGGCCCCGACTCTGCCAGCCTGCGGAGTCACAAAGCCTGGCCCCAGGGCCGTGCCAGGGCTCACGCCCAGAGGGGAGTCCAGACACCTTGCTAAGGAGCTGCAGATATGCAGAGTCATCATCTGCCCACTCAGCTGTCCCAGACTGTGCAGGCAGCCAATGCCTCTGTGGCTTCTTCACTTCCAGAAAAGAGGCCAAAAACGATTTGCAAAATATATTTTGGGAATCCTTGAAAGTGATCCCTTCCTCGCTGTCTGCAGGACCTGGATGTCTGGTAATGCCCAAATGCTCCATGCTCAGCTCATCCCTAGTTCCCAGATACACAAAAAACCCCAGACCTTTACTTCAAATATTCAAGAAGGGAGTTGTCCTGGATGCTTCACATCCTACCTCTAAAATATGATCAGTTTGGCCTTTCTTCTGTTTTTCCAAAGCCTTACTAATCTATTCCCAATGTCTAGGAAGGCTGATGACTCAATAGGTTTTTTCCCCACAGTCTGGACAAGCAATCTCTTGGCAAAGGCTGTTTATGACTTAGCTCCAGCTAGATTTACCTATCCTGCCATCTTTTTAGCCAAGATGTAATTAGTCATGTGGACCAGGAGCTTCAAAAGTGACTGGATATCTTTGTCACTTGACTTTTCACACCCACCTTGCAGCTGGGCACCTACAAATGAAGGTAATCACATTTCACCATCCCTCTGAAAAGTCTTTGCCAAAGCACATTTTCCAAGCTCAAATTAGGTGAGTGCACTGTTCAAGCTAAGGAATAAAAGGCAAATTACAAATAACAGATCACAAGAAATGGGTTCTGAGTCATCCTCAATGACAGAGGCTCTGCAATCAGAATCTAGGTCATAACTGCACTGCTATTGTATCTGCAGGAATATAATCTGGCATCCACAGTCATAGCTGTGTTGAGTCAGCAAGCGAAACAAGACATAAAAAAATAGCTAAAATGTTATTTTTGTCTGCTTCTAGCAACTGTTTCAGAATATCTGTCATCACAGCGCAAACATGCAAAGTCACAGACTAAGATTTCTCAGAATAAAGTTGTAATTTGATTACTGCAAAGTGTTTTAAGCCTCAGGTCAAAAGTTCCCAGCTCATAGCATCCCAGACTTCCTCACTTTTGAATATACTTTTTGATTTTATCATCCGATAGCAATTTGTCAGGATCATGGTTTTCAAAAATGGTTTTCAGCAATCCTAAGCAAGTCTGACACAAATCAAGGGTGATGGTAGAAGGAAGGATCCAGGGCCTTTTGCTCACAAAGAGGACCATGCTGTCAGCTCCCTGAGGTTAGAGGAGCACTGCCTGCTCTTGCCACCAGGCCTGGCCAGGAGCAAACCTTCCCCATATCCCCGCACTCAGAGTGTCTGCCGTTTACAACTTACCAAGACACAACGTCCAAACTCAGATTCCTGGACCCACCCTAAACTGCACACCCTGGGTGCTTCTCTGCACTGATCCTGTCCCTTTGAAGAAAGATAAGACTTAGTATTTTAAGCTTCATCTACTTTCCCTTCGCCCACCACGCACTATATCTGAGAGCATGCAAGCTGACCACAGTGCTGTAGAAAGCTAAGCCTTTGATTACAGAGATGAAAACAAAGTTAAAAACATGGGGAAAAGCAAATATAATGACACAAAGGGAGGTGTAGAGTCAAGATCTCTCATGGTTACTGCCCCAAATGCTTTCTGGAGGACATCCCAGATGTAGCTTTAGCAGCCACAGACCTCCTAGACACTGCCTGCAGGAGCAGGATCCTTGCATACCTCCTCCCTTTTCCCAGGACTTCTTTTTCATCCATTTTCTTTCTCTGTTTGGCTCATGTTGGCATTTGTTGGAAGCGTGCAAAGGACTTCTTCTTCCCCACTCAAGTCTCCCTGCCCTTGAAGACATCCTGACTTCTCTGTTGAATTCGCTCCTCCAAGCTTAAAACATCTTCTTGTTCCTCGCAGGGTAGTCACACTATTTAGTAATGCTTAAGGAGCCTGTATCTCAACTCACCTGTGGTTTTCTCCACAGCTCTTATCTTCACCCACGCAACAATATCAAGAGAAGCTACACCAGCTAAGAGCCTTTTTTCAAACAATTTCCACTCCCCTGTCAGTTTAGGGGCTGCTCCATTACCCTGAGTTCTAATACATCATGAACTAGTAGGTTCAAAACTGAGGAGCTGGGGGTATTTCCAGGGCTTCTGAGCAATTAAGCCATGTACTGGCTTTGCAGGACTCCTAGGCTCAAGAGAGCCCAGCATCAACAGCAGAGAGAATCCAACAGGCACCATAGCTCCCCATGGGTTGCTGTTTCTCTTGGTCTGAGTGAGGACAGAACTAATTCTGTTCAGTAATTTTACTTTCCAGCTCAGTTCTTCTAACTCCCTGCACTGTCTGCAGTCAGCAGCCTGTTCTCACAGACAGTGTCTGCTTCCAGCAGTGAGAGCACCCCATGGGTAGAGTCACTACCAAGGGCTGGGGTGCAGACCAAGGCCACTGCTGGACCTTGTGCACCACATTGGGGTGTGCAGAAAGGGAAAGGCAGCACCTGCAGGGAGGAGAGGACAGGGCAGGTGACCCCAAACTGACCAACGAGGGATTCCAGCCCATAGACGTCATATTCATTATAGAACTGAGAGATCTGAAGGGTCTCTGGGCTCTTCTCCCCTCTTGGCCTGCTTTCCCAGCTTTGCTTGGCTCGGCTCGGGTCCTCTTTTGGTTCCTTCCTTGGAGCACCCAAGGAGGCCTCTGTCCATCCTGCCTTCCATCCCAGTCTGCGTGTTCCTGAACCCGGTACCAGAATCCAGCTCCTGAACACAGTCCCACTGGGACTCCCCTGGTGCCTGCTCCACAGCACCAGTGGTGTCGGGGATGTAATTACCATCAGGAGGGGTGGGTTCCACACTGGTTTGTATATATTTGTATATATTCCATTTTTATTATTATTGATTTCCTTTTCATTAAAGCTGTTCCCTTTTCTAATCACTAACTCTCTCTCCCTCATTCCCTTTCTCTTCCCCTGTGGGGAG
The DNA here is from genome assembly GCA_025345505.1 of Todiramphus chloris collaris. NCBI lineage: Eukaryota > Metazoa > Chordata > Aves > Coraciiformes > Alcedinidae > Todiramphus > Todiramphus chloris. Next base: position 627,166 of record JANVCC010000120.1, on the reverse strand, counting down.
GGAGGTGGGATTAACAGAGAGCAGTTGTTATAGGTCTAAGGGGCTGCCCTGACCCTAACCCATGACACTGTTGTTGCCATTCATTGCCAAAACCTTTCTGTTTGGATGAGAGCGAGGGCAACAGCTCCCAAAGAGAAAACTCTTCAAAAGGCACACAGCGTGTTTTCAGCTCTGCTTTAACACACTGAACCCACTGACACCTGGCAGTCCAGCAGCTCAGGTTAAGAGAAGTTGGAGGAAGGACTTGGGCTTGGGTGGAATTGGGGGTGGGTGTGCCTGCGGATGCCACAGGCACTCACAGAGTTGTTTGTTGAAAGAATTTACAAACAACTGTAATTGATTAAGAAATGGTGTAATTATGCAATCTGATGATTACGGAAAGGGGTTATTAATTCACTGGACAGGTCCAGTGAAAGACCAGTCAAAACATTAGGGGAGATGCTGGGGGGAAGAAGAAAAGCTGCATGAATGGCTGCGCTGATATCCAGCAAGCCCTGTGAGGATGAGGAGCACATTCACTTCTGTTTCCAGGACCAAGTGCCATGTGCAGGAGTGGGCAGTGCATGCTGTGCTGGTCACACCACACCTGATTGTCAGCTGTGTTTGCTGCGCCAAGGATTAAACCGATTCAGCCTTTGATTTGATCCAGACATCCCCTGGAGACCACTGTGAGATCCATCTCACCATGACAGGACTATGTCACCTGAGGGTCCCTTTGCAATAGAGTCCAACTCATTTGTTGGACTCTGTTAAAATCAGGGTTCAGCCTGATATTAAGACACTCGTGAGGCATCTTCACTAGTGGAATTTAGGAGGAGGCTGGAAGTGCCAGCTTTGGGGTGAACTGACCTACTCTTGTGTCTCTGCTGGCTCTGAATTAAATGGCTCTGCCACAGCAGTCTGGACACTGGCTGATGGGAGACACCCACCCTGACTCCTGGATGTAGGTGTTTTGATCACAAAATGAATCTGATCCCAGACATTACAGGAGAGGAAAGCAACTGCATGCACTGCCACCTTCCCAACCTGTGCCTCTGCTGCCCTTTCACCTCACACAGACTCTAAGATATCTTGTTGGCAGCAAAGCTCCTGGTCACACCACAGGACACAAGCTCAGAGCAGAGGCAGAAGCTGACTGCTGCCTTCTCCCAGGACTTCTGGCCATTTGACTTCCTTCATTTGGCCAGGCAGACAGGACCAGGGATGCTCAGCTAGAGCCCCATGTGCCCCAGGCTATGCGGGTGCAGATGGGGCATCCCCCATCACCTCCTCTGCCAGATGGAATTTCTATCCAAGGGTCACACAGCACTGTCTGCTCAGGGGGACTAAATGGCACATGAAGACAAAGGGAAAAGCCAGACCCACCACAGGGATATACTGAGTGATCGAGGCATCTCCAAGTCTTGGCTCTAAGGAGCATTGGAGCTTTCTCCCCCCACTTGGCCAGAGCAGTGCAAGCTGCAGGGCACAGGCAGATTACCTGGTCCCAGGCCTGTCCGGTTAATCTGTGCTCAGTTTCTTTATCCTGTCTGTCTATATATAACCTCCCTCCTGGCCACCTGGAGCCATCCTCACACGTCGAGGGTTGGGAGGGCAGGGGAGACGTGCAGGGAGCACTCCCATGGCAGCTCAGCTGCTGCACCAGGCCTGGCATCGTTCGGGGGTGTGGATGGGGACAAGAATGAGCAGCCCCACATGCCCAGTCACACAGGGAGGGACCACAGTCTCCTCTGCATCCCTGGCACCAGGTTGTGGGGTCTTGAATACAACCATGGACAAGCTGGACTCAGACCAAGCTGGAGGAGAAATGAGAGATGCAGAGCACAGAGGGATGAGATTGGGTCACTTCCTCTCCTAGGGCTAAGGAATCAATATAAATGAGGGATTTGCCCTTCTATGGGCAAGCTGGGGATGACAATTCCAGAGAGAAATCGAGGAGCTGGGGGTGACAATTCCAGAGAGAAATCGAGGAGATGAAGACAGGGAAGGGCGAAGTGATGGAACCTGTCCCATCATGGGACTGACGGACAGACTGGTACGGCTGAGGTGGGATGGAGGAGCTGCTGGCAGGAACCTGTCTCCAGGCTAGTGCAGAGGAGGAATTGGGGTTCCACAGCAGGCTATCCGTCTTCCTTACATTTGGATCCACGGTGTCTGATGCAGACCAATTTGCATCCCTGCCACATGCACAAAGCCCTGCATGATGCTACTCAACTGAGGCATCATGTCACACACTGCCACTGCAGACCCCTTGTGGGGTTGCTGAGCCTGCTAATAAACTGCTGGAGAAAAGCCTCTGCTCACAAGGTGCTTTCTGTTGGAGGAAAAAGATGAGAAATCCCAGCTCTCCATGCTGTCAGAATGGTAGTTAAGGAAATTCCCTTTCATCTTTCCAGATGTGTTATGCATTTAAATATTGATCTTTCTCCTTTGCATGTGCTCTGTACCCACTCAGGCTTGCCATGTTTCAACTTGCTCCTCCAATGGAGCTGAGACAACATGCTCAAGGCTCATATCTTGATTTGTTTAGAAAGAAAACCCCATAGTGTCACTCACCCTGGATTTGTCAGCGCAAGCAAAATCAGAGCAGCTCCATGCTGCACAGCCCAGGAGCACCCTGTCCTAGGGAGGTCCACCCACCCTGAAAACCTCCCGTTGCTGCAGATCAAAGCACACTGGGATCCAAGAGCCCTTGTCACAGCTCTGCAGCAGACCATGGTGGCAGCAGGGCCAGCCCCACCAAATCCTGTTTTTTCTCACCAGATCTCATGCAGAGTTTTGCCACTGATTTAAATGAGTTTCCAATATCCAGGCAGCCCCAGGGGGGTTGGCTGTGCCCATTCTAACAGACCCATTTGAAGTATAGAAGGCCTAAGCTACCCTCACAACAGGGGTAATCACTCAAAACATAGAAAACACACCAGAAGTAAAACATGACCAAGAAAAAAGTCATTCATATTCTCTGGAAATCAAAATGTTAGAGCTATCTCTGTAAGGATTACTTCCTGGATTATCTTTCTGGTGTGAGGAAGCATCTTCTCTGAAACAATAATAAAATTCATGGGTAGCAAACTCAAAAGAAAATAACCCATTAAATTGAGCAAAATATATCAAAATGCTATAACCAAAAATCTCACAGCATCTCCAGAACATTTTCCTCTTTCATCTCATTTTCTTCCAGCTACAGAATTGTGACAGTCTTGCAAAAAAAAAAATCCTATCTGCTCAAATATACATTCTTTTCTTTAGTTAAATAAAATATTTGACAAGAGGAAACAACACGGATTTACTGGTGATTAATGAAAACTGTGCTTGTTTAGTGTTTTAATTTAAAGCCATTTCTTATGAGGGACTCACACATCCTCCCCACCCTCAGGAAGTTTACTGTTGTTCTTTCTCACTCTTCTCTCCTCTGCTTGCAAAGCCCAGACCTTCCAGCCTAACGGGATACAGTTGGTCTTTGCATTAAAGTAAACTTGAACAAAATCCTATTTAGCTTGTTCTTGGGGACAATTAGAGCTTCTAGTGCCAAGGGCTTATTTCAGGGAGATTTGGGCAGTTTGGCACAGATAGTTCAGTTTGAGCCACCAGAACTATGTCAGAGTCAGACAAACGGGGAAACAGCTGGACAGACTGCTTCCTGCCCCCTGCATCTGTAGGAGATAAACCAGCACGTGCATGGGACTTGTGGACTCTGTTCCTGCCGGAATTCATGTGTCCCAAACTCCTCTGGGGAGAAGAAGGATGGAAGGAACATGTAGAGCTCTGACAGGAGGGGTCAGGAGAGACAAGTCTACTCCAGGGAGAAGAAACTAGAATAGGGGATGGGAGAGAACCAGGATGACAAGAGTAGCCAGGGCTCTGCACCAGCAGCTGGGCCTTGCAAGTGTGCAGCAAGCACCCAGCCCAGGGATTTATTAGAAACAAGGGCAGTGGCAGTGCTGGGCATGCTTTGTTGGTTAGTCTGCTCTCAGGAAAGCCTGACAGAGGAGCCTGCTCCCTGCAAAGCAACGATTACAGTCTCTGTCCCAAGTCTGAAGGCTCTCAAATCTGCACATCAGGTGCTGAGCCTGTCTGAATGTCCCTACCAGTGTCATAAGGACATTCAAAGAGGACTGGATCATCACCTCGTCTGAGAAATGTAGACCTGTCCCTGTCCATCCCATCCCAGGGTGGAGCATTTGACCTGACAATTCCTGGTCATGGCTGTAGATTTTTTATGAACTACTGATGATCTTTTAGAGAGACACCTCAAATCACCAGTACGATAGAGTGGAGATGAATATAAGTCAGTGGTGGTTCACCACAACTCAAATACCTTATGGAAATCATAGGTCACATAGGCAGCCAAACGCTCCAGCTCAGGTAAACTGGGGGACTCCTCTCCAGCAATGAGGACTCTACTCCCCAGGCTGGTGCTACAAGAGATCCCTGTGTTAGAAGCTAAACCAGGTTGCCCCTGATCTGGCCATGGAGCATGGAGTGGACCCTTGGGCTCAAAACACACGATTGGCCCCTGTCTGGGCCCTAGGTCTGCTTTTGTCTGTAACAGGAAGCAAAGTCCATGTACACGCCATTAATTTCTGGGTCCCTATTGCAGGATTGAGGCATTGCAGCAGCAGTGGGTGCAGGATGGATGGATGGATGGGTTGCTTGGGTCCCAGGGGATGGGAAGTGGCGTTTCTATCACAGTCACATTCTCGGAGCAACATCAGAGGACCATCTGGTGCCTCCCTTCACAGCCAGTGTGAGGGCAGCTCAGAGCAGGGCTGTCCGTACAGGTGTAAATGCACCACAGTGAGGGTACCAGGGAGGCAAGTCCCTTCCTATTAAATGTCTGTATCTCTGTCCCATCAGGGAAAGGGACAGAACAGTCAGGAAGGAAAATCTGTATCTGATTGTTTCACCAGTCCCCCACAACGTGCTGCACCAGGCCATGTCCCTGTGGTCTCCCCACAATCATCCCTTCCTTTCTTGACAATAGCTGAAGAAAGGGGAGGGATGGTGATTTCTTATAGAGTGGCCCTTTCTCTTGCCGTTCAAGGAGTTCCCCACTACCAACTGCCTCCACTGCTCCCATCAGGCAGAGCTGGACCTAGGTAACCACCCCTGCCACTTGTACTGTGTGACATAAAGAGCTTTGCAGACCCTAATGCTTTGGAGCTTACAGCTGCTCATCCAGGTAGCCCCAGGACAGTTATCTCACTCAGCTTCCTGACAGCCAAGTTGTTAGGAGTGAAACTTGGGAGCTCAGAGAGCAAAATGATTTTGGGGTCCCGCCCTTCCTCCACAAGCAGGGTTGAGCAGGGCGAGCATGTGCCCCTACCCGCTCTTGAAAGCATTGGCTCTGCTTCCTCCCTTGCTTCTCAGGAAGCAGGAAAGTCACACGCTGACCTATGAGCAAGTGCCCTGTGAAGGTTAAGCAAGAGGTGCTGACAGCTTCTGTCTGGGAGCCAGCAGGTAAGTCAAGAATTTCCCTAGTACATGCCTCAGCTTTGGAGTGGAGTGAGCTGCAGTGTTGCAACACCTCCTACAAGCTCAGAAGACACATTAAAGCAGTTCGCAGGATGGAAGCACTTCTTCTAGGCCTGTTGCATAATCCTGATAAGTAGATAAGCCAGTAATATTTGCACAACACCATGTCCCTTCATTGGCCTCGTTACTAGTCTCGTTTTGCAGGGCTTAATTCAGGGGATCTGATGGATTGAGGACACCTTTCAGGTCATCTTGGGAGGTGGCTGTGACCTCTAGTGTTGTGCTACTGGGAGCATTAAAGGGACAGGGACACCTCACTGACAGTTGTATTTTATGCCTTGCAAATCTGTCCCAAAGAGATTTTGGAAATGGCCCTAATGACACCTAAGGAAAGGACTTGGGCAGCTTCTCATGGAAAGACTGTGCCAATGCAAAACCATCATGGGAAGAGAATAGTGACCTGCCAGAGATGAAATAAGCTTTGCACCAACACAGACACACACAGCTCGGGGACATGCCGAATAGACTATTTACTTGACTCAAAGGGCACAGGATGTGGGCACTGAGCAATGCTGGGGCTCAGGTGTCAGGGAAAAAGACAGGACAGAGATGAATGTGTTGACCAAGCACAGACATGGTCCAGAATCTGCTAGGACCTGTTCTGATTCAGTAAATGCCCTTTCTGGAACTTATCAGGCTGCCCAGGGGAAGAGCATGGTAGCATCTACCCAGCAAAGAGATGGCATCACCTGTACTTTGGGCTGTGGGTGCAGGGAGAATCCAGCCAGCAGGCTCCAGGGATGTGCCCCAAGCACAAGGGCACAGAGTACAACACTCAGCTCTGTACTTTGGGTACTCACAGAGTCCTTTGTTGAGCCAACAAGCAGGGGACGATGTTGTGCCAAAAGCTGGCCTTCCCTCCAGGAGCTTTCTACAAACAAGTCCCACACCTCACACCAAAAGAGACCTGGAGGGTCAGAGCAGGAGGCTCTGTTGGGATGCTACTCACAGCACATTGTGCACAAGCCTGGACTAACAGGCTGGGAGGCAGAGGGAGGTCGATGTGGGAACTTTCTTCCCCAAGGACCCCAGCCTGGTTCCAGATTACACCAGATAGATCTTTACCTTCCAGGGGAATGCAAACCTCTCTCCTGTTTCTCTGCTTGGAGTCTGGGATACCTTGTCCCTGGGTCAAGATACCTTCAGGGTTGTGCAGCATTTCTAAATTGCTGCAGAACCCTAGTTGGAACCAGAGCCCCAGGGGAGACCACATTGTTCCTCACACTCTTTAAAGACATATGGATGCCCTGTGCCTGTGGCTATTCAGAAGCCATTGGTCTCAGCCCCACTCTCACACCATGGGGAAGATCCCAGGGCTTGCCGTGCCCCAAGTCCTGCACTGTGTTTTAGCAGTGGAGCTTTTCTTCCCCTCCTGGGTTGCTTTGACTTGCTCCTTGCTCCACAGGCCTTTGGCAATGTCCATTCAGAAATCACCCCCTCGATGCTCACCGCCAGTGTGTGGGACTTGCAGGGAAAACACGCATCACTGACAGGAACACAGGGTCAGGAGACACAGGACAGGGTGAGCAGAGCCAGCATGGTTGCAGCTCACAGCGCTGCTCCCAGGGTGAGTCACCACTGCGCTATTTATACCATTTATTTATACTGGCCCAGGGGAAGGGTTCTCCATACTCTGCTCCCTGTCCCTGTCAGAGTGGAAGCCTTATGACTGCCAGTAAAGCCACCTCTCCAGCCCCTTCCTTCTATATCTTAATCATGAAGCATCTTTTACTTGCCTTCTTCCCCACCTCAACCTCATCCACCCACCACAGGCACAGCCCAGTGCTGGAGAGATGTTTTTTCCTCTTCACCCACCCTGAGGCAGCACCTGCAGGAACCAGCAGAGAGGGGGAAAGAAGCCATGGCAGCCTCACCCCAAATTCTCTGGACAAGGGGAGGAAGCAGAACAGCTGCCTCATGGTGTGGGTACAGGTAGCTCCACCATCTTCCCCGAAATCTCTTCCTGGAGGAGTGCAAGCCAAGACTGGCCAGGGTGAGAGGGAAGGAGCTGGCATAAGTGGTGGTAAATACTTTCTACTCACTGCCTTTCCTTCGTGGTAGGGACTGCAGTGCAATTGCAAGATTGCAAAATCCATGTTTGGGATTTTCTTTAAAATGCTAATTCTGGATTTCCAGTCCTGAGCTGGCCAGAGGGCCATGCTGGAATAACAAAAGACCATTTGTTTTCCTGAGTGGGAAACTAGAGGCTTGTTTGTTTTCTTTCAACATCAGAAAGTCAGATCTCACTTGCTGAACTTTTGGATGGAAAAGAGCAGGTGGTTGTGTAGCATCAGATGCACCAGAAAAACAAAATCCCATTGCTCAAGTTGTGTCGAAATGGTTTAACACGTCAGTCAGCATTGTTTGTTTCACTCAGTGGCTAAATAAGCAGCGGGGAGGAAAGGTTAGTCTTTTAAATTTCAATGCTCATCGGTGAGGGTCAGATGAAACTCATTTTCTGCACGCGGGACCTCTAACAAGTCCGACAGGAAAACTAAGAAATGTCAGATGTGACTTTGCTGGCAAATCAAATGTGGAACACAAGGAAGCCGCACGAGGCAGGCTTTTTAAGGAAGCAAAAAGAAAGGGCACAGCTCGTTTATTTTTCCTCGGCAGATCCTCTCTGAGGTCATTGTACTATTGCAAACTACATCTCAGTTTGGCTGATAATAGTTTAGTAGTGGTGCTCTGCAGCATTAGTCTTTTGCGGGTCTAAATTCATCCAGAGGAGGAGCAGAGCCTTGGAGAAAGAGTGATCAGCCTTGGTTGGCTGTGGTCAGCTTGTGGTGGGGATCTGAGCATTTAATCACAGATTCTTGGTCCTAGCCTCATCCAGATCCAAAAGACAGAGTGTGCCTGGAAAATCGTGGGGACTGGAACTAGAAAAAAAAGCCCAACTCTGTGCTAAAAGGAGCCAGAGGTCTTTTATCTCTTTCTTTTATGAGCATCCAGTTTCCAACCAACAAGCACAGAGGGATGAAAAATATGTGTCGTGGTAACTGTTCATATTGTCTTCCCTCTTGGTTATGTTCCTTTTCAAAGCCCCTCCACCATGTCAAGGTGGTTTATGATTTCCAGGTTTTCCTATCTGCTAATTCAAGATGTGGGAGTCCCATCCCAGAGGAAAAAGCAAGAAGGGGCTGAGTCACCCAGACAAACCACAAAACACAGCCAGGAGATGACAGGCACAGAGGTGTGTGAGTGCAAGAGCCTCCAAGGTTGATGTCTGCATCTCAGGGGTTTCTTGAAGTCCTACAGTCAGAGGAGAGTACGGTGTTTATGCACCGTTGGCCAGACCAAAAGAGGTACCTGACTACAAAGAGATGGGCTGTGTCCTGGACTGCCTGTCAACACAGGTCAGTGTAGCTAGGCTCACAGAAACTCAGAGAGCCTCACTCTCATGAGGCCAAGTGAACCTCAAGTCATGTTTGACCTGCACGCAGCTTTCACTGCCAGGATGCAGGGTGGCCATGCTCTGCCTTTGCCGGCATTGCCACAGTTGCTTTCATCTCCCCTCTTGATTTCTACAAGCATCAGTCTTGTTTTCTCCAGACTTTGCTTTTTAGTAAGAACGTTTATGAGGACCATGAGGACTGAACAGGAGACTCCTCCAGCTGCAGAACCTGTTGTGATGGACAAGCAGTGGCAAATCTCATGATGCCATGGTGTGCTCAGCCCCAGGGGACCAGAAAGCTGCAACAGGGTCACCATGAGCATTAAGTTTCACCCATGGAAAGGTTTGGGTCCCCTGTGGGAATCAAGCAACAGTGTCCTGCTTTCTGCCCAGGATGGTCAAATAGAACCAATAAATGAAGGAAAAGATGCAATACACAAGACAATGAAGAAATGATGGGGCTCTGAGATCCAGTAGCCAAGACCAAGGCTTGTTCTCAGAGCCATGGAAGAAGCTACATCTTTCTGGAACCATGGTCATGTTTTTCAGCAGGAGCCCAGCCAACACTGGAGGCTGGTATAGTCAGAGCTTCTGCATGGCCACAGGAGTCATTGGGAGCCCAGCACCATTTTCACTCCTACCATAGCACTGAGTGCATAGTCAAATTGTCTCCTTCAGCAAGAGCACAGAGGCAGCTCCCAGCCATCCCCTGCTCTCATTCACACGTGAGCCATGCACAGGCACCATTCAGTTCTCTATTTATTCCCTTTGACAAAACCAGAACTACACACAGAGTGGAGAAGAATGGTTGAGCCATTGCCAGCATGCACGGGAAGGTGGGCTGGATGGGAGCTCGCAGGGAAGGGAACCATCTGGTCACAGGAGAGTGACCCTCTGTGCAGCCAGGATGGTGCTGCCTCCTGGGAAATGTCTCACTCAACTGCAAGTGGCTGCTGGCATCATCCAGCCAGGCCATGGCCTGTGTGCTGATAGCTGTGCATGGAGCAGCCCTGCCTACGTACCTGTCCTGGTTTCAGTGAACAGAACTAATTCTGTTCTCTGATTTCACTTTTCAGCTCAGTTCTTCTAACTCCCTGCACTTTCTGAAGGCAGCAGCCTGTTCTCACAGAAAGTGGCTGCTTCCAGCAGTGAGAGCACCCCATGGGCAGAGTCACTACCAAGGGCTGGGGTGCAGACCAAGGCCACTGCTGGACCTTGTGCACCACATTGGGGGGTGCAGAAAGTGAAAGGCTGCACCTGCAGGGAGGAGAGGGCAGGACAGGGGACCCCAAACTGACCAACAAGGGATTCCAGCCCATAGACGTCATATTCATTATAAAACTGAGGGATCCGAAGGGTCTCTGGGCTCTTCTCCCCTCTTGGACTGCCTTGCCAGCTTTTGGTTCCTTCCTTGGAGCACCCAAGGAGGCCTCTGTCCGTTCTGCCTTCCATCCCAGTCTGCGTGTTCCTGAACCCAGTACCAGAATCCAGCCCCTGAACACAGCTCCCGGCTGCTGCGGGGCCCAGCCTGGGACTGCCCCGGTGCCTGCTCCACAGCACCAGTGGTGACGGGGATGGTATTACCATCAGGGGGTTGGGGTTCCACACTGGTTTGTATATATTTGTATATATTCCATTTCTTATTATTAATTTCCTTTTCATTAAAGCTGTTCTAGCTTCCTTTTCTAATCTCTGAGTCTCTCTCCCTTATTTTCTTTCTCTGCCCCTTTGGGGAGGGAGGGGGGGTTAACAGAGAGTGTCTGTTGTAGGTCCAAGGGGCTGCCCTTACCCTAAACCATGACGGTACCCGGGTCCCCCTGAAAGGGCGCTTACATGCGATGAACATCCTCTGCTTGCAGCGAATCAGTCTCTCCCCAACACACTTCTGCTCTGCTCCAGACCAGCAGCGACACTCCAGAGTTTAGCAACTAATCCCATCACACACGGTAACGCTCTGGGAGCAGTCCCAAGAAGCCCCAAGAGTGTCTGCACCGAATGTGGCCGAAAGTTGCCCTGATGAAATGTGTTGTTGTAAATGGGTGTGAACAGAAATTGCAACTGCTGGAGGAAAACAACCCAGGCCTCATTCAAAATAAAAGGGAGGGCTGCTGTGTTTTTTTTTTTTTATAAGTGACCTGTCATCCTAAAAAATATCTCCCTGTGGTTAAAAAAATCACTTTTTTATCTAGACATTTCTGTTAATTTATACTTTAAATGTTTTTTTTAAAAAGGTTGTAAAAGAATAAAGTATTTATAAATTATTCAAATAAAATGTTTATATTAACTCAAACTAAATATTTTTTTAATGCCTTCTTCCATGAATTTCTCAACAATTTGTCTTAATTCAAGCAGGAAATAGTTTCAGATACTCATAAACTCATGGGATGGGAAGTGAGTTCTAGTGAAAATCAGCTGATAATTGCTTGTCTAAATCACTTGGCAAGCACTCCTGAAAAAACAAGTCATGCCAAGGAGAATCAAGATGGGAAAGGTCAACTAAACACATACCAATGAATTCAGGGAGCTCTGGTCTGCAGAGGCCAGAGGCTTTAGTGAGTCATGGGCTTTTCTACAAGAGGGTGTTTTCCTCCTTATCTCCCCTTTTTGGCTCATGCAAATACAGTTTGTGCTTCTTACCCCTGCCTAGAGTTTGTTTTCTGGAAGTCCTGGCTGTGCAAACAGCCGCAGCTCTGCCCTGCTGGTTCCTGCTCCTCTCTCTTAGATGTCTCGCATGCTGCAGACCAGAAGGAGCTCTTAGATGAGGTGGTGGCAACAAGGACAGGTAAAGTTTAGAAAGCTGAAGCACACAAACAGGAAGCAATGGGGGCAGGGGACACTCATGCTGCTGCTTTTCCTCCCATAGCTCCTTGGGCAGTGCACGGTTCTGGAGGGGCAGTAGGAAGAACCGATGGTCCTGTAGGAGCAAGGAGACCCCTCGCTGAAGGGCCACGTTGCTGGAATCCCCTCATCCTGCTGGTTCTGCATCGTTCTCCTTGGGTCCCCCCTGCTGACCCTTCCCCATCACGTTTTCCATTTGCCAGAGCCACCAGCAGCCTGCAGTCGTTTCCAGACTCGTTTCATAGGCTGAGGGTGAATTGCTTCTTAGGGAAAACAGGCCAGTGCAACACTCTGGTGGCAACATTTCCAAGATATCCCAGAAACCCAGTTAACTTCCCTGTGCCTGGTGAAGAAATGCTTCAGAAACCCAGTTAACTTCCCTGTGCCTGGTGAAGAAATGCTTCAGAAATTCCCCTGGCAAGGTTACCTGGTAGTCTGAAATATCCTGACTATTGCCCTGCTTTTTATATCCCTTGCACGGTCGCTCTCTATCCTGGCTGCCAAGACCTCTCCAACTCTGAGCTGACTGTGTTTTGCAACCCAGATATTCCAGCAGGAAAGTTGTGCCCGGAGACAGTGGCAGTGCCAGGCAAGAGACTCAGCTCAGTAGGTGCCCTTGTCTAACAATTCAAACCAAAGCAGAAAGGAAGCTGCAGTGGGTGTTGGGGTCTTCACCTACAGCCTGTCAGCTCCTGCACAGAAGGTTTCATTCCCCACTTTCACGCTGGATCTCCACAACGAGGTTTTAAACAGTCCCAGGTATTGACCCAACCAGAAGGAGGTACAAGGGCCTTTCAGAGGCATTAGCCAGTAGGAGCTTTATGCCACGATGCTGAGCGGTTACAGCTCTGACACTGACTAAGGGGAAAGTAAAATCAAGAGCTTAAAAGGCAGCTGGAAGCATCTCCTGGCAAGAAAGCTAGACCAGAGCTGGGATCGTGGCTGAGAGCAATGAAGATGTGCAAGCGCCCAGAGGAGTTTGTTCCTGTTGCACCTCCTGGTTTCAGTATTTTTCAGTTAGCCCTGGCAGCAGAGGATATGAAACTAGAGATATCTGAGCACTGCATTCCACGTAAAAATGAAACTAATAAGAAGAGGGTAATAACAGCAAGTGAAAACAAACTAGCTTGAAAACAAAATAGCCTCCTTTGAGGATGAAGAATCAATCTTGCAACATGGACACCCAAGGAGGCCAGCAGTGCTGGCAGGTATCCAGCAACCCCCATTTTGGGAGATGCAACAAGCTCTTCAGGCCCAAACACAGCAGCCAGCACCAAATGGTCCCAGGGCATTCACAGCTGCTTGGTGCTCACAGAGTCCTGCAGTATTGCAAGGAAAGGCCATATGCCTCACCTGCCACTGTCATCTCACATAGCCTGGTCGGGTGATCTGCTACTGATTGGGAGCACCAGTGATGCTCTGGACCACTTCTGGATGAAGATGTAGTGCTTTTCTATCACTGACAATCCAAGGCCATAGGTGTGAAATAACTGCATTTTTCATCTTCCTTGCTGGCATAGAATATCCCAGCTGAGCATAGTCTCCCACCCTGTACTGTCTGATGGGATGGGTTTGATGTGGTCCTTTTCTTTCCCTGCACTGGGCAGGTAACATCTGCCGTGCTCAGCAAAGGGAGTGTTCAGCTCTCCTAATCAGGTAAATCTCATAACTGCACAGTGAGAAGGAAAGAGGAAGATTAATCCAGGCAGTAGCACACTATTTTCCTCTATTTCTGCAAGTCACTAATAGACAAAAGGGAAGATCACCAGAAAGTGGCCTGCATGGGTGAAACTGCTCAGCGGGTCAGCTGAAGAGTATCCAGTGTGTTACAGGGAGGCAGGAGTCAAATCAGGCAGCTCAGAGCAGAGCATGCTGAGCGTTACAGCATAAGACAAACAAGACAAGATCAAACCCTGCACTTCAAAACAGCTGCAGGAACCACAGCAGATCACATCGCTTTGCAACAGTTTGCAGCTGCCAATGGAGCATGCACGGCACAAAGAAAACATCAGCAAGACCCCCAGAGCACAGACTGCTCCCAGGGAGCAGCTGGCCTGGGTGCTGGAGGAGGTTGTTGGGTGGAAAACAAAGACTCTCTCATGTTTGAGGTGGATGCTGGAGCCAAGCAAGAGACTCAGCTCAGTAGGTGCCCTTGTCTAACAATTCAAACCAAAGCAGAAAGGAAGCTGCAGTGGGTGTTGGGGTCTTCACCTACAGCCTGTCAGCTCCTGCACAGAAGGTTTCATTCCCCACTTTCACACTGGATCTCCACAACGAGGTTTTAAACAGTCCCAGGTACTGACCCAACCAAAAGCAGGTACAAGGGCCTTTCAGAGGCATTAGCCAGTGGGAGCTTTACGCCATGATGCTGAGCAGTAGTCACTGAGTAGCAGTGACAGCAGCACTAGAAGAAGAGCAGGGGCAGTAGAAGGCCATGAGGTCAGACTCAGAATAAGAGGGGTGAGCTGCCTCTGTGAGAGAAGGATAGGAACTGAGCTTCTGGCTGTGTGGCACTGCTGATCGGAAAAGGTACGTCTCGTATCGGTACCAAGAAAACCCACGGCAAGGCAACCCTGAGTGAGAAGCCAAGGACCAGCAGTTCAGGGAGTTGTACATCGGATGGAGAAGAGTCACACAATTATGAAAGGACAATAAAGCAATTATCAATACCACACCTTTGGAAAAAAAGCTGGATTTCAAACAAAACCAAGAACTCATCAGGACTCATCTCCCCACTGCTGGGAGAAGGGCTCAGTACATTGGCAGTCCTGCTGATGCTGCTACATCTCCTGCTGGCCTTGCCCTTTCCTATACGTCAAGAACTGCATCTAGCTCAAAATATTAAGTAAATGCATAATAAAAGGAAGATTTTGGTCACAGGGAGACGAGTGTGGGGGCACAGCCAGTACAAAACATTTTTCCATGCATGGTGCCTCACACTAAGGCAGGTGCACTTAGAAAAACAGAGCCCATGTTTGTGCACCCTTAAGACTGTTATTGAGCTGTGTTTAGGACCTGGCAGGAAACTGAAACTCCTTTTTATGATATGGAGGCTACTAATGTGTAAGTAAATCACGTTTTCTCTAGTTAATAACATCAGAGCCAGGCCAGGGACTCCAGGCAGGTCTGGGTTAAACAACACAAACTGCAATAGCCATATAATAACTATAACATTTGCTAATGTCAAGGCAGCAAAATGTGCGGAGTGGTCACACATGGACGAGGGCTGCCTCATACTGAAGAGGGCACAGAGATGCCTTGGACTGCAGCGAGATGCATCCCATCACCCCAGCAGCCTGAGAGCCTGGCAGTGGGGAGAAATCAAAGGAGTGAAGCAGGGGAGTACCTGCGAGAGCCCAACCTGCAGCACCCCAGCAGCAAGAGCAGGCTGATGTTGCAGGTGGACTGGCTGGGCACAGCATCCCCATGGCACAGCACAGCTTGCAGACAAGCACCTTACACCAGCCGTGTGCTAGCAGAAGAGAGTCAGTGTGCATAGCCAGGTTCTGGCTTACCTACACACACACGAAGTTTCATTACAGGAAGCCATGGCCAGCTGAAACTGGCCACAAACCATTTAATCTATATGCCTACAGGGTCTTGGTTAATGCCTCTAACCTGAGCACTCATGGGAAAATGCCTCTACTGCAAAACTCCTTTGTAAGTTAGCACGCGTCCTTGAGCTGCTGGAAGACGTGGCAGTGATCTGTGGCTGCACAGATCCAGTCCAACACTAGACAGGCACAGCTGGCACCAGAAGTCTTGGTAAAGGCCAGACTGCTGCCCCTGTGCCTATGTGCACAGGTTTAAGCAGTTGGCAAGCTGTTTCGCTTCAGCTGTATTTCTACTAATCCCTGGTCACCTTGCTCGCACCTGAAGTGAGTGTCCAAACCCTGTCTGGCTACCAGAAGTCAACCTTGAGCAGCATCCACAGGGCAGGAGCTATCACTTACTATTCTTTCCAACTACTGAAAAAAAAAATAAAATAAAATGCCAACCCCCACAATTAGACATGCATGTGGAGGTCATGCAGAAATTCCTGTTGCGGCACAAAACTCAATGCAAGATCATCTTAGGAGGGGAAGGCAGGTTTTATTCTTGACAAAGGTGATTCACCTCACACTCAGTCTCTCCGAGGTTTCACTCCCTCATTCTTTCATGCTCACATACAAGCACCAAGATGTGCATGTCCAGGTAGCTCAGTCAGGACTTCCCACTGTGATGGGAAGTAAGGGTCGGCAGCTCTCAGTGCTTCATCGTGGCTCCTGGATCCTTCTTAGATGGATGGCTGTGCACAGGTTCTTGGAGACATGCCTCTTGTGCCCTTCAGGAACAGTGATTGTGATCTTTTGCCTCTTTTCATTCTGCCTGATGAATCATTAGGAGTGCTGCTGATTTACTGAGGCTGGTTGGGCTCCTTTCTGGGTGTAATCTCTCCTGGAATTTCAGGCTCTCCTTTGTTTTACTGCTCCAGATGTCTTGAGAAGTTGCATGTGATTGTGCTGCTCTCAATGATCTGCTCATCTACCATTCTTTTAAGCCTTCTGGCTTCCTCTGGCTGTTTCTCCTGCTGCTTTGACATCCAGACACCCCCAGTCAGGTCACTTCTGAGTTTCTGTTACAAATCTCCAAAGTCTGAAGTTAACTCCAAATTGCTGACACAACTTTACAAAACCCCCTAAAAGCACAGCAGGCTTGGGTTTCTCGTTGTATTGCTCAGCACAAGAACCACCACAACACCCTTCTCTCTTACTGACTCCTTGGAAAGCGTCAGCATCAGCATTAAAAGCTGGATTTAGCCATTCACTCTCTGCAGAATGATGGGCAGCATCAAGAGAGTGTATCACACAACCATCTCGTTTGACATGTCCTTTGAAATCACTCCTTGCACCAGTTTGCTAGATTTCTGTGGAAGTCTCACATTCACTTTGCTATATTGTGTTGGGACTCTGCAGCTTTTAAACTGGATCTCCTTTGTGTTTAGTTGGATTCATGCATGGACAGAGAAAATCTGGTTTGTCTAAAACAGATGAGATTTGCCACAAATCCTATGACTAAGAAAGGCTCTGCAAGCTCATGTACAGTCTACTGATTACCTAGGGTCTCTTTCCATGTAACAAGATCTCCAATCTGATATCCATGTTTCAGTTAGTTTCAGCCAAGTTCCAGAGTATCTACAGGTAAGGCTAAAAGCAGAAGACCCAGATGGACCAGGGAGTATCAAGCCATTTGTCATGGTGCAGCTGTATAGCTTCAGGCAACCACCCAGACACACAGGGAAGCACTTGCAAAAATGAGCAACAGAAAGAGAAGCTGTGAAGAAAGGAGAGACACCAGAACAGGTGAGTGGACACCAGAACAGGTGAATGGACACCAGAACAGGTGAGTGGACACCAGCAGAGCACTACAGAAGAATCTGAAGAAAGTCCCATGGAGCCTACTGGGAAGGGGTTCCAGCAGCGCAAGACCAGAGTCACCCATATCTCATCCCTCTGCAGCACTCAGAAACACTGCTCAGACTGTGCCAGATCCTGTGCAGTTTAGTCCTCCTTCTCAGCCTGAACCCCACAAGGAACCCCAGATCCCACAAGAAGCCAGGCTGTTCCAGGCTGGGAGGCAAAAGTGGGACACACTGGAGACTGCACATACAGGAGCCCAAAGTCTGTCCCAAATACTCCAGATGAGCATGAGAGGGAATGCAGCGCCCAACAAAGTGGAGCAGTTTTATTGACTCTTCTGTGACAAGGTGCTAGAAAAGGATGGGTCAGAATGTTAGCAGAGGAAGGGTGTTCACTGGAGGAGAGATGGGAAGGGGTGGTGAGGAAGGAACTGTCTCACAGGATGCATCAGGAGAATGAGGCTCATGGAGGGACAGCACATTCCTCCCTCTCCAGCTTTTTAAGGTCAGAAGAGCAACAGGATGCCCCACACAGAACAGCAGAGAGCAGCTGAGAGCCGCAAAGTAGGCACCGTCCATCTGCTGTACCCACAGGGCTGGCACATAGGTCAGGGGGGCTTTGACCTTCCTTTGTCTTTTCAAGTGGAGACACAGGACGCCCAAGCTCAGAGGAAGCTGGTGGGTAGTCAAGGCTGGTGTCCCCAAAGTAGCAAAGGGGATATGTAAGCCAAGTGCCCCTTTGAACCTGACCTTGCACAGTGCTCTTTTAGCACAGCCAAGGAATTATCCCCATCTGGGCCATCACAGGGACCATGTCTGTGACCGCAGGATCTCACTGCCATCAACAGCTGCTGCTCACGATGCCACCGAGTGCCTGAGTAGCTCCCACACCTACAGACTGAGGCTGACCTGCCAGAGCTGGCCCAGCAAGCTAGCCCAGGTTGCAAATCCACAGCTGACAAGACAAGCCCAGAGCAGACGGGACAGCATTCCCAGGCTGCGAGCAGAGCCTCTGGCACCACTCATGATCTGTTCTCAGAAGCATTATGCTTGCAAATTAACTCAGCCAGCAGGGACTCGTGCAACAGCCACTGTGCAGTCAAGGCACCATCCCCTGCTCCACTCTGACCACTTTCAGTCTCTGAAGGGGGCTATCACAGCCAGGAAGGTCCCACTCTGGCCTCTGCTCCAGTAGCCACAACGCCTGTGAAGGGCTTGCGGGTACAGCTCTCCTTCCCTACCAAAGAGCTTTGCCCTTTGCCTCGTGCCAGGTGCTCACACAGCTCTTTGCTAGGGCAATCATCTCGATCTTTCTTTTTTCTTTTAAAGGATTTTCATTTGCCACTTCGAAGTTTTCCTCCTTCCACAGAGCTCAGTGAAACAGGTCCCATTCTTATCTGCAGGCATGAGCTGATAGCAGATGAACTCTGGCAACTCTTCCAGGATGGCATGTGCAAGGTGATTTCGGCCATAAAGCCATAGTGGGTGGGGTGTCCTTCTTTTTTTACCGTCTTCATTCTCCACTTGGATAGTTGCACTGATGTTGCACTGAGACCTCACCTGGAACACTGCGTCCAGTTCTGGAGCCCCTGTTACAGGAAGGATATGGATGTGCTGGAACGTGTCCAGAGAAGGGCCATGAGGATGCTCAGAGGGCTGGAGCACCTCTCCTATGGGGACAGACTGAGAGAGTTGGGGTTGTTCAGGCTGGAGAAGAGAAGGCTCCGGGGAGACCTTCTTGTGGCCTTCCAGTATCTGAAGGGGGCTACAAGAAAGCTGGGGAGGGACTTTTTAGGCTGTAGGGCAGTGACAGGACTGGAGGGAATGGATTAAAACTAGAGAGAGGTCGATTCAGGTTGGACAGTAGGAAGAATTTCTTCCCCATGAGGGTGGTGAGACACTGGCCCAGGTTGCCCAGAGAGGTGGTGGAAGCCCCATCCTTGGCAGTGTTTAAGGCCAGGCTGGCTGGGGCTGTGAGCAACCTGCTCTAGTGGGAGGGGTCCCTGCCCATGGCAGGGGGGTTGGCACTGTAAGGTCCCTTCCAACCCTGATGATTCTATGATTCTATGTCCAGGTTCCCGGTGCCCCTGTGGGGTTACGTCTCCCGGGGGAGGTAGGGCTGTAAGGTGGCTGCCCAGGTGAGTGGAGGGAGGGCTGTCCTCTGCACCCTGCACCCAGCGACTGCCCCAGCCAGGCAGCCCAGGACGGTACTGCGGTTTTTCTCACAGTTCCCAGGCGCTGTGCCCGATCCTGCGGCGTGCTGTGGGGACAGGGGCTGGGAACCCAGCACCCCAGCCGGGTGGGACATCCCTGCTGCATGCGGCACGGGATGGGAACCCAGCACCCCAGCCGGGTGGGACATCCCT
>JANVCC010000120.1:518773-607625 GCA_025345505.1 Todiramphus chloris collaris | reverse complement strand
CGGGATGGGAACCCAGCACCCCAGCCGGGTGGGACATCCCTGCTGCATGCGGCACGGGATGGGAACCCAGCATCCCATCCGGGTGGGACATCCCTGCTGCCGGCGCGGGGCGAGCCGAGCGTGTCACGCGTGTCAGCGAGCGGCGCGGGGGAAGGAGCCGGTACCGGCCCTGTGGGCAGGCAGGGGTTAAGGTCGGGCCGTGCCGGGCTGCAGCGGGGAGCCGGGGCTGAAGTTCCAGCGGGGCCGCGGCCGCCGGACTCCCCCCTCTGCTCTGGCAGGAGGAATGGTCGCCTTTGTGCGCCGTCGGCGGACAATGGATCCTCCGAGGGAAGAGATAGTGTCTCTTCGCTCCCGATACAGCCTCAATTAGATGAATAGCAGCATAATCCCATAGAGGCGCTCAGCTGGGAACTGCCCATGTGAGAGGCGGGCGAGCCCTCCCCCCCAGCCGAGCGGTGAAAGGGGATCCCCCAGCCTGCCGGCGAGGCCCCAGCCCCTCCGAGGGGGACCATCTGCTCCCGCAGCAGCCCCTCCTCCCGCAGCTCCCGGCGGAGAAAGGGCGAGGGCTGCCAGTGCCTGCCGCTAACAAAGGCAGCGCTTCCAGGCCGGTGCTTTCAGCCCCTCCCCCCACCCCTTCCAGGACGGAGGAAGAGGAGGGAGCGAGAGCCCCAGAGGCTCCCCGGGAGTGCCCCGTGCTCCGGGCATGTGGCAGGAGCGCTCCAGGAGAAGGTGGGGCCGTGAAACGGGGACAACACGTTGTCCCTCTGCACCGGGTGATGCCACCACTGAGTAAGAGGAAAAGGGAAGGAGAAATCACAGCGAACTCTCTTCAAACTCTACTCCCTTCTCTTGCTTTGCCCGTGGCACGTCCCAGGGCAGGGACTTGCTTCTCCTGCCATGCTGGCCAAAGGGCAGAGCTGCTCCGTCTGCCAGCGATAAACGCAGCAGCAGGGCAAGTGGCAGAGCTGAGCACTCTCTTCCCTCTTGAACGTCTCTGGGCTCTTGGAGGGAATTTCCTCTCAAGCTGAAATTCTCAGACTTGTCCGTAGTGCCAGAGAGGCAGTTTGGGGAAAGTCTTGAGAAACCCAGGTTGTGCAACTAGGAGTTTAAAGTGATTTTCAGCCCACAAGGCAACTGACAATACTTTTGTCAGCAACTGTTACCAAAACCGTCTGATTCCACTGTTACAGCAAACCCTCCCCAAGCAGGAGTACACCACATTTGTCGGACGTTACTCAGTGCTCAACAATAGATGTGCTCAGCGCACAGGTATCAAACCACCACATCCTCACAGGTATCAAAGCACCACATCTTCACAGGTATCAAACCACCCCATCCTCAGCTTTGCGGTGCCCTTCTCCATCCCTACAGGCATCCCAACACCTTTCAGAACAAATCCCCCTCCATCTCCCTGCCTTAGGACAGATGGGGAGAGCAGTTACAACGCTGCAGCTCATGAAGGAACATCATCCAGTCCAATGGGCAGCTTGGCAAGCTCTGCAGGGCAACAGCAAGCCGTTTTCTAGTTAAAGTCAACAGCTCTGAGCCTGAACACACACAGCTGGGCACAGTGACTGGGGATCACATCTGCTGAATAAAAAGGGGTCACTGTTATGCTTTGTCACCCATTTCAGAGCAGATAGCACTTTAAAGCCATTTGGTTTTGCACTCTGAATAGTTAAAAAGGTCAGGCACTGCGTCTGGGCAGTGGGGTGTTTTCCCAGCGCAGGAGTGATGCGAATATTCCCAGGTGCCAGTATTTGTCTGAACATCCGGCTGCCTTCCCAGTCCCACAGCACAGGGAGGGGAGAGCTTTGATCTCTTCCACAGCTGAGACCTGGTGCACGTTGTGCTTTCCCTGTCCCCGCTAACCCTCCAACTCCGTAACTTGTTGCTGTGCAGCAGGGCTAAAGTCGGCGGCACTGCGAAGCCAAATAACAGAGCTGATGAAAGATGAGCTCTGGGGAAGGGGGTCCAGAGGCAGGGCTCAGCCACAGCCTGACCCTGCAATCAATGCCTTTAATTTACTGTTAATCTGAAGTACAGCCAGAACATGCTAATGAAACGCTGATAATTGGTTGCCAGTGAAAGGGGTGCTGCTTTCTCCTGCGTTTTGTGTCCTGAGCCGTGTGCTGGAAGCTCTGTGCACAGCAGCCAGGCGTGCTCCCCACCACACTGCTCCCACAGCGCAATTACAAACCCAGACATAAATCATGGTTAACCTTTGCTCTCTCTCATGTGTTTGTCCAGAGGCTACAGAAATATTGCACAAGACACGTGATAGCCAGAGAAACAAAAATAACTTTTATTAAACTGTCCCGGAGTGGGAGAGGAAGAGGAATTTTTTTGAAAGTCAATTCTATTCACAGTAAGGAAATACAATTGGGAAAATAATGCAGAGCAGGTATTCTTTTATCAGCAGTTAAAGGCATGTGTTAGGATCTCAAAAGGGACAGATACACACCCTCATGACTCACATACGGTAGGGCTTTGCGCTCTGACTCGACTTTGAGGTCTTGTTTGCTCTTCTCAAAACCAAAACAACTTGCTTCCCCATCAGCGCCCCACTTTCCAACTACCCTGACTTCAAAACTCCTGCTAATTCCCTTTCTCTCCTCTTCTTCTATCACTGCTGCAAAACAAAGATGAGCATGTCCTAATGCCTTGTTATTTCTGAATGACACAGGATTAAGTAGGAGCGGAGAAACCTGATTTTGCAAAACCAATTGAGTTTTGAATTGCAAGAAAAATAAACACCTCGCTTTGCCCAGTGCAGAACTGATTACGAGATGTTTGCCTCTACCTGCAGGCAGCGATATCACCCAGCTGCACGTCTCTTTGTGATGCTAAAGCCGGAGTCACAATAATGTTGGGAAAGAAAATTCCTATAGGCTGAAACCCATGAAAGCAAGCACCAGAAAAAGTGGCAGAAAAACCCAGTGAATATCCGGGCTGAGTTTTTGAAGGGGAATCATCTATACCAGAGCATGCAAATATAGCCTCATGCATCTTTTGTATTCACTTTCCACAAACCCGCCACTGAATGAGTTTTACCAGCACAAATGTTGGAGGAAAGTGAAGTTCAAAGCTGCATGCATGAGTAACCATGGCAACGGAATGTTAAATTTGCACATGCGAGTATTTGTATCCCAAGTACTTTGTACGCTCGGCCAATGCGGGAAGAGGGACACCATCATGTCACAACCAGCCAATCGCGACTTAGAAACACAGCTTGAATTTCAAATATCACCTACTTAGAGCAAACCTCCACGCCAGAGCCGAGAAAAAAGAAATGTGAAAAAAACCTGCCTCAAATTGCCATCTGCTCGTGAATATTCCACAATTAGCAGAGACGGATGCATTGGATACATTATTCATTGTGGATTATTCGCCCAGATCTAACAGCGATAGTGCAACGGGTATTTAAATACTGCGATGAGGAACCATCTCAGACATAGAAGGTGTATGTGACTGTCCCCATGGATGAATATGGATGCGTTCCTATCCTGTAGGAATCTCTGGGAACAATAGCCATGTGGTAATTACCTTGTCCTCTGCACCAACAGCAAACCTAGAACTCCGTGATAAACGGCGGGTTTTTTAATCCCTTTTCCCGTTCGTTTGTCCTGTGTCCCAACCCCTCCTCCCTCAACGGGCTACTACTAATGCACCAAAATCAGTTGCCATTTTAGCAACAAAGGCACTCGCTGTTTCCTTTGCCTTGTCTGAGGTTATGGTAGAGGTCTGGTGAGACAATGGTTTTCTTGCTTCCACCCCAGCCTTCCAGTGTGACCCATATTAGGCAGTGAAAATAATCAAAACAAAACAAAAACCTCCCCGTGCAATGCTGTGTTTGCCGGCAGGGCTTTCCCAGGAAATTTTCCTAAGGTGCCTCGCAGTTTGTAGCGACCACAGCACAGATGGTTTTTAGTCCCCTTTGCAGGTTCAGCTTTTGAGGAATAAAGCCAACTGATCCATGGCCATCAACGGCAGATTGACCCTTGCAGATCTGTCTGCCGAAGCCATGGCAAAACAGAGACATCGCCAAAAAACTCAACTGAAAGCGATGACCAACAGACATAGAAAGAAACAGCCTTGGGAAGGGGCAGTTTTCGAGGGGTACACAGTCAGCTGTGAGGATGGGGTATGATGGAGCCAATGCAACCAGGCTGTGCCAGGATTGCTTAAGTAGAAACACACAGAAAAGGAAAGGGGAAAAACGATAAGAAAAAGAAAAAAAAACAAAATTAAACACAAATCTAATGAAAGAGTCCAAAGTAGCACAGGATGGGGTTATGCAACTTCATTTTGTCCAGCGCTGTTCACAGGCAAACACTCCCCTGAAGCAGCATGGACTTGTGCAAGTGAAGATTGTGAAATCCCCGTGCTGCTGCCAGCTCTTGCCCAACTCTGCCGGGCAGCAATGCTGCGCTGCACACAAGCCAGGATCCTGCAGACACCGTGGTGAAGCTCTGGCGTGGTGTGCACACAGCCCTTCTCTGGAGGCTGGGCTGAAGTCCCTTCTCAGTGCCACACTGGGCAGTGGTGGCCTGAGCATGGCAGTCCTCTGCCAGACCAGCTGGGGTCTCAGCAAAATGGTGCAGCCATCGTGCGGGAAGATGTGGTCAAGGGTAGAGAGGACAGGATTTCTGGTGTTATTAGTAGCAGCTCCCAGGATACTACTGATGAGGGAGATAGGTGCTCTGGTCTCTGGTGGGGCAGAGTGCCCCATGCAGGAGGTCTACAGGTGTCATACACAGGCACAGAGGTGACTCCCGAGGTGCTTATTTTCTTCCTCATTAGCAAAATAAAAATTAGGTCCTGCAGAAATGGAGGAATGTCAGAAACTCACACCCAAAAATGCTTGCAATGTCCAGGACCATGTGTGCTCAAAGCTCACAAAGAAACCGATCTTCTTTGGGGTGCATAGACACACTGAGCATAATTCCTTGGTCCTGAAGGTTTTAGGCATGGGGCAAACATTGGGTCAATGCCCAGACACGCAGCTGTAGGACCTTGGGCAGCCTTGAGCACAATCTGCTGAGCCTACAGAAGCCAGGCAAGGATCTTGTGATACTCTGAATCACAGAATCACAGAATGGAATTGGAAGGGACCTCGAAAGATCATCGAGTCCAAACCCCCTGCCAGAGCAGGATCCCCTAGAGCAGGTCACACAGGAACAGATCCAGACGGGTTTTGAATGTCTCCAGAGAAGAAGACTCCACAACCTCTCTGGGCAGTCTGTTCCAGGGCTCTGTGACTCACTGTGAAGAAGTTTTTTCTCATATTTATGTGGAACCTCCTCTGTTCCAGCTTGCACCTAGTGCCCCTTGTCCTATCATTGGTTGAGACTGAGAAGAGCCTGGTTCCATCCTCCTGACACTCACCCTTTACATATTTATAAACAGTAATGAGGTTTCCTGAAGGCAAGCTTGTAAAACTCACAGATGTGGGTCCCCAGGAGTCAATGTGCTATTTGGGAGCTCCCAGGGGAGGACTTTTGGGACTGGGATTTATTCAGACCTTTCTACATGATTGTTGACTGGAAGGGTAATTCCCAGGTGGAAGAGAAGATTTGATAGTGGAATGATTGTTCCATGTTTGGAGTCTGCAAACCCACCAGGGCGTCTTCCCTCAGCTCTACTCTTCAGGGTTTGACTCAGTGCAAGCTGGACAGATGCACTCCCTCACCATGCTCTGCAAGGATGGGATTGGGCAATTAAACAGGGATTGGGCAAATACTTTATTTTCTAAAAAAAAATATGATTTTCATCCCTTTAAAGTTCAATATTGAGGTTTAACTTGAAGCATAAAGTTGGTTGAAAAAGATTTTATTATCTGGACTAGCACTGCCAGAAGGTGAGGGACAGTCCTCTTTCACCAACACATCTAGGAAGCCAGAAAGCCAAGGTCAGGGGATTTGAGCCCCTTTTCACTGTCACTTTATTTTTCAACTACAAAGCCCACATTATTCATTCCACACAAGCAAAGACAATAGTTACTGCATTAGTGAGCTTCAAACACAGACCAGCACCAACCCCACCTCTTGCCCTAGGAGGTACTTCTGTTCTTGCTCAGAACTGAATGAAGGGCAGCAGTTGTATCTCATATACTTCCAAATGTTACTTCAGTTGTCCCAGGCCTGCAAAGCACCGGAGACCCTTTGGAAGAAGCCAGGACCAGAGAAGGGTGTGATTTCAGTGCTAGAGCAGAATCAGACTCACCTCAATGAGCCCCAGAGCATCTCCATGCCACATCTCATGCCACACAATCTGGTGATGCTCATTTCCTGCTGCACTGTCACTCGGTCCCTCAGAAGCCTGGAAAAAGCAGCAGCCAAAGAGAACTTTCCACTGGGGTGAGGGGCACAGGCTGAGTCTGGAACCAAGACAAACAGCCGTGAAGAGAGAAGATGAACATGTAGTTCATGGAGATAAGTATCAAGTCCCTAAAGGGAACAAACGAGCAACTCCACACCTTGCCTGGTCCTGTTTCCCTTTCCTCTCCAATGTTCAGTCTTTTTCCCAGGTACAGGTGGGACCACGCACTCCTTTTCCTCTCTTTATTGGACAGAGAGACAAAACACTCGAGGATCTAAAAACTGCTGTAACATGATCATAGTCTAGGAGAATCTTCTCCAACCAGGGCAAAACTGGTTAGAAAGACCTTCGTCCTTCATCGTCATCCTGATCTGGAGAAGGGGTCAAGGCTAGAGCTAGAGAGTTTTAGCTCAACACATTTGAAGCTGGGAGGGGAATTGGTCCATAATTTTGTCCACCGCTTAGACAGAATCTTCAACCACACCCACAAAGGGAAAGGGTTTGGAGAAAACAAGGAAGAATGAGGAGAAAACCAACAAATTCCAGAAGACTTAAAGGAAAATGAGGAATGTGTGTGAGGGTGGCAGTGATGGGTTTCACTAAGTGCCACCTGAACTGAAACCACTTTCAAAGCAAATTTAGGCCATGCCAGGAGTTGGTCAGCAGTGTGTTCCTATCTGCAGATCAAGACCTGTTCATCTCATTGATTCCACTGGAAATACAGTTGGGCCAAAATAGAAATTCATTGTTGGAATATGCCAATCTAGATCATTATTTCTATGGGGAAAAAATCAAACTGAATCATTTCATTTTCCCCTTCTCATTTCAGAGAGGAAGAAAGTTTAGTTTGATCCTAATTCATCTCATTTAAACCTTCATAGCTAAATAACTTTTTGCACAGGAATAACATATGTGCTTCTTCATTAGATATTTACTGTGTAAATCTTGCTGAAGTGAGTTACCATTACCAAATTACTGCATTCTGCATTCTGCTCCAGTTTACAACTACATTTTTCTGAGGTAACACCTTTCAATTTGTGCACCGATGTGAATTCACATGCATTTTCTTGTGGCTGAGGCAGCCTCATCTGACAGGATCTATCCTAAAACCCCACTGAAGTGTGCTTTGTAATTGTTGAGCTACTCAGTGAGCATCAAGGATGAGCAGCATTTGCAATATTTATCTGGATTCAGTCCTTCCCCATGGGTAACATGGCAAAGAGCAGCTCATTAAAAGACTTACCCTGATGAAGCCATCGTGTTCCAGCCCGGACTGAACCAGGCAGGTACACAAATCACAGTTAATGTTCTCTGTGGTGTGCAAAATGAGTCTGTTTCAATCTGGAACTGAGCTTGGACTTCTTTAATTGACCTGGGAGGAAGAGAGTTATTACCAACTTGTAGGAGGGTTCCTGAACATTGTTTCAGATCTTTCAAAGGTGACCTGAAGTGAATTATGTGTTCTGCATCTTGCTTTCCCCATTTGTGAAGACCTCCTTTTCCCTACAGGATGTCTGCACACTCTCTGGTGCTCATACATCCCAGCAGACACCCATGGGGGACATGCACGGGAGGCTATGGATGCTCAGTACCACCGTGGGCTGTCATGGCACAGGCTGTGAGTCCTGGGCACAAACCAACTTTGCTCTTTGATCCTGGTTCCTCACCCATCGACACTGCATAGAGCATTTCTGGGCCAGCTGCTCTCAGGTGGTACGGACAGGAGTACCCCAGGTTTGGGTCCTGTTGCTGTGCCCAGACCTCCACTATCTCAGACATAACCCAACTTGTCCCCCTTGACCCGTACGTGGACCTGCTGCAGGAATTGCTGTGATTGCCCTGTCCTGAGCACGTGCCCTTTGGGACCAATGCTGCCTTTTCACGTGTGTCTGTACAGCACCTAGCACAATGACCTAGCAATTATAACAGAAGCTAAATTACTCCTCAAATTAGGTGCTTATTAATATCATAGCCTCTGGGCAGCACCACAACACTTAATAACGCTGCAGTCTGAGAAATCAGAAGCCATCATAACCTTTATGAAAAACTGTCCTCAGGGAGACAGTTTCTCTACAAGGACTCAATTTTCCATGAGGTCATATTTTACACATGGAAAAAAAAAACTGTTCAAATGCCTGAGGATTTCACTTAAGTTCAATGATTTCAACTGCAAAATGAAGGTGTGCGTAAGTTGTCACCTCTGAACTTTACTTTTGATTGTAATCTTTGAGTCATAAGCTTCGAGGACAGTTTTTGGGTGTTAAGGCACTTGGACTCAGGACACCTCATGACCATGTAAAGGCCAGGGCAGGTCCTACCTTGTCACCCCACGCACGTACCACTGCAATAAAATGGGCAGCACAGAGACAAAGCCAAGTTCTGTTTCCTCCTGTCTAGTTCCCATAGTCTCCCTCCCACTACCAGGATTCCCAGTGGGGTCAGCTCCAACCCCAGGGTGAATTTAGGACCATGCCTGGAACAAAGCATCGCCAAAATTCAATTTACCACTTAAATCCAACCCAGGTGACTGAGGTATTGGAGATGAAATATGATTCATGGCAGGTCCTGAGAAACAAGAGGGGAAAGACAGATGTTTCAGGTGCCATATGGTCAGGCAAGGGTGTGCTCGGCATGCCATGTGGTGGTAGGACATGGAGTAAGGGTTGTGGGACACTTCCCAGGTCCCAGGCCTGTCCTCTTCCAGGCACAGAACCTTGGAGATGGCACAGAACCTTGGAGATGACACAGACATCCTAGCAGGGGCCATCTCCCCATCCAGCAGCCTCTTGGAGATGCAGAGACAGGATCAGAACAGAACTTGTGGGGACGTGGACTGACCCAAGCATCTTCTCTGAAGACAATGCCCCACCACCCAGATCAGCTCCCTCTTTGTCACAGGAGAAGGAATAAATTTTCTGGCCCCAAACGAAGAGCCACGAGGCTGTAGGGCAACCACCACCCGAGCTGGGAAGTCAGACACTGCTATCGCATCACACACCTTCTCTTCTGTTGCTGATTAATGAGGCTGACAAGGAAGGACTTGGAGGCTCCTCCCAGCCCTGCCCCTCATGCACACCCCACACAAGCACTCATATTATCTGTATCAAGCACATTTTTATGTAAATGCTCTAACCATCCCTTTCAGAGGTACAATGCCTGCCAGACTAAGCCCCTGAATGGCATCGGCACATTTCTCGTGCCTCAGCTGCTCACCCAGACAAACAGAAGTGTGGCTCTCCACAAAGGGCTATGGTAATGCTGGGCTGGAGGAGAGTCGAGGGGAGGGGGCAAGCAGGGGCCAAAGATATTTCAATGACAGAAGAAAAGCCAGGCCCCCAGTATCTCAATAAGTCACAGAGGGGACAGGCCCCACAGATAGATAAATGGAGTTGCACGAGGCAGACGGCTCAGCCTCACAACAATGCATCGTTTCTGGTCAGGGTGGTGGGCTCTGAGGTCCACCACAGGGCCCTGGGCTGTTGCTGCAAAGGCAGGGGCTGGACTTGAAACCTGGGATCTCTCCATGGCAAATAGCACAAGAAAGCTCAAACTGCCTACCGAGCAGGGAAGGAGCCTGTGGACAACCAGGAAACACTGAAGACTTTCACATGACTCCAGCCTCCACAGGTGCCACAGGTAGTAGTCCAAGGGACAAGAGGAGAGGAGACATCCTACACTGCACCGTCATCCCACCACAACCGGGATCTTCTTCCTTCCTCTCCCTGTGATGGGAGTCTATGAGCCTTCACGTCGTGGGCTGGTCCCTGGTGGCACAAGCAGCAGCTCTGCCTGCACCATGTAAGCAAGTGTCCTCATTCGGACAGAACAATTTCTTCTGCCAGCAATAGGTCAACAAGTAACGTGCATTGAGAAGGGTTTCAAAGCATCCAAAGACACTTCTTACCCAGTGTCTGAGGCTGGTGTGCTGAAGAGGTGGCTCCCCAGTACCACCCACCCAGCCTGAGGGAATGTCTAGCTTTTCTCTTCAGCAGTTTTGCATGACAAACCGAGTGTTAGAACTTGGTGCATCCCTCATAGGTTGGATCTTCACAGGCAGAGATTAGGAACAACCTCATAAGAGCCCTGATGGGTTTATCAGCAATGTGGCTTGCCTTGGCCTCCCTTTGAGCTCTACCCTGTGCCCAGCAAAACCTCTACAGAGACAAGCCAGGATCAGCAGGGGTTTCTAATGTGCATGGGACCCTGACATTGTTGGAGGCACAGAAGGAAGGAAGGTGAAGCTCAGTTTATGGTCCTGAAGGATTGCTGCCGTCGTGAGACACGGCAGAGAAAGCACCATGGGGAATGGAACACTTTTGTCTGTGAGCAAGGTCTTTGCAGGCAGGGCGTGCAGTCAACTGAAGACAGAACAATGAAATGACATATGGGTTTGCCACTCACCACCTCACACACTGGCTGGGGCAGAGCCCTGAAGATGGGACATGAGACATGTCTATCTCCAAACGGGCTGACTGGGGCTGCCCGGGTGTCCTGCACCAGTGCCATCTGACTTTCACAGGGTTGACTCTACAACAGCTGCTGGGC
The DNA here is from genome assembly GCA_025345505.1 of Todiramphus chloris collaris. Lineage (NCBI taxonomy): Eukaryota > Metazoa > Chordata > Aves > Coraciiformes > Alcedinidae > Todiramphus > Todiramphus chloris. Next base: position 596,759 of record JANVCC010000120.1, on the reverse strand, counting down.
TTTGCTGGTGGAGAGCAGCAACACCAGACCCCACCTTCCAAAGTCCTCTACCTCTCCTGTCCTCTGCTGTCACACACCCCAGTCACTCACACCAACCATCCCATGAGGTTGCTGTGAAAAACTGAGCAGGTTTTGGTGGGGATGGTGGGGTCAGCACAGCGTGGCTTTCTCAGCCTCACTACAAGCCAGAGCACTGAGCAAGCTTGACAAGCACAGATCCCTTCTGGTGAGGATCCATGTGGAAAGCCCAGGGCAGTGTTTCCAACTGCTTCTCACGTACAGCAGTCCGGGCAGCACATGGCCTGACTCTTGCTGCCAGCCAAGCCGTGCACTCAGCGTATTAGTCCCTCTCTGCAAAATCAGGCCAAGGGCACACTGGCATCCTTTCCATCGCTTCTTTCACTCTGTTTTGATAATTCACCATTAAACTGGAAGTAAGTTTGTAGTGAGAGGCGAAAACTACAGGGATGGTGATGGGATGAGCACTGGATTTGGCCCCTGTGTGATGGGAAGGACTGGTGCCTGCCCTCCCACTTGCCGTGGCCAAGGAGAGGGCAGCCAGTGTCCCAGCCACACTGGGTTGCAGTGCCCATGGGGACCACTCGTACCACTATCCTTTCCCTCTTCCTCCAGTGCTGGGTGAACTGGATGTCCCCTCTCTCAGTCCTCCAGCACTATATTCCAGCAGAGTTTGCACCATCCATCTGCCCCAGCAGTGGGACAGAGCGGAAGGGACAGGACAGCCCCAGGTGAGGGAAGGAGCCCCTGGGATGAATCTGGAGTGGGGCTGATGGAAGGGATTGTGCCTAAGGCTGTGGCAGTCTTGGTCTCCATGCCCTGCCAGTGCCAGGCCAGCTCAAGGGTTAAACCAAGCTTTCTGAATGCAGATTAACTTCTCCCTTGCTCCCTCCAAACATGCAGTTTTCCGGCATTCCCCAATCCCAGCGCCTCATCCCACCCACCAGGCTGGGGACTGCAAACCCAAGCAAAGTGCGGCTGAGGTTTGGGTCAGCTCAGCAGCTCTGCCCTGGAATGTGGGCTTTGCAACAAACAATTATGATAATTGCCAGTGACAATAACAGGCAGAAAATGTTCGTGTCATGGCAACACAGGAAACAAACTCCAAGCAGAGCCTGTGTCCGCCAGCCACCCCTGCCAGGGCAGCTCCTGCTCACGCTGGTTGAAGCCTCAGCCTTTCTGAACAGCCGGGGACTCTGCTCTGCTGCACCCCCCCCGCCAGCTCAGAAGCCAAACCAGGCTGGGTTACATCATCTGTTCTGACCCGGAGACAGCAGGTACCGTTACACGCGGGGTGGTTTTCACTCGGACAGGGATCCCTGCAGTGCTCAGTCCCACAGAAGTACCCCAGCCAGAGAGAATCCTCTCTGCCCCTCCAAACTGGGGGTGCACTCATTGGCTTCACAGGGAAGGGCTACTTTACAAAGTCCACTGGAGGGTTATTGACCACAGGAGTCCCTCCGGCTCTCAGCACATCTCCCAGTCTGAACACTAGAGGCGGGTTCTGTCCCATCTAGCTCAGGCCTTGCAAAGGCCTTGATGTCCACAAGCAAAGTCCATTCCCTGTTACTCTGCAGCCAGGTCTCTCACAATGGGACCAATGGACGCCAGCTGCACAGGCATGTCACTGCCATTTCCAAACCACTCAGCTCCCCTTTCTCCTCACCCATACATTTGTATAGCTCAGTCATGGCTGATGAGACTACCTCCCAATTTCCCATTAGAAGAAAAAAAAATCATATCTGGACCAAGGCCAGGGAAATAAAACTGCAGCTCCACAGGACAGTGATTCAGCTGTGTATAGGCAAGGTTCTAACTGAAGTGGCACTTACGCAGTTTGGGTGCTGGCATCTGCCCCTGAACACCAAACCACACAGTGTCAAAAGGAGAGGGCACCCATTCCTGACCCATTCCTGGCCCTATCCTGCCCCAAAGACCACCACTGCCATCATCATCTGCCTGCTGTGTTTCGTGACACGGCTCTGCAAGGCTCACACATCCAGCAGGGAATGGGCCGGCTCCCTCCCCCCTGTCCATCAGCAGCACCTTTGTCATGCTGCAGGTGCAGCCAGATCTGTGCAGGCAGCTAAAGATGAGTGAGCTGGGTTCTTGTCACTGCGGGCTCATTCTGAAGACAAGGGCAAACAGATCACGGATGTGAGCCGCAGCATCTTTACTGCCACGATGATGCAAGAGAAGCAGACAGCACAGGTTAGCTCTAAGATCCCAGGCTGACAGGTAGAAAAGATGGTGTCCCTCACCATGTTTGAGCTCCAGAGTCACAAACACCAAGTATTTGTATTTTACGCCATTTTCCGTGTAATTTGTAAAAAAAGTTGGATGAGTAGCTCTGCAGCTGGCTGCTGTCAACTGACACTAAATCCTGCATCCCTGGGGAGCTTCCAGAGAGCAGGTGAAGTTAACACTGGGCCAAATGCTTAGAAAGGGGTGGAATAATGCCTCAGATGCACGTGCAGGCTCACCTGTCTGGCTTTGATGCCAGGTGAAAGAGCAATTGATACATCACTCTGTCAGCAAGGAATTAAAATAGAGCAGTATCATTAAAACCAATTACATGGCTTTATGGAAACTGATTTTTGTCAAACTAGCATGGTGCTTCCTGAGGAGATTAAAAGATTGAGTGATAATGGAAAAGTGCTTCTAGGTGGATTTCTGACAGAGGTGTCTGTGTTGGTCTTAGGGATCACATGGAACTGCCGCTTTGCACATAGTGAATGGATGATCTCAAATCCAGGAGTAACTGCGTTGCTGTTTTCCTGCCCACGTCCCAGTTTTTCACATTTTTATGTGTTTCCTTGAGAAAAGAAGTAAAATCAGGAGCACTTTCCAGGGGAAGCATAGGAGTCTGCATGCAGACTTGATGTCCAGCCTCCCCAGAGGCTAGGACAAAAAGCCCTGTCCTGGGTTCCTCAGTGCCACTCACATCTGCAGGGATGCAGAGAGAAAAGCCACTCTCTGGGCTAGCAGGAGGTACAGAGCAGAGAATCCTTTGTCAGGACACAAGACAGATTCTTGTTGTGGTGACAAAGAGAAGACCACTGAGCCATGAATGGGGAGCATGACTGAGTGTCTGGGAGAAAAAAAAACCCAATACTTGGTCAGGATGAAATCCTGCTTGGACCTTGGCCTGTGTTAGTCTGAGAAACAGTCACAGTGCTGTAACCGTTCCAGGTGACATTGGGACCAACCCCAGTGAGTGACTTGGGACCATATGTGAAATGTTCAGAGTCAGCCAGTGACTCTGGGATGGCTCCTGGGTGCTTCAGGCAGATCTCGTTGAGGCTCAGAGGCTGCCAGAGGGGATGGGGTAGGACGCTCTAGTATTTCTCAATTTGCTTCCTCTTGCTGTCCTGGGGTCTCTCCAGTAATGAAGACACTGTACAAGATCTGCAGATAGGGCAATAAGGAACTGGCATGTACGAGTCAGGCAGCATATACTGGTTGAATAATTCCAGGAGAGACCAACAGTAAGAGGAAGGTGGAGCAGCAGAGATTCAGCAGCAACCAGCAGCCACCTCCAGCCCAGGTGCAGCAAAGTCCAGTTTGGTCCACGCCAGAGCTAACGGCAGGGGATCCCTGCATGGGTGCTGAGAAGACAGGCTCAGCCCAGGAAGTTGTTTCTCTTCCAGGCACAGCCTTCTGTGGCACAGGTCTCCACTTACCTCCCTTGGCCTGTCTGCCCACAGACAGCAGTAGGGAGGCTCCACGATCCCTCCAGTGCAGCTGACCCCAAACCTCCATCACTGCCTGGCCCAGTCTCCTCACCACAGCTGTGCCTGAAACCTCCTGGATGGAAGGTCTCTTAGGCTCTGCCACAAGTTAGGGTCAGGGGGCCCCTTAGACCTGTAACAACCACTCTCTGTTGACTCCCCTCCCTCCCCACAAGGGCAGAGAAAGGGAATAAGGGAGAGAGACTCAGCCATTAGAAAAGGGAACTGGAACAGCTTGAATGAAAATGAAATTAATAGTAATAAAAATTGAATATATACAAATATATACAAAACCAGTATGGAACCCAACCCCCTGACGGTAATTCCATCCCCATCACCACTGATGCTGTGCAGGCACCGGGGCAGTCCCAGGCTGGGCCCCGCAGCAGCCGGGAGCTGTGTTCAGGAGCTGGATTCTGGTACCGGGTTCAGGAACACGCAGACTGGGATGGAAGGCAGGATGGACAGAGGCCTCCTTGGGTGCTGAAAGGAAGGAACTGGAAGAGGACTCGAGCCAAGCAAAGCTGGCAGAGCAGGCCAAGAGGGCAAGGAGAGGGGAGAGGAGCCACAGACCCTCCAGATCCCTCAGCTTCATACTGAATTTGCTGTCCATGGGCTGGAATCCCTCGTTGGTCAGTTTGGGGTCACCTGCCCTGTCTGCTCCTCCCTGCAGGTGCTGCCTTTCCCTTTCTGCACCCCCCAATGTGGTGCACAAGGTCCAGCAGTGGCCTTGGTCTGCACCCCAGCCCTTGGTAGTGACTCTGCCCATGGGGTGCTCTCACTGCTGGAAGCAGCCACTGTCTGTGAGAACAGGCTGCTGACTGCAGACAGTGCAGGGAGTTAGAAGAACTGAGCTGAAATCACTGAACAGAATTAGTTCTTTGCTCACTGAAACCAGGACAGCTTCATGGAAGAGACGGGCCACACGCCATGGTGAAGGTACATGGCATAGTGTGCAAGTCACCCAGGCACAAAAGTGTTACCTGGGAAGAAGCTCTGGCAGTCCCTAGTCCAGCCTCTCATTTGAACGGAGGTATTGCCCGTGACAGAGGATGTCACCCGTGGCTTTGTCCAGCAAAACATTTGGAAGCCTTTGAAAATTTGCCATAGCAAGAGTCCAGAGATAAAGCAGTAAATGACAACAGCCAGCTCTCCTGAAGAGATGATGGTTAAAGGAACAGCTTTTGGATCAGCTACCCCTTCACTCCTGAGCTGTAGTACCCAATTGCAGACTGCATTGATGGGCGCAGTGCCTCATGATGCTGGAGATGTCTCTGGGCAGTAAGGCAGAGCTTTGCTCTGTCAGGAGCTGTGCAGTCATTGCGGGCACTCTGAAGAGACCATGGTCTGGCTCCCTGATGAAGTACACACGTATCTGGCCAGATGAGGAGGGCACAGAAACCACACAACAGTGCCGATGTGCTGATAGGTGGTGAGCTCAGCCTGCAGCATGCTCAAGGTTTTCACTGGCAGTGGGACAAAGCAGAGCATGAAAGGAAGGTTTGGCAGAGGTGACAGGTTTGCTGCTCTGGTGTTTACCTCGCAGCATGAAGAACAGCACAGGAGACAAACCAAAGCATGAGGCAACTAAAGGAAACCCCTGCATGAACGACTAGCAGTGGGGAGTGGACTTTCTGGTAGGCAGTTGCAAGGACAAAAGTCCATGGAAGGACTTGAAAGCAAAGGCAAGTACCTTGTACCTGGCAGAGCAGGGAGGGAGGTGTGGAGAGGGATGTGAAAGATGGACTATGCAGGAAAGCACCAAAACAGCATGGTCCTTCAGGCAGTGATCTGGGCAGATGGTAGCATGATGATGGTCAGATGAAGAGATACCACAGCTTTAGTAACCCAGGCACATGACAGGGAGGACACAGCCGGGTATGCTGTTGGTGCATGAGCAGGAGCAGAAAGACAGCACCACTCAGACAGTAGACACAAGGGACATAAGGTACTGCCTGGACACAGGGGTTCAGGAGGAGAGCTGGGACAATCCTGGCTTCCAGGGTAAAACAGGCAGGACAGAGATGGCCCTGGTGATTGATGGTACCCAAGATGGTGGAGATTGAGAGCTCTGAGCAAGTGACATTTGGCTTGAACTGGCAGCTAATCAACCTGTGTCCCTGGTCAGGGCCATTGGGACAGATCCCATCCAGAACTGGACTATCAAGTGAGCAGAAGGGAAGAGAAGAGGAGGTTGAGGGCAGTTGGTGCCCATTAGCCCCTTGTCCAGCCAGAAGGAACTGGTGCAAGAAAAGCACCTTGTCATGGAGTGCATCTTCAGTCCATCTGAACCATCTTAGGACAGTCCCCTGCTGTCCCTCACTGCAGGGTACACATGCCAGCCACACCAAGGCAGCAAGGACTGTGCCCTCCTGCATCCCCACCACCTTCCACCCTTCCTGGTCCAGACTCTGCTCAGGTGTAGCCACGTGCACAAGCCACTCGTACAGCAGGCTGCAGGACTGTGCCACTGCACTGAGGAAGGTGCCCACTCCCACTGGCCTGTGCCACCTAGCAGCTCTCAGACACAGCCTGTGGGGCCAGGCTCTGTTGGTAGAGGTGCTGCTGAAGTCTGGGCTGTGCAGGGAGTCTGGGCTGTGCTGTATGCACAGGCACCTGTGTTGCTGGAGGGTGATGCTCCCTTTCTGACAGCAGCAGAAGGGATGTTGAGAGATACAGGCCAATTTCACAGTGGGACCCAGCACGTCCCTGTCCTAGAAAAGAAAGGAAACAGCACCAGGAGAGAAGGCAGCTGGGATGGGCTGAAGAAATCCTTCCTTCACCCAGATTTTTTTCCACACAATGTCAACTGAGCAAGAAACATTGATAAAACCCCAGAGAATCACAAATACCTTTGGGTTTTTCCCTTGCCAGGAGGTAAGTGATTCCCAGGGTAGAAACAGTGTCGCAAGGGCTGGCAGCCCAGATGCTGAATGGTGCTTTCACTTCCAGATCTTGCTCTGTGCCACGTCGTTTAGTAATCTAGACCCTGCACAGCAGACACTTCTTCCTGGGGTTTCCAGCCAGCAAAGGTAGGAGGGGACAGACCAGGCAAGCAGAATTTCTCCTATTACACCCTGTGCCATGTGGATGACATCAGAGTTTCTTCTTGCACTGGCGAAGGGAATGGGATGTTACTCTCAGTGGGATTTTCAGCAGAGCTCAGCAACCACACATAGCTCACAGCTTGTGAGTTTGTCCCCTGGAGTTCTGGCCATAGCCTAACCTTGCTGGGAGGAGGGGCTGCGCTACAACCCCACCTCCCACAGCATCCCTTAGAGGCAGCACCCAGCTTTCTGTCTCCGTAGCACCTGGAGTGGCTTTCACCCACTCCCCAGTTCCCAGAGGAAGACAGGAGATTTCTTTACTAGAAAGTGTTACACAGGACACTTTATAATCCATTTAAGTCACTTCTCCTTGTAGTATATGTTTATATATATTTATATGCTGAGCAAATAGATGTGTATAGATTCTGCACTCAAAAGGCACTGCAGAAATGGCCCCTGGCTAACCCACCAGCCAGGGCAATGTCTGACCCCAAGCCATCCTTGCCACAGTACCTGAGTGAGCCTTCTCCAGTGAGGAGCTTCAGCAGCTCACAGGGGAGCAGGGAGACGTGGCAGCACCTTTGCCAGCGACACCTCCTGGGATTGCATGTGACCATGTTGGAGCCAAAAGTGCTGGGGAGATGCAAACAACACAACGATCCAGGTTTGCTCCTTCTGCTGCTTGTTCTGCCTGGAGCATGAGCCAGTAGTACCATGAGCATCCGACATCAGCAGCACATCTGGAGGCTGCCAGGCACATCCCTTGCTGTGAGCAGCTGTAGGAATTGAGTTGTCATCCCTTCACTTTTCCCTGAACGGGACAGATGAACCCCCCCTACCCCATGGATCAGCTGAATCCTTCACAGACCTCCAGCAACTGAACACTGTTCAACCCCACGCGCAGCAGTGCACACAAATTGGGGTCACCGTGAGCAGGCTCCTTCCCACCTCGGTGTCTCCAGCACCTTCTGGAAATGCCTATTTTTTATTGTTGGGTTTTTTTTTTTTTCTGGGATTTCCCTGAGACCTTTGCTCTTGGGGCACAGCTCTAGAGTCAGCTCCAATCTCAGGGTCTTTTCCCAGCAATGAGCTGCTTGTTGACTCCTGTGAGCAGGTCCCTGCCCCAGGGTGTCTGTGTGGACAGTGTTGCACACACACACACACACAGGGCTGTTTGTATTAAGCCAGCAAAACTCACACCGTGACTCTGCCAGCTGAAACAGCAGCAAAGCAGAGCTGGGAATCACTTCCCAGCTGCAGGGCTGTATTGACTCTCAGAGAGTAACTTCTAGTACCTACAACCACATAATGAGTAAAAGCCTTGAACTGGAAATGCAAATAGACATATAATTTATATTTAATAAGGCAGTTAATGTACTGCGTGTCCAGTAAAGCACCATTCAGCTCCCATCACCCATTTACTGAGGTTACTCCACGTAATAAATTCCAAATGAGTGATAATGGCTGTATTTGGAATTAATAACTGTGCGTGCATAGCTGAAGGCAGAGAGATGAGGGTACAGCACGTGCTGTGCTTGCTGGGCAGACAGGGCAGCGGGCAGGCACAGGAGGACTTCGGAAATTTCATGTAATTGCCATCAGCTCCAAATGAATGAATTAATTGACTCCCCTCGCACCCTGGCAGAGGAGAACTGCTCTCGGGCGCTGAGAAAACCAACACCATGTACAAGCGACTGGTGGAAAGGGAAGATTGAAGAGGAAACATTCTCTGCAGTTTCAATTTCTGAAATTTTTCAGTCACTGGATACATCTGTGCAGGTATCTCACTTCTTAGACTGTTTGGAGGAGAAAATCTGTAATTTCAGACACCTTTCTTGCTTAAAGAAACCTCAGTGAAATTAAATCCTAGGGGGAACTGGGAGATATCAAATTCATACTGGAAAGAAAAGTTTGTTCAAATGGATAAATAAAATGGATATTAATTTAAAAAGAAAACACAGTATATTTAATGTAAGTTATTGAACTATTTGTTTCAAGAATACATTTAATTTTCAATACCTAAGTAAATACTTTTGGGGGGAGAAGATGAAAAATTTCAATTCCTTTTAAGATCTTCGAGCTTCTCTAGCTCAGTGATTTGCTGTTTCAGACACAGACTGAGCCTGGATCACTTCTTTTTGTAGATTTTTGTCCCAAGTGTTTTTGTCATTGTCTTCCACCCCTTTGTCCACAGCTGGCAGCTCCTGCAGACACACAACCACCTTGAGAGTCACACGTGCATGGGAAGGCACTGGTCTCACTGTGCACACTCACATGCACTCATGCACCTTCATGGCAAGTAAAGGGGAGGGGAGATCCTCAGCCTGAGCAAACATGAGGTACGGAATATTTTAGGAAGACTGATAGTCATCTTGTAGCTTTACTGATGGGGTCTTTACTTGGGGTCTGAAAATCCCAGGAGTCACCCAACAGATCATCTCAGGGCTTTCAACCCAGGGCACATAAAGGACTTCAGAGAATCCCAGAGCTGGTAGAAAGGGTGTCTGGAGGTCTTTAGTCCAACCTGCTATCACCAACAGCATGGCTTAGTCTAGTCAAGTCTTTAAAAGTCATAAAATCATAGATTCATTGAGGTTGGAAAAGACCTGTAAGATCAAGTCCAACCATTAACCCAGCACTACCAAGTTCACACTGAATCATGTTACTAAGCACCATGCTACACCTCTTTAAACCCCCCAGGGACGGGCACTCCACCACTGCCCAGGGCACCCTGGGCCAGCCCTTGACAACCATTGCAGAAAATAAATTTTTCCTAATGTCAAAACTGAACCTTTCCTGGTACAATTTGAGGCCATTCCCTCTTGTCCAGGAACCCAGCCCGAAGATGTCCTCATCCTGCAGCCCAGCTCACATCTGTTCCCACACCCTGTCCGCATCCAGGACAGACTGGACAGCCAGGACCTGCTGTTCACCAGCTGCAGCTGGGCTGTGGGGAAAGTCAGGACAGGGTTCAACTACACAGTTTCTAAAGGGTTAATAAAGCAGGGCCTGCCCTGCACTGACCAAGCTCTGCTGTCTGCCCTTTCCAGCTCTCTGGAACTCCACAGGGCCATGGATTTCTCCCAGTCCCTTGCACACCTCCTGCACTTTGCAGTGGATCCTCACCCCGTCCCTCATCACTGGCTCCCCTGGAGAACCAGGAGCCAACAGGGCTACAGCCAGGAAACATTTGCCTGGACAAGCCAGAGACCTCCTCCTACCCAGAGCAACCCCCTGCAACCCCCTCGCATCCCGTTCCTCAGCCCCTGCTGAAGCCCTGGCTGGCAGCCCAGCCTAGCCCAGCGCACAGCCCCACTTGTAGCCGAGCCCTGGAAGGGCTGCTGGGCTGGCGAGGCAGGCAGACAGGAGCTGAAAAGCCCAGGCCACATGGAGATCATCTTTGCCAGCATCAGCTAGCAGTTCAAAAGGCAAGCAGCCTTGCTCCTTGCTCTCAGCCTCCTTCTGTTTCTTTTAAGCACAAAAACAGCACAACAAAAAAAGGAAAGAAAAAAGAAGGGCGGGGGGGGGGGGGGAGAAAAGAAAGGGGTGACTTCCAGCCAGGCAGTAAAATGCCATCTGTCTCCTGACAGCTCATGTGACACCGACAGACGTCCACTGCAAGCCAGAGCCAAAGGCACAGCAGCCCACAGTCCCATCGCAGCAGGTGAGGGAGGACCCCTGCCCCAGCCTCTGCTCTCTCCCGGACCCATCAAAAGTTTTTGAGCCAGGAGGAAAAAAAGGAATCGGGCTGATCCTTGCTGCCCTTCCCACAGGGAAACATGCCCAGGGCAGTGGTGGGTGGAGGTGGCAGCATCGGACTTTGGAGTGGGGCTGTCTGTGCCGCGTGACTTCTCACCAGGCTGGGATCCCCTTGACTCCACCTGTTTCCCCCTCCAAAGCTGCTCCCGGAACACAAAGAAGATGAACAGCAGGCAGCCTGCCACCCCCATCCAACCCAACTTAGCTTAATTGCCTCTAGGGAAAGAGCCTGGCTGACCCTGGGACCCTCCGAGGCTGGAAGAGCAGAGAGGAAGAGGGTTGTACAAGGCAGACGTGCTGCCGTGGCTGCCAGAGACCAGACGTGGGCTGGCCTTGCAGACAGGCCCTGCCACAAAGAGAGAAGCTGCAACTCATGTTTCCTGGCAGCACAGATGTCTCTACGTGATGTAGCCACTTCCCAGGAAGACAGTGGCCCCAATACCGTCCCAGAGGAGATGGCAGGGAAGTCCCTGTGCAGGGGGTGGAAGAAGAAAAGCCCCAGATGTTCCTCATTTCCCTGGGTTCCTGGCAGTGATGGTTTCAGGAGACCAGGACTTAGCTGGGTGTTAGAAGGTGCAACCTTCTTGCCCTACATGCCAGGTGTCTGTGGCTTAACAGAGCAGCACAGAACCTGGGGAGCTCAGCACCCCTTGTCAAGGCTGCCCTGAGAGAGTGAAGGACCACTGCTCATGGCACCCACTGAGCGGTCCTGGGCAGGCTGGGCACAAGGCCACACATCTGCATGGAGGCATGACCACCCTCATGACAGCTGGGACTGCAGGGCCAGCACACCAGTGAGGTGTCCACGCAGCCCTTCTCTGGAGCACCAAGCCCATCATCAGTAACCAGCAGTGCAGGCCAGCACATACCTCCTTCCCCATGGACCTCTTCTTGTTCCCAGCCTCACCACTCTAGGCTCACCACCTGGAGTGGCAGGACCTTACTGGCTTGACCAACTTAAAACCGGGTTGCTCATTTCCTAGACCTGACTCCTGAGAACAGAGCTGCACAAGGAGTCATCAGCCATACACAGAGCTGGGAGGATGATGTGAGGAGGCACAGGATACTGGCTTCCCCTGCCTGCCAAGGGACAAGCCGGATGATGCTATAATACCCTTGGACCCTTCCCCACAACCATACCACCCATCAGTTCCTGAGCATGGTTGGGTGCTCTGTCAGGTCCTGAGCTCCCTCCCTGAAGGGAGCTGGAAGTCCAGGGCAGCAGGAGGTGGGCAGCTCCCACCAGCCCAGGTGCAAAGTGGCAAGTCCCTTTTTGTGCTGGCACCTTCTGGAACAGCCTGAGAATCACTCATAGCTCAGCACGGTCCAGGTTGGAGATGCTTGCCAACACTGAGCAGCCCCTAACCCCTGCTCAGTCTTTGAGTCTGACCATTTATGGTGTCTTTCTAAGCCTCTGAGCCCAGAGGCAGGTGCAAGCCTGGTCCTGCAAGTATTCATTTCACATCTTTTATTAGGAGACATGGAGTTACAGAGTTTGCAGATGCAATTTCCCAGGTGCTTCCCCAGATGAAGGAAGGCAGAGAAAGAGCCCAGCACTCAACAGGTTTGCTGAGCCAGTGCTGGTCACTAGACCAACCCAGCATGGGTTGGGATCCCACCTCACTACAAGTGCTGCACAAAGCCAGCCTGGCCCCTGTCCCACCTCCACCAACAAGACTGAAGCAGCCTGTCAGTGGCTGCTCTGGTCCTGCTAGACGAAGCCACCAGAGAAATGACTCCACATTTCACACTATGACCTCCCTGCTGCCTTCAGGGACAGACCTGGTCCTTGGCATTGCCAGAGGGATGAGAGAAGGGCTTGACATGTGGCTGCCTCTTAAGTGTGGGCAAAGAAAGAGCAAGATTGGCCCAGGGCAACCCAGGACAATGCCAGGCCATGGGGCACAGCAGCATGACAGCACCTCTCTCCCTTGCTGGCTGCAGCAGGTCAGTGCTGCTGCCAGGAGAAGCCAAAACACAGAGCTATGAGAACCCCCTACTAGAGCACACCATGAACTTAGGCTATGAATCCTGGAAGACCCTGTTGTATTGCACACAAGAAGACCCCCAGTATCACCTCCCCTAGCTCCTGGTTTGCTGCCCACCAGCATCTTTCCACCTGTTTGTAGACCATTTGACCCCAGAGGTGGTCTGTCTGACCTCTGCAACTATGCCTGACCCTGCAGTTATCTCAGGTGACACCTTTAGTGACTCCTAGCCATGTCCTGCTCCCTCGATGCCTGCCTTGGCTGTGCCTTCAGGGCCTTTCCAGGATGATGCATGTGTCACTCAGTGGGGACCAGGCTCAGGGCTCTCTGGGGTACAGGGTGACCATCAGTACACAAAGAGCTTTGAGACAAGACAAGAAATGGTCACAGGGTGCGACAGGCTTTAGAGAGATCCTTGGGAGTTTATTGTCATGGCAGAGGAAAGAGCTCTGATTATGTTGTGAAACGATGGTGTGGGATTGCTTGGCTTCAGCCCACGGGAGGCATGGAGACAGGTGATACTGCAGGTGGGGCTGGGAGGTGTGGGGCTGCCTCTGCCCCAGCCCCGCAAGAGCCACCATCCAGTCCCGGGTGCAGAGAAACACTCTGAAACAGCCTGACCCTGCTGTGTTTAACCTGGCTAATGATTACCTAGATAGGACGTGGCCATTCAAGGGCACAGGGTAAAAACAGCCCTTCTGCCTTTGCTTACACAGCACACACAGCTGGGCCATTCCCACAGCCAGCACCCGGAGAGCCCAACAGCACCAGAGCAAGTGCCAGCTCAGGAGCAGCATCCGAGGGCTTGGCCTGGGAGAGCAGCCCAGAAGATGCTGCCTGAACCAGCTCTGCTCAAAACTTCCCCCAAGCAAGAGCTGACCCTGATGAACACATTTGAGTCTCTCTGCAGAGATGTTTTTACATCCAAAGACAAATCCAGGGAACTGGGGGTCTTGCTTTCTGTCCTTGTGACATCCATCAGAAGTGGAGTCAATAGTTAATGTGAAGATCTGGCATAACAAAAAAGGGCTCCTTGCGTGTCTCACACTTGGAGACCCCACAAGTTTTGCTACAATGCCCTCTTACCTGCCCAGAGAGCAGGTGCTTTCTTCTCCATGGCCAGCTGCAGTAGTTTTACAGCAAACTCCTTCCTTTCACTACCCAGTTCAGCCTCTCATGTTCTCAGGATCCTGCCTGAAGTCTGCACATGGCTGCCAGGATGAAGAATGACAAATCTTTTATCAGGGTATGATCCCATCTCTGCAATGTGAGTGTCAGAACGCTGAGAAAACAGAGACCATGGCCATGGCTGAAGAGATCCCTGCCTACCTGAGAAACACCCCTCCTAAAATCTCATCCAAAACCACCCTCTGACCAAAAGCCTTCAGCTTTTGTTCTGTGCTTCCCCCAAACCCAACAGCAAAATGTCAGGAGCAGAAGGCTGGAGGAATGGAGACTGCTTTGTCTGAATGCACACACGCTGCTCATCATGGGATCAAAGGGGCAGACAGCACTGGTGTGACACCTGCACAAGACCACCAGCCCCAAGAGCCTGCCTGCCCCACTGCTCACTTGCTCTGCTCTCTGGGCCCCAGCATCAGGCTCGTTTGCTCTTGAAGGCTGGGTCTTCACTACAGGGTCCAGCATTGTGAACCTGCTGGGCTGCCTCAGTGCCCCCCTGGAGCTCTGCTCCACAGAGATGTGTCTGTGAGACTCATCTTAGGAGCCTGTTGGAAGGAGCTTGTTTGTGGTGCTGGACAGGAGGAGATGTCTCCTGGTTTTGGAGACTAAACACAGGTCCTCTGGTAGGTAGTGGTGTCTCTGAATGTGAATGTTTAACACTTGGACTGGCACCCAGAGGTGGGGAAGAATCTCTGTCTTTGAAGAATTTCAAAACTTGAATGCACTGTCCCTGAGAAACCTGCTGCAGATTTTAACCCATCTCTGCACAGAGCAGGAGATTGGACCAGATACTTGTGCAGGTCCTTCCTAAATGAATAATTTCTTTGATTCTTTCAGCCCCCTGAACTTTTGCTCTTGCTGGCCAGTGAAAAGCAGTGGGCCCATCGATAGGTTCCCATCCAAGGCAGTTTTGGGGGAACTCAAGGACTGGGTCTGACTGGCTGTAAGTACAGCTGGGGTTTGCTTTGCATGGCTCTGGGAAAGCCAAGGCTTTACGTGTCTCTTGCATATCTGTCCCACTTAAGTTAATATTATTCCCCTTGTGAAGAGGAAACCACTTTAAATGTCTCTCACAAGTGCTCCTCATCAGCTTGAGTGAAAAGTGAATACAAAGTGATTTCAGTTAAATGAAGTCCACTCACTTGTCAATTAGGGGTTCAAAGCCACTTAATACACTTCAGCTTCACCTCCCTGTACACAGATCCAACGAGACACCTTCTATCCACTTTCACTGCTCAGCAATTGCACAACCCTACTCAATCCACATGGTATTTGAAGACCTTGATGAACCTCACCTAAGCCCAGATCCAAAATCCTTTTCCGATTCAGCAGACCCAGAACAATTTCCAGCATTTCATTAGCCCTTCACTCCACACCCTGCAGCCAGCACCTGCTGAAATGGCCTAGAGCAGCAGCAGACCCTGCTTTGAGAGATCATATAAATTTTCATGTTCTTGAGTTTCCAAAACTCTCTGCTTTCTCTTCTCTCAGATCATGGAGAGCTGAACCTGCTGGAGACACATGACCCAAATCTCCACACAACACTAATAATTAGGGCTTCTGATGAATTATTTTGTGCTGTTTTGGCAATAACTACTCATTCCACACCTGTCCCCTCAAAGGACAATGCTAGTCCCATTTCAAGCAAGACTGGAGACTTCCAAGGTCCCTTCCAGCCAACAGTTATAGGCCAACATGTCCTGCTTCACAGCAGTCCCTGCTGTGGGAAGTGCTTCTCTATCCTCCTTCTCCTGCCTGTTCTTGGTGGCCTTTCCTAGAAATTACTCAGCACCATCTCTTTTCTTCAGGAGTAGCAATAGCAGAGCACTTAGCAAGACGTGCTGCCCTTGGGTGTAAATATGCACAGGTCTGACTTGGGTGTGTAGGACTCTGGCTGCATCTCAGACCCACACAGGTTCCTGTTTCACACTCAGTCTGCGTGCAAACGAACATCTTTCTCTGTCCCTCTGCCTCTCTGTCTCTCATTCCTTCCTGTAAGTTCTTTCTTTCTTCTTCTTTCAAGTTTTCTTTCATTCTTTCTTTTCCTTCCTTTATAGAATCATAGAATGGTGGGGTTGGAAAGGACTTCTGGAGATCATGGAGTACAACCCCCCTGCCAGAGCAGGGTCACCCAGGGCAGCCCACACAGGAACAGAGCCAGGGGGGGCTGGAAAGGCTCCAGAGAAGGAGACTCCACAGCCTCTCTGGGCAGCCTGGGCCAGGCTCTGGCACTGGAACAGGGAAGAAGTTTTTCCTCTGTTGATGTCATTGTTTATACCAGGAGTGAGGAGATGCAGCAACACAAAATCAGTAAAGAGAGAGCAAGGAGAGGAAGAAGAAGAAGAAGAAGAAGAAGACCCTTTATTAATTTATAACCCCATTTTATATACCCTAGGCCCACAAGGTGATTGGTCAGTGATCACCCATCTCCTAGGGGGATCGGCTAAAGTCCTACAACACCCATTTCAAAATATTTTTCCAATGTACCATAAACAGAACTTAACAAAACACCAGGTGTTGGTCCAGCTTACAAAAACCATCCTACTGTTATCCGTAACTCGTGTGAGAAAGGCAGGGCTCTCACCGAATACTGTGAGAACCTGAGCAAATCCCTCTGCTGGCAGCTTTTCAGCATCCACATGTTGGGTGGAACTTCCTGTGTTTCCCCTTGCTACCATTACCTCTCATCCTATCCCAGGGCACCACTGACAAGAGCCTGGCCCCTTCTCCTTGCCCCCCACCCTGCAGAGATTTGTAACCATTCATTAGCTCCCCTCTCGGGCTTCTTTTCTCCAGGCTGAACAGCCCCAGGGCTCTCAGCCTTTCCTCACAAGAGAGATGTTCCAGTCCCTTCAGCATCTTTGTAGCCTCCATTGGTCTCTCCTGTCCCTCTTGAATTGGGGAGCCCAGAACTGGACACAATACTTCAGATGTGGCCTCACTTGGACATAGTAGAGGGGAAGGAGAACCTCCCAGGACCTGCTGGCCACACTCTTCTTTATGCACCCCAGGTCACCATTGGCCTTTCTGTCCAGAAAGGCCCATTGCTGTCCCATGGAGAACTTACTGTCCACCAGGATGCCAAGGTCCCTCTCCATGGACCAGCTTTCCAGTGGGCCTACACCTCACCTGTACTGGTCCATGGTGTTGTTCCTCCCCAGGTTTAGGATTCTACCCTTATCCTTGTTGAACTTTATTAGGTTAACTTCCTTCCTTCCTTCCTCTGCATTCATCAAATGACAAAGGTTTCTGGTTACAGTCCTCCTGGGGAATCAGCACGGGGGCTGCTGCTCACTCAGTGGCTGGTAGATTAAGGTAGATCAAGGAGAGATTTGTGTATTGACTCTGTGTTTATGTAACTCCTGTGCAAGGCTTGGCCAGGAGCAAAGGGGGATCTGACCCACATAAATAATAACGAGCAGCATTTTTAAACTAAAACATCTGGAAAACTCACTGACAATTCTGTTGGTTTCTTCTATTGTGTCACTGGAGGGTCGTAAATAATTCAGCCTTGCTCAAATATTTATGGAAATCAATTTAGCCCTTAGTCCAACGTCACCTCCCTGAGAAAACAGTTTCCTTTCGTATCTCAAGTGCAAACTGACTGCCTTCTGTCCCACCAGCCTCCCCAGGGCCAAGGGCACCTGTAACCTCCCAGCAACATGTCCTCACACCAGCTCAGCCGAGCAGGTCCCCAGACAGCTCTGGGGCCATGGGGACCACCAGGTAGATGAAGCTGTACGTGCTCCTCCAGGAGAGTCCCCCTTCTGCTGTGACCACCCCAAGCTTCACAGCAGGAGCTGTCAGCTCCAGAGCCAAGGAACAGCACTTGGCAAAGCTGTCAGCACATGGAGAACAGCTCCTGTGTCGGTGACAACCGATGGTCAGGTCAACAAACCCTACACAGGAGAGAGGCTCCCCAATATGATCAAAGGTCATAAAACAGACTTCTACAGGAGCTCCCCATGTACACTTCCAGGGCAAGGTTCATGGTTCTGCCATACCCACTGAAAAGCAGCTGCTCTACAACCACAGTCATGACCCAGCATTTGCAGACTGCTTCTTTGCCTCCTTTCCAAAAGATTCCTGAGACCTCTCTTCCCAAAAGCAGAGTGGCCACAGAGGCAGCCCATCATGAGCAGCACCCTGGAAGATTTCTGCCCACATGGTGAATGTACCAGGGTCCTGACTGTGAGCACCAAATTGATTCTTCTGGGAGCTCAGCATGTCCATGGGCTAATCCTGTCTCTTGATGAAAAACCCACTTCATGGCAGCTGTGACTTTCTTCCAGCACCTTTATTTCACACAAAGAAACAGAACAAATTCCTAGCATCAAAAAGATGTCCCCTTCTGCATATCCAGGGATGCAATATGCTCAGTGACTGGCTAGATCACCGCACAGATCAAGATCTAACCACCTACCAGCTCGCTCACCAGCACAGAAACTGGGGAGCAGCCATACGCAGCCCATGCCCATAGAGAGAAGCCATATCTCCTCTAGCCTTCGTGTTCCCTGCTCCTCCTGCAAGCATTACCTATTTGTAGGTTACTATGTGGCCACTCCCAAAGTTTCTGGGCCCAATTCCTCCGGTGCACTCTGCCTGGAACAACATGCAGTGCTCTGCAAAGCCACAACACAGCTGATTTCCTGTGGAACTGGGAAGATACCACCCCCTCACGTAGGGTCCCATGTCTGTCCCAGGCAGAAGTGCAATGAACTGGGCAGACACTGGGCTGGATGTCCCTTGGAGACCTGAGGTGGCATGGCCATGCTGCAAATACTTTCTCCAAGGAGGGAGATGGCTTGAGAGAGATTATCCTCCTGTCTTGCCATCACTAGGATATTTCTGCACCAAAAGCACCAGTCTACTAGAGAAGCAACCACTAGGTTGGGATGAAATTCTCTGTTGTGTCTTCTCTACATAAGACTAAGCCCCAGAACAGAAAAATACCAATTAAAGCAGTGCCACGGAGCTTCACCTCTGCTTTCCAAGGGCTTCCCCCAGCATCATGTCTCTCAGCACAGCACTGCTAACTCCCTTCAGCTTTTCGGACTCTCCTCTTTCACCCATACATGACAGCAACGCTGAGGCACCCTCAAGGCCGTGCTCATCCCATGTCTGCACGCCTGTAGGTGCCACTAGATGAGACCACCACTGTTACTCCCTTTGGTAATCCACACAGGGGGTAGCCTACCACTTGCAAGGGTCTGCACGTGCAAAACCTTTACTTTGGGTGATTCTCCCAAAAATCACAACCCTCTTGTCTCTGGGCCAGCTCAGCTAAGCTGTGATTCCTGCTAGGGCTTCCAAGGCACATGCAGCTGCAACGGGGAGAGGAGAAAGGGACAGTGGAGCTAACTGGAAGTGTTAGACCTGTCCCAGGAAAGCTGCAGCAACAGCCACGCTCTGCCTGCTCACCCCAAAGCAGCGTGATGCAGTTTGCCTGCAGCTCCAGCCATAGGGGCACATGGGACAAAGGGATCAGGATGTGAACAGCTGCTACTATCATGGAAGAGCTTCACTGGAAATAATTAGCCCTTATTAGGAGAAAATCCTAGGGAATTTTGAAAAAGAAAAAAAAAGAGAGGGTAGAATCCTTTTTCTGTTTGTTCTCCCTGACTGGAAAAAGTGTCTCTCCTGTCCATCATTCATGACTTGGGGCCTTGGAACATGTATTTTCCTTTGTCAGACTGGTGATTCATTACAGACTGGAAGGAAATGGATGTTCCTGGGCTGCAGGGTCCTGAACTGCGACATTTGCGATGCCACCTAACAATTATCCTTAATTCATCGCCCCATTCTAAATGTGTCTGCCTCTGCATTCAGCGCAAGGACATCACCTGGACTCCCTGCAGAGCCACTTCATGAAATTAGTTGTGTTTTATTCAAAAAGGGGTTAATTTGTGCCCTCTTCTCCCCCAGGCACAGTAACACAATCAATCTCTAAAGAGGTGCTTGGCTTTCTCCTCCCTTCTCCAGCCGTCTCTTCTTGGCTCTTAATAAATTATTCAGCTTTCCTAAATATGCATAGGGGTCTCATTAACAACTAATTTTGCTTATTTAAAACAACTGCATAATCAAACCACTACAGTGTTTCGCCTTTCTTATAGACATGAATTATTCATGTGCTAGGAATCTGCATACAAATTTATTGATTCTTAAAAGGGTTCATTTTTCACAATCTAGGAGGAAAAAAAAAAACCCAAACCTTGGTTATTCTGGTTTTGAACATTTTGGCCCAAACTCCCATCTAAGAAATCATATGGTGTTTTCCTGGGAACAGGCGTCAGGCAAACCCAAAGCATCACCAAATGCACCTGGAATTCCCGAGTGCAACAAAAGGGGGTGTTTCCAGCACTGCAATTAATCATTTGCACAATCTTGACTCGCAGCCCTTTCCCAGAGTGCAAATGGTTCATTGTTGCAGCATCTATTTCACACTGAGTCCTCAGTGCCTAGGCAAGGAAGGGATATCCTGCAAAGCCACCAGTATCACTGGGTCCGATCTGGGCTTATCCCACAAAGAAAGTACTGAAGATAAGAACATGTGCAGGGTCAAGAGTGAACACTCCCCAGTGCACGCTTTCGACCTTCAGGCTTCTCAGCCACCAGTACCAAGGGAAGCAGGGCATGAAGCACCCACACACATGCCCCTGCACATGCACACCCTTGGATTCCTACACTGGCCTGTTGCATCTTGTCTCATTCTGAAGATCCTCTGTAGAGTTGTGTTTAGAGATCCATCCCCAGCCCCTGAATGCCTCTCGCATGGATGACTGAGGACCTGATCCAGTTCTGCTTTTAGGCTCACAGAACTACCGAGTAATTCAGTTCAGAAGGGATCTGTGGAGGTTTCTAGTCCAATCTCCTGCTCAGATCAGGGTCAGTTATGAGATGAGACCAGGTTGCTCACAGCTTTTTCCAGTCTTGTCTTGAGAACCTCAAGGGGCAGAGACAGCAAAACCTCTCAGCTACCCATTCCACTTGACAGTCCTCATGATGAAGTTTTTCCCCACATCCATTCTGAAACTCTGTTATTACAATTTACATCCATTGTATCTTGTCCTCCTGTGCACTATTGTGAAGAACTTGGGTCTCTCTTCCTGACAAACTCCTCCTTCCCCAGGTTATTACTTTCCAGCCATCAAGGTTTGGCTAAATCTCAGGCTGAGCCCTGGAGGAGCAGTGGTCTTAATAGAATCACTAAGGTTGGAAAACACCTCAAAGATCAAGTCCAACCATCAACCCAACACCACTATGATCACTAAACCATGTCCACACGTTTTTTTTTAATGCCTCCAGGGATGGTGACTCCACCACCTCCCTGGGCAGCCTGTTTCAAGGCCTCACCACTGTCTCTGTAATTAATTTTTTCCTAATGTCCAATCTAAACCTCCCCTGAAGCAACTTCAGCCCATTTCCTCTCACCCTATCACTAGCTACTTGGGAGAAGAGACCAGCATCACAAAAGCATCACAGCCACAGCAGCACAAAAGCTTCTACAAACACCTCTGTGTTCTCAAAAAGGGCATTTTTGGAGCAGGCTTTGACAACCCCACCCCACGAGAAGGGACTACAGTGAATGTTAGAAATGGAGCCATGGAGCAGTGCTCTTTACCTCATTGTAAACAAAGGATTTAGAAACACCTGTGCATCGTCTTGTAGGTACTTCCAGGTCCCCAGTTCCTGGCAAATCATAGCTGCTGGAGGTCTGAAAGGTAGATGGGTGTCTCCATGCTGCCCCATTGGAGTCCTTGGTATGAACCCCTGTAGAGACAGCTCCTTCCTGACATATGCTATGGGCTTCCAGCCCAGAGGCAGATCCATGAATGCCAGGAAGAATTCCAGGGAACACACATTGCTTGTGCTTGCAGGGTATTTATTGCCAAAGCTCCTTCCGTTGTAAAGAGCTGCAGGTGAGTCAATCTTTGCAGAGGAGCTTCAAGATGAGAGTCCCTCAAGAGCTCTGATCCTCACCTTCTGGGGATACCCAAGCTCAGGACAGTACTCACAGTTGTAAAGCCAGTGTCCATGATCTCCCTGCTCAGCTCTTACTGGCTGTAGCAGCATTCATAGGGAGTATGGGTTCACCGTCAGGATGGAGATTTCGGTTCATCTACTCCAACACTGTGACTAGAAGCAGGGCAGCAGCACACCAAGCCCAAGGGCGTTTGCAGTGCTGACATTCAAGAAGAGCCGTTCTGGCAGGGCAGCCTCAGGGTCGTGCCCCTGGCAGCCTCCGGGTTCAGCATGGGTGGCCTTGGGCAGAGATATCCTGCATGGGCCACAACTGTGCCTCCGTAGCTGTGTCTCTCCCCGAGCCTCTGCTGACAAAGCCATGGCTTATCTGCCCCGTGTGCCATCTGAGTTTCCTCACTGAGTGAACATCAGATGGTTCCTTGAGAACAAGTCACACTATTTTTTTTTTAATGCTTGCTTAGTAAGGAACCAGGTAACAGTGTTTTAATTTGATTTCTGACTCTTTCACGATAAAAGAATCTGCTAACCATAGGAGGAACACGAATCTGTAAATTTTTTTTATGACACAGCAGAGTCCTGAGACAAGATCTCCCTTTTCTTCCTTTCCCTGTCTGTCTGCATCACTGTCTGGCTCTCTATCTACACATCTGCTTGGCTGCAGCTTCCCAGGGTGCACCATGCGGACCTGTTCCAAATCCCAGCCCCCACCTGTCCTGCGATGGTCTGGAGTTCTCAGCCAGGACTTGTTCAGGGAGGACCTGGTGGTGGCAGCCACAGATCCCACAAGCTACAGTGGGATGCAGGCTGGCTTTTGGCCGCCCCCATCCCACACATTTAGCTCAAGGCAGTGGTGTGCTGACCCATTCTTGAATGAGGGGATGGACCTGCTCCTTGCTTGCACTGTGGAGCTGCCAGCACATCCTGTCACAGCAAGATCACCTCAGAGCTGGCAGGACTACACTGGATATAATGCACTGCTGTGAGTCACTCGTGGCTTTGCCAGAGATCCTCACATAGCACTTGGAGAAGGTAAGCACACTCAGGGTGACCTCTGGAGACCAAGGCATCGAGGAAATGGCAGGTACTTTCAGGCTGTTCTAGAAGTCTTCTCAATGACCCATGTCCCTGTGCTCTCAAAAGCCACCACTTCTCCTCCCAGCTTGTGACACTTCCGTGATCACAGCCTCCACTGCTCTTCCCCACGTGGCTCAGCTCTGTAGGCCACCACTTGGGCTTTGATGAAGAACTGGATACTTCTGCCCTGTCTTCAGACTGGGGTGTTTGGCTGAGTAGGAAGGGTAGGAAAAATGGAAAGCAGAGACAGAAAGGCACTGGAGGAAAGGGTGGGACACCAGTAAACTGCTCCTCACAACCAAGGCTTTGAAGCAGCTGAACTGGTTGTTTGTAAACCATAGTCCTGTGAATCTCTGGAAAAACATTCCATTGCTTAACAGAGAAAAACACCTTAAGGTGAAGTATCTGACATCCCTACTCTGATCACACCTATGAATGATCCCAGGAGAAACTTCATTTAATCAGAACAGCAGGAACTCGACAAAAATACCAGTTGTACACCAAGGGGCATATTAACCAAACTCCTGCTGCAGCAGACCTGCACATGGGCATAACTGCAGCCCAGGAGCATCTGCAGTGACACCAGCAGGTCTGCCTCAAGTGCTTCTGAAGAGCACAGGTTCTCAAGAGCTAATCTTGTACAGACAGCAGCCCTGAAACAGCAGCTTCTGGGAAACATAGCCAAGCAGGCAGACAAAGGGTGAGTAAAAGAGACTGTTTCCAGCCTGGGTGCTGAAGAAGATCTTGGCAGTGTGGCAAGGAGATTTTGGTTACCATTGAAGAAGCCAGTTTGTGCTCTTTTTTTTGGAAATAGTCAGAAAGAGATCTGTGAGTTCAAATGAAAACCATCTGAGGTACCTCTGTTGGGCTCAGTGTAACTTCAGGTACCTCCTAAAAAAACTTAGAGCTTTTTTTTTTTTCCATTAAGGTCAGGCTTCTGTCTCAGTTTCTGTGTCTTCTCTGTTTGTCTGTTAAAGTCCATTGTACTTTATGAGAGCTAAGTGCATCCCATGATTGCAGTGCAGAAGTGGTAACCAGGATACCTGGGTCCTGCAGAGGGTGGAGAAGATGCCATCCTCAACTTGTCGGGTGAGAATGAGCCAGTCACCCTCCTCTTGCAGACCTTGTTTTCCCAGATGGACACAGTTCTATTTACCTACATTCGTAAATACAATCTTACAGCCCGGATTGATGTTGATTTCCAAGTGACTGTGCTAAAGTCTCATCCAGTCCTTAGCACCCATTCAGAGTTTCCTACTTTCCCAGTACTTCACAGGTCAACTGCAAAACAACACAGATGCAACAAGGAGCTGGTACAAGTGGTGTCAAAGCACAGTGCCCTCCTGCAGCTGCTCTTCAGGGTATGTTCCCCTGGTAGAGATCCCTCGCACAGCACCCAAGAGGAGATCACTTGACTCTTTTCTAGATGCCCTTTACTCATCACAGCTGTACCTCCTGGTGCATATTCCACACCTGCTCTTCAGAAGTAGGTGCTGACCTGCTCTTGACACCTATGTCCAGGCAGAGCCCAGCACATACACATCCATACCCCACCTACCTGTGGCTTAGTAGGAGCAGATGAAATCCAGAAATGTCATGAGAACAAATATACAACTAGGTCATTTATTGTTTACACCTTCACTGCACGTGTCTGAGCAGCTCTCTGGTGGACCCCAGCGGGTGTGTGCACCAGTGCCATCCATTCACAGCCTGCCTGAAGCCACCGCTGCACTCTCTGCCTGCCCCATGGAAACAGGGAGCGGCAGGGAATGTCTGGATTCCATAAGAAG
Source organism: Todiramphus chloris collaris (assembly GCA_025345505.1). Classification (NCBI taxonomy): domain Eukaryota; kingdom Metazoa; phylum Chordata; class Aves; order Coraciiformes; family Alcedinidae; genus Todiramphus; species Todiramphus chloris. The sequence goes on along the minus strand of JANVCC010000120.1, from coordinate 572,187 downwards.
CTGAGATACTCATATAGGCAGCATTAATTACAACTGTTAACGTTTAATTATAGGTTCCCTTGGTTTCCACTGTATATTTACAGCTGAAAACCTTACTAATTGCCTCTGTGTTTCCATAGCTCAGACGTGAACTCACACTCTAGCAATGGCAGAACCACTCTGCGTGTTTCAGACTACCTCATGACATTAAAGATCTACCACTTATTTACGGGCACCTAGAGAGAGCCAAGAGGAGGAGCCGGGTGTTCCCCATCCACCTCATTCCCTGCTTACAACAGCATGTCCCAGCAGTTTAGGTGAACAAGAATCTCCTTGAGATCAGAAGAGGAACAGAGTTGCAGAGCTGAGCCTTTGGGCACAGTAATCCCCAGGGGAGCTGGGACCTGCAGGGACACTGCTCCAGTGGAGCTCCTTCTAAATGGACTGCAAAAAAGATTCGATCTTCTGTGAAAATATGCAGCTAGGAGGTGATTGGCCTCAGAGTCACATCCTGTGTGTTTCTCCGAGTGCCCGGATTTCACAAGGATGCTCACTGGCGAGTGCATCAGGGACAGCACTGGGACTTACACTGTAAAACTGAGTCCTATCACTGTGTATCCCAACCACATCCCTTCGCTGCACTTCCCTGCTCCCTTCCCATTCTCTGTGGTGTGATGCTTTCCATGCTTGAGTAGAGGGTACAAGTTCCCACAGTGGGTTTGTGCTCCCCTTGGGGCAGTTGTGGCTCCAGGTCTGGAGGAGATCAATGGCAGGGCACAGCAAGAAGGGAGCATCCTTGTTTCTGCACTAATATGAGCATTCTTCCATGGCTGGACCTGCAGAATTAGGACTTCAAACACCTCTCTGAGCACTGGGTGCCTATTATCTCTGCTGTGTCAGAGGCAGCTTCTTCCTCCAGCCAAATTACGGTTATGTGACCCAGGAACAAGAGCCCATGGCACATTTTGTACCATTGCCCGTTTTCCCCTGAAGATCCTCCCTCAGTGATTGCCAAAGGGACAGGCCCAACTGGACAGGAAGCACCTAGCTGTTCCCAGAAGCAGCTGTGATCTGTGTACATGTGCCCAGTCCTGCCCTCCCTAAACACAGACGAAAACTGGCTCATATGGAGCCACTCCCCTCCTTCCCTGGAAGCCAAGCTGCCATGGCAGGGACATGACAATGGGATGAGTGTGCAGGAGCTCTGCTCTACGATGGTGAGGAGCAATGAGCTGAATCCAACTTCGGAAGGCAGGGAGCAGTAGCTGCCTCATGCAGCTTCCCAGACAGCCTTGGCAAGCTCTAGTCTCTGAATGTCCTTTCCACCCTGGTGCCGGGTGTCACTAAAGTCACCTAGGGATGTTTCCTGCAGTCTGTTCCCATGGATTTTGCCAGGTCTGACTGTTTTGAAATATCCTTCTATCTTACTACATCTAACGCACAAGCACCAGCTGGCTCAAGGGGAACAGCAGTAAAATAATCCAGTTTGGAAGCACAAAACAAGGTGCCTGGGACTGCCTGTGCTGCCTGAAGCACACGTGCTCCCAGCTTGGCAATATGCTTCCATCAGCGAGACCATGTCACAGCGACCCCTCCACAGACTGGCCCACGAGGACCCTGTGGCAGCCCTGCAACCACCCCTTGTTCTGCAGCAACACCAGAGCTGCCACATCTCTTAAGTCAACATTGAAAGAGAGAAAGGACTGGTGCTGTTCATCTCATGGAGCTTAGTCCTCTGTGGTTCTGGACTCCACAGCACCTCTGAAGCCCACATATCACAGTACCAGGGATGTAGTGACAAATATGTCTCAAATATGGAAGAAGGAGAATATGCCCAGCACAGTAGAGATGTGACCACTCCCTGCTGCACTCTGCCTTACTTGGAGACAGACAAGATAAATCCTACTGACTCTCCGCTTGTTCTCCTGCTCTGCTTTTGCTCAGGCTAGCACACCAACACCAACACACAGAGGCACCTGCATCACTCGCTCAGCGTCAGCTGCATCTGCACAGGATTGGCCTCAGAAGAGCTAAGACATCTCTCTGCAGCCAGGAGTCTTTAATCTAAAACCACCTTCCAAACCAGACCAGGGATTCAGCCCCTCTGAGACGGGAGAGGGATGAATCCCCTCCGCTGTGCTACACAGTGTGGGTAGGTGGGAATGCAACAGCCTCCGTCCCATCGTGCTGTGTGGCAAAGGTGGTGGGAATGCAACAGCCTCCGTCCCATCGTGCTGTGTGGCAAAGGTGGTGGATATGTGCACAAGCTCTGCAAAGCAGCATGGTCCAGGCTGAGCACTGGGCTCAGCAGCACTGGGACCATGTAACAGGACAAATCCCAGGCACTCTGCATGCCTCAGTTTCTCTCTTTCTTAAAAATAGGAGCAATGATCATTCACTGTTTTGGGAAAGTGCTAACCTGGGTGTGATGTTCTGTGCATGAGTCTTGTGGGTCTTCTTGAAACATTTCCTGGGGACTGCCTCTGAAGACACTTGAAGGGGAAGATGGCTGTCATCTGGAGCATGGTGCACTGACCTACAAGAGCCTGTACAGAAACCCTGGCCCTTCGGGTCTGCGTTGGTCATCTGGTGCCACTGAGGAAGGGAGGTTGTCTGATGCCACCACTGCTTTTATGAACTCTTTAAAGGAAAAGTCCTCACTGTCTCACTGAAGAAAGAGGCTGATGTACAACCGCACCACTTGGAAATCCACCCATCCTTTGGCAGTTTCTTGCCCAAGCCAGTACATGTCAGGCCCCAAGTCAGATGGTCACAGTAGGTCATTGCTTAACCCATCCGCTGTTCTCCAAGGACAGATCCTTTGCATTTTGGCTTAATGTCACAGTGGAGTCATCCAAGCAGAAAGTCAGCCCTGGGCCACATGTGTCCCATCATAAAACTGGTGTCCAGTCCTTAGGGCAATACACAGCCATGCACTGCATGACAGAGAGTAGACATGCCTGGGGCACAGCACACAGACTGTCCTTAAACATCAAACATTAATTGTCTCGGAGATGGATGGATCTGCCCCTAGCAGGTGGTGTCCATTCATTCCTCTGCAGCTGGGAGAGAAATGTCCTGGATGACAACAACCAAAAAGGTGTCTCTGCCTTCACAACTGGGTGGAGGAAAAATGAGGAAGAAAGGTCAGTTCCATGCTGCAAACCAAGGTCTACAGGGTTATACAGGTGAAGGTGCACCAGGGGCTACTTCTTTGCTTTCACTGCCTTGGGTTGATGGTCCTGCACATGCAAGGGCAGCAAGAGGGGACCTCAGATGTGCCCCCCTGGAAACCCTCGCAGCCTCCTCTCTCTGGTTGTGCCCTGATAGCAGTATGGGTTCCGAGTGCCCCAGGGCTGTTTCGCATCCCCTCTCCACTGACCCACAGGCCAAATGCCTCCCAGCTGGGATGCAGCCCACAGCTGCCCTGCCCTGCAGAGCCACATTCCCAGGGCAGGCTCTGCGGCTGCAAAAGGCCAGTGGCACAGAACAGGGACCTGAGCAGTGACTCTGCTGGGTACAGCAGGTCTCCCTGCCTCACTGGAGACTTTCACCTGGGGTCAGGCTCCAGGGGCATCACCACAGAAAGTCCAGCCTGAACATTTCTCACCAGAGCTGGTAACAAAGCTCACAGGTACATATGTCTCTCTCCATGGATCACCCACCCCAGGGCAGCTCCACATGCTTTACATTCCAGTAAAATGCATCTCACAGGAGACCAACTGTGATGGGATTTGCACAGGGCCAGGGAGGAACCAGAGGAACCACACCAGCTGTGTCATGCCAGCTCCTGCCTGCCTGCTCTATCTTAGCCACTTATCCCAGCTGTTGCTAGGACATCTTGGACTACTGCTGAATGCCAGCCAGGGGCAACTTTACACCATAACCACCCATGGGATGGAGGTTTCTGACACATCTGCTCAGACTCTCATCCAGCTCCCAAGGGCTTCCTCTTTCTTCTGACCTGCCATACTCCCAGTAATCCCAATGCCATGCCCTGCAGCCTGTGGTCACTGGGAACAGCCAGGTGTCCCCATCAGAGCACCTCCTTGCAGCCATGATCCCTCATGCACAAACTCCTAACTACTTCCTTGCGGCTCAGCCAATTCACATTAACCATGGCCACAGACTTTACGCAGCTCATCACCCAACATCACAGGAGGTGCTAAGCAAGGTGCTGTCCAGCTCCTGTCCACCTCTCATTAGAGCCATGACAAGGATCCCCTTGGCCTTAGGAGAATCTGGATGAGTTCTCACTTGGCTCAATGTCTACATACAAGCTTCTTCTTCAGCTCAGCCAATCCCAAGGGTTTTCATTCCCATTTAGGGGAATTACCACATTTGCCTGTGTTTTTTACAAGCATCAAAATAAAACACTTTGAATTCCATCTTAATGGGATCCTGCCCCTAAGGGACTAAAACTTATCCTTCAGAGCAGTCTCTGTCTGAGCCATACATGAGTACTTGGAGACCTTCCCAGTGTTTACCTGGAGCTGTGAACAGCTGCCGTTCAGTCAAACTGCATCAAACTAAAGCCTTTATTAGAGATTTCACCAGAGCAGACAGTGGAGGCTGATGCCCCTCACATGCCCCCATACCCATCCAACCTGCCCAGCTTGCAGCACAGAAGGGAGCTGGACCTGTGCTCAGTGTCCTGTTCCCCACCAGGCAAGCAAGGTACCAGAAATCCCTGAAGAGGAGAAAAGGGATTGGATCTTTGGCTCTATAGATCTTAGACCGCTGAGTTGCTTTGGTTTGAACCAAACTCTAAATCACCGTGTGACATGATTCAAGCAACTGCAAGTGACTTTCCAGTGTGATAAAAGGGAGAACTCTGGGCATTGGTATAATCCCAGTTGATGGGAATATTGGGAAATGAAATAGCACATGAATTTCATCACTGACATCCACAGGACACCATAATTGTTGATTGAACTTTCAGGATCACTGAGGCATGGGCCCAGACCATCACATGTCTGGAATTCTGATTCTTGTGTAGCAAACACACAAACATCCCACAGCTAGAGCAGAGAAGCTCTCAGGATTCCTGCCTGTTCAGGGTTTCCCCTCGAAACACGGATGCAATCATCTGACACAAAGCAGAAGTGGGAGGTTGGAGGGCATCATCCAGGACAGGTCAGGCTGTTTGTGAAAGAGGAATTCAAAATTCTGGCTGCTCAAGAAGATGCCTGCCTCTCTGTTGTTGAATATTCAAGGACCCCCTGGCTGGACTGTAAAAAAACCCTGTTTCCCTGCACCTCACTGGTGTCTCAGCCTGCCTGAGATGCTTCTGCCTTTTTTTGACTTAACCTGATGAACAGCTGCCCCTTTCTGGTCTGCTTCTCAGCACTGTTAAATGAAAGGGCTTCAGAAGATTTGTAATGAAGGAATAAAGGCTCAATTTTTAATTGAGCCAGAGGGAATTAGGAGTCCACAATACACTGAAGTTCAAATCGGTTGCAATCTGAAAGAAAACTCTTTTGAGCAGCACCAGCACAGTGTATGACTTTGCTCCTCAGAGAGGTGACCAAGACCTTTGCTTTCCACATGGTGACCATTCCCACTGACAGCTACACCCTGGCTGTGCAAATGAGGTTCAATGTGGGGCCAGACTTCAGCTAAGTGCATTAAAAACCCACATGATAAAAAGCTTAGATGTCATACTATGCTGCATGATGTCACATTAAGTCACCTGAAGTCACCCTAAATTCTATCAGATCACAAAGTAGCTGTGTCCTGGTGATTCAGTCACTGAGGCTGAACTATAGTCCCCCTTCTCTAGGCGTTCAAGTCTGGATGACACATGAAGAACAGAATATTCTATAATTCTTTGAGTAACTATTTTGTAGGTGCAAAAATGAAATTTCTGAGAATTTGCAAGAAAATTGTTGACTAGTAGATGAATTAACATGAATACAGAGAAGACCCTTTCTGAAAGTGGCTGTCCAGTGTCAGGTAGCATTTCCCCCACTGATCACTCCAGTAAAACATTCCCAGCCCCTGATACAGAGGCAATTCTCTGAACAGCCACAGAAACATTACATTTCAAGAGTATTTTCTCAGGAATAATGGACTTTGCTGCCTATTGCTTGCTGAGAAATTTCCTTCTGCAACAGCTATCACTCCTGTCATTCTGTGTTACCCCTTCTTATTCTCAATCGACACGAACCCACAGAAATGCCATTAGGAAAGACCATCTCTCAGAAGGGCCACTGCAATTTAAACCTAACTTTAGCCCTGACTTTTCCTTTTGCTACAGTTGTTTGTGCATAATTAGCCTCCAAAAATGTTTTCCCATCAATCTTCTAATCTGGACGCCCCATCTAAACAGAGGTTCCTGGCTGTTCTCCAGAAATCCACGTCTGCATTAGGGCCACACTGTGCAGCTCCTTGCAGGTGGGACTGATCTGCTAGGTGAGGGTTCCTATAATTTTTCAGGAGGCTGCAGCAGAGCTGCACTGACTGAGAGCAGCAGAGGAGCTCTGACATTGTTGATGAGCCGGAAAAAAGTCACGATGCTGATTACAGTCTGTCAGCTTCCCCAACCACTTCCAGCAATTAGATTTAAGGACTTTCTTACTAAATTTACAGAAATTGCTTCCTTCCCTCCTGTCCCTTGGAGCAGAATCAGCAGAGCCTGATCCCAGCTCTGCCCACTTGCATCGTCAGGACAAACAGTTCCTGACGCATCCCAGTCAAACTGTGTCTGCAGACCTGGTGCAGTCTACTCGGGCAGACACCTGTGCTGAGCTCCCCGGGGACCCTGACCTTTACCAGAACCCAAGCAAGAGATAGAGAAGAGATTTACCTTCAGCCATGTACATGTCATTTGCCAGGTGAAGTTACGTCAGCTCACAGGCAGTGAAAGCTGGGCTCAGGTCAGGAACTAGGTGGATTGTTGCTAACAGATCCTGGGGGATTTGTGGACTAACTTTCCCCACAACCCCGTACACTCAGTTCTCTGGTGATTTATAAACTCCTCTAATTCTGAGAAGGCAGGACAGATGCTTCCCCAGCCCCTGCCACACAGCCCCTTGCCCTGCAGCGGGGCACTGACTCTGACCGTACAAACAGCCATTGCATGGGGCTCATCTGGCCGAGCACAAAGCATTTTTTGCAAGGTTATTTTTCCCTGCATTAGCTCAGCCAGCACTGGCACAGAGGCAAGCAGGAACATGCCACCAAGGGCAGGAGCCCTGGCAGCATCAGAGAAGCCTCCAGGTAAATCAGCTCCGGCCATGGGAAATGGATGCATGCAAGAGAAGATCTCCATAAGGGACAGTCCACCCCCTCCTTGCCTGCACTCTGTGTTCCTTCTCTTCACTGTGTCCTTGGCATAACACAAGCTGTACCTTTCCATGGCAGAACACTATTTTTTTTCCCGTTGCACAATGCCAGGCAGCCCTGTGACAGGAGGCAGAATCTGTACCAGAGTTCTTATCTCCCAGAGGGTCCATCCCCAGGAGACAGATCAGCAGACACCCTGCAGAGCAGAACAATCCACCGTGTGTCCTTTGCATATCAGGCTGAGAGGGTGAAGAAAGAGAGTTTCTGGAAACATTTCCAACTCACAGGGATGGCATGAATCCACCCAGAGCTTGAGTGGGTGAATATGGACCTGCCCAGACAAGGGATTCCTGGACCACTTGGATTGGAGAGCATGGCAGGAGGAACCTAAAGGTCTGCCCTCCTGCTCAGGTGTTGGGTTGTTGAAGCAAGTCCTTCTCACTGACCCTGGTGCAAGCACCAATAACAGAGGTTTCTCTGCTGTGTGTTGCTGAAGTTTGAGTCAAAGTCCACAAGGTGAAATGCTGCGACTGGACATAGCATAGTCTGGCTGCTGAGGACCTGCAGGAGTAAGCTGAGTGCCCACCCCAGAAACAGTGGGATGGGAGGATAAGCAAGGGGCAAGCAAGAGAGGGCTGGCAGGACTGCGCTGCTGGAACACCTTTCCTGGGCATATGCACATCTCAGGAGACTGTGAATTTTCAAGTATGGATACAAAAGGTAGATTACCCCAAATGCTGGTCAGTGCAGAGCTGGTGCTGAGCCTGCTCAGCTCCCCCCTGCCCCCCCATCTGCAAGACAAAAAGGGGGCTGTGTGTCCAGTTAGAGGCTGGGATGTATTTCTGCTGTCCATCATCTCTGTGCTTTAAACACTTTCCAAGGTCTCCCTTCTCCACACTGTGAAATCTGGCCCATCTCAAATGCAAGACCTACCATCCTAAATTCCACCAGAATCTTGAGGTCAGTTTTTCCTGGACCTTCTTGACACATTTCTGTCTTTATTTCCCCCTCTACTGTAGTTCTCCTTTCTGGAGCAGGGATCTAAAGACACCTTATAGGAGTAGGAGGACCATCCAGCAAAAGGAGGAGAAAGAGCCCTTAGACAACTGGTGCCAAGAGAAGTTGCACCAGTCCCATGCTCCTGGTGACCACAAAGCTGATTCAGTGGCTGTGGAAAGTGTTGCTCAGAGGTGGAGTACATTATGATCTTGTTAGGCTCAATTGGAGATCCAAGGTCAACAGACATATTCAGAGGAACAATAATGTGACATGAAACAGCAGCAGGACTCTGATGTGATTAATTTTTTTTTTGTTAATTCTTGACTACTGGAAGAATCATGTCCTTCTTACAAGTAGCATGAGCCAGGAACTGCAGCTCCTGCAAAAACCTTGTCACTTTAGCATTCCCCACACACCATGAATCCACGTTCCCTCTCTGGATTTGTCTTGCACTGCGAAAGTCCTTCTCATCAGACCCGACATGCAGCACACACCTTATAACACAGTCCCAGAGCACCACGCTCCTGAGGTGTCTCTGAGCTCTCCTGCCCTTCCCTGACATGCAGTGCCCTACAGTAGGCACATCTGGGGAGCCTTCCTATGCCCCAGCAAGAAAATAAGGCCATAAGAGGCTGAGCTCAGCCAGTACGACCTTCTCCTGTAGGACATGATGAGCTCAGGCATGTGGGTCTGGCAAAAGAGTTGGTTCTTGGAGGTATCATTTAGAATAGATTTGGAAATGCCACCTCCTTCAGCAGGGTCTCAGGGTTTGGTGACTCAAAGGGCTTAAAATCAGAGCCTGACTTCCCATGTGAAGGTTTCAGCTGCCAATCCTTGGACCGTGTCTTTTTCTACAAAACTGAAGAACCAATTAGTGCCAGGGACATTCTCCCCAAGAAAACTTCAAGGCTGAACAACAAAGCTATCTCTCAGCTCATCCTCTTTCTTGCAAGGCAAGTGGGAGTCCAGGAGTGATCTCCCATACACTACTTTCCATTAGCTGCTCTGCAAGAGGCTACAGTTGACCAAGAAACTTGGCTGGTGATGTGCAGAGCAGAGCAAGTGCCACTACCACACCCCGGGAGGGAAGTCTCACTGCAGCAGATCTCAGCCTTTGCTTCTTACTTGTGTTCACCTGGCAGGAATGCTCGTCGTCACAAAGTGACTTCCCTTAATGATGAGCTCAAACCATTCATCTTCTAATCTTGACAAGAAACAGGCAGAGACTCAAATCCCGCTCCTATCTCATTAGCTTTCCCTGAAAGGGAACCTAGTCAGTGGAAGTCTTCTGGAGGCTTTCCTCACACCTCCCCTGTTCTTGTCCCCATCCTATGCATTGGTCCCAAGTGGATGCTCCATGGGGAAACACGATCATGTCAGAGTGTAGTCATCCCTGAAGCCCCAGAACAGGGACCTTCTTCCAAGGAGGACCACACCATGGAACAGCTTTTTGTCTGTCTGTGCTGGTTTCCCAAGTTCACTCATCTTAGGAAATGCAGTAATTATAATTTAGAAACATTCTGTCAACACACATCAATTTGAGCAGATTTTCCATTTAAAAAACCTGTCAATTCCATTCCTCCTGCCTCTCCTGATCCCTGGTCCCAGCCAGTCTGGGTTTTAACTATAAACACAGTGCTGTCACTTCCAGCCAAGCAAAAATCTGAAATTCCCCAAATCATCAAACTGTCTTAAAGATCATTTAAAGCATAATTATTACAAATCATGGGAAAACTGGGTGGTGTGCTTTACTCCCTATGCTTGAGTCTGAAAAGGCCACATTTCTGTCCAAGTGTCTCCACCAAAGACTCTTTTTCCTAAGTGAAAGCTGAGACTCAGCTTGGCATCTGCTGTGGATGGAGATTCCTCAGTAATCAGAATTTGCATGAGTACCAGTTTTGTTTTCAATTTGAGCCCTGGGGCTTCCCAAATGCAAACCCCCAAGCAAGCTCCTCACAAAATGGCATACAAGGTGGGCTTGGGGCTTCCTTCTGATTCAGGCTCTGCCTGGTACAGCAGAAACCAGCAGCGTGCTCTTGCAAACATGGACAACCATAAACTGGAGCGTAGTAGGTGAACCATACCTGGCATGCTGAGGAAAGTTATTATCTGCCCTACTTGAGGCTACACCTGGAATATCAGGACCAGTGTTGGGCCCCAGTTCAAGAGGTACGTGGGGAAACTGGAGCTGGAGCATAGGAGTGGAGGGAGACTCTGAGCAAGCAGGGCTGAGCAAGCATGGTGAAGAGGAGGCTAAGGGCAACCTAACAGCAGCCCACATGGAAACAGAGATCATCATCTCATCTTCATCTTGGAATTTTTCAAGACAACTAGACAAAGACACAGCCAGCTTGATCTGCTGCTGGGGATAGTCCAGATAGAGAGACCTCCAGACATCTGTCCACCAGCTCTTCAGTGGTTCTGCGGGCCTCCTTGGCCCAGCTATGGATCACTCATCACTCAGTGCTACTCAAAGCTTTTCGAGATGACAAAAATGTGAGAGAGGAACCCAAATAGCCATGTCTCTTAGAGGTGCTGTCAGGATTAGGTATTTTGTCAGTGTCCTAGGCTGCAAAAGGAGCAAAATACTGTAGAGAAGTAATGGAGAGGCATGAAGAGTGTAAAAACTCTTTTCTTGTGGTGGCCACAAGTGGACCACATGGATCTTCATAGTCTGTGGGAGATGAAGGGAAGGGGAAGAGCAGGCAGAAAGGTGAGGTCAGGAGAAGCAGAACAGCCACAGAGATGTGGGCACAGCAGAAGCTGCTTTACAGAGCTGCTTGCAAAGTGTGAGGAGGTCAAGGAATGCTTTCCACTCCTGGCAACAGCTGTGACCAATGGTTTGTCTTCATGGCAAGGGCAGAAACGCCCTTGCAAGATGGACACAAAACAGAAGTGGAATCAAACACTGTGGATGGACACAAAACAGAAGTGGAATCAAAGGTGCAAGTCCCTTCCCTGTCTGTGCTCCTGTCCTGTGTTTCTCCTAAGGACCACCACAGCACACACCCCTCACCCTCTAGGCACCCAGAGACAGTCATTCCCTGTCACCTCCACTGCATATTATGCACGTTACACAAAGTGGATGGCCAGGAGACCCTGGGAGAGTCTATCCTTCCTACATCCTGTTTTCTGCTGCTTAAGCCACAGAGATGAGGACTCAGTCCCCAGAAAGGTCCTTGGCAAGAGGACAGAGGCAGAGCATGCCTCTCCTCACCCCCTCCCATGAACCCCGTCCAGTTCACCAGTTCATAATCAATTGTAACTCCTGTCAATTGCAGCCTAATGCTACAAATCCTTTTGATGTGAACCAAGCACATTTCCTAGTGAAAAAGCTCCCCCTCCCCTCTCCCAGCAGGTTCCCCAGAAAGGTGAGGCTGATCAGCTGCATGGGCATGGTCCCTGGCTCCCCAAAGGACTTTAAATTCATACATCTCTCACCAGAGAACTGAGGGGAGCAAGTGCTGCTGATGATCCCAATGCATACTTGCCTGAGCAGTCCTGGCATTGCCCTGGGAGAGCAGCCTGAACCACCATGGAGATGGAGCTCTGGGCCAGTCCTGGTATCTACCCCAGCCCCCAAGGGAGAACTCCCATTTGGACACGTCCCCAAGTGTGGGTTGCACAGTGGGGCCCAGTGGTCACCAGCCAGCCCTGGAGAATACCTACCTTTCCCAGTCTGTCCAGCAGCAGTAGGGCTCCTCTACACAGCCTGATGGTAACAACAACAGCTGCCCCTCAGGCCCCACATCTGCTGCCCTGCCAGGCTGGACATCACTGCAGAAACAACTGTGGAAAGTCAAAGAGATGGCAGCACTGGAACAGCCAAAGCAGACCTCAGAGAGGGTCCAGAGCTTGGCTGGAGCCTTCATACCATGAATGCAGTAACCTTGGAGCCTGGGGAGGAGAGCACTGGGTGACCTGTGGGCGTCTCACCAGGTACTTTCCATCGCCTGCTTTTGGATCGGGTACAATCAACACTGGCACATCTTCCCTTCCTCTCTGGGAGCTCTTCTGCCCCAAAGGCTGTTGGCAGAAGCTGTCAGTGGAGCCAGGGGAGTGATAGTGAAGTGACCCTTTGTCCTCACTTCTGTAGACATCTCAGAGGGAGCCACTCCACACCCCCCTCTCCAGGAGTGCCACCTCCTGCATCATTCAAAGCAGCATCTTCTCACCAACAGACCTGTCAGAAAGGGGGGCTGGGACTGTCCCCAGCAGAACCTTGCTGTCAGCTCCTAGCATGAACCTCTGAGTGCACATCACCCTCCCCCTGCCTGGGCCCCTAGAAAGCCCACCATGGCTTCCCCACAGGCTGCTTTCTAGAAACACCAAAATAAAGCCAACCTGATGCAGATCAACAGAGCCTGGTCCTGCCGCCTGGGCTGAATGAAAGCGGCCGGTCCCTACCTCGGGAAGAGGGGGGGTCTTGCACAACACAGACCCACCCCCTGCCCCCCGCCCCCCACAGCTGCCAGCACCCCGAGGACGCTGCTGCCTCTTCCCCTGCTGGGGAAGCAGCTTCCTCCTCACAGAGCCGCACAGGAAGCACACTGGTATTTATAGTGCTCTCTGAGAGCGTCTTGCACAAACTCGGGGAAAAATATACACGCAGTCAAAAACAACCTCCATGCACCCAGCACGGCGGGAGATGTCCTCAGCACGCTCCTGGACCCCCAGGTCCTGGAGAGCATGTTGTAGGAACATCTCTACCATACAGGTGGGATGAGGAGCCTTTCCCAGGACTATTTCTGCTTCTCTGCTGCTGCCACCTCCTCACTTGCCTCCTCCCATCTCCAATCTCCCACCACCTGACCCCTTCAACCCTTCTCCATCTTCCTCCTCCCTTCTCCTCATGCTCTGTGTGATCAGAGCAAGCTGCTTCCCAACTAGCCAGATGCACTTAAGCAAGGACATCAACCACCATGATGCTGCACAGGGTAAAACCAGAAGAGCAGAAGAGTCAGAGCAAGACGTTGAGAAGTGTTGACATATATTCGTCTCTCTGGGCCACGGGGAAGCTGCGCAGAGTGCAAAGATCCCTTCCACCAGGCAAGATGGATCAAGATGTCAGAATCTGACTTCAATCTCAACTTGGACAAAAGACATGGGAACTAAATTTTGCATTCATTGTTTTATGCAGTTCCAAGTTTCCGTTTCTGTTCTGAACTCTAAGTGATATTCTGCTATCACATACAGCAGGAAAATACTGAGATTTCAAAACATCCACTTCAAAAGGAAGCGTAGAAATGTTCCACTCCAAAAAAGCTCTAAAACGGGTTCAATTACACCTCTGAACTTTTCTTTCCTGAATGAATTCTATTTCATTTGGTCCAGTTCCATGATTTCTTGGTAGATTTGTATAGAATGATACTAGTTCCAGGAATTTTTTCCCAGACAGTTCTGGCCCTAACACAAGCCCACTTCCAAGCTTCACAATGTTCATCTCCAGTTCATTCCCATCTGACCTGGAGGCATTCTCCCCCTTAGCTGTGTCCTGCAATCATCCTTCTGAGCAACCTACATGACACAATGAGTGATGATCTTCCTGGCACCTCACCACAAATGACCCTACCAGAACTTTTTCCTGACATTTCTCTCAGTCCTATAGCTGGCCAAGCTTGACCAGCAAAGCTCTCCTGCGGTTGAGAGTGGCACACAGACAAGATTTTCCACCTTTCATCCCAGAGAGATGCAGGGGACACATGGAGCCCAGACTGGACATACTCAGAGCAACTAGCCCCTTGGAGGAGCTAAACCACTGCCTCCTTCCCAAGGCTGGCCCTCATCAAGAAGGCTGCAAGCCAGCCCTGAGGTGACCCAGTTGTGTCTTGCTGCACTGAATCTGTGTTAAAAAGTGCTGCTGCTACCTGAAAACCATGTCAAGTAACCAGGGCTGCCTCAGGCATAGGAAGAGTGTATTTGTTACATAGCCCAGCAGAGGAGACAAACCCACTTGCTTCTTGTTCCTCCACCATGAACACGGAATTGGTTCTTCCAGTCGAGCTGGAAACGGTCAGCATGGGCTGGGTCCACTGCAGCCATGGGCCTTTCTGTCCTGCTGTGCTGTTCCACTTAAATCAAAGCCACTTCTGGGAGGCAGGTGGGCTGTCACATTTAGCTAACACACTGTGTCTGAAAACTCAGTCTACCAGAAAAATGCTCTTTGTTCATTCCTCCTGTGTCCCGGCTCTGCAGTGGCACAACTTAAGGAGAGCATGCAGAGAGAGCTCCACCAGCATCGTCCTGAGGAGAAGGAGAGACAGGAGCAGCATCACTGTGCAGCTCTGTGGAGACCAAGGTCTCAGCTTACTTCCCAGAAATTATGTCTGAAGCCTGTGATGAAGGTGCAGCATGGGAAAGGTTTACTGCAAGGTCACTATCTGTTCTGCAGGACTTTCAAACAGTGCTTGCTGTGGAGCAGAAGGGATAATGGAAGAAATCTCCACCTCCCTCTCCCAGGGCAGGAATAATTCCCCAAAAATTAGCAAGATTGACCGAGACCTGGCATTTAGTAACAGTCTCTGCACGCAGCTGTCATGACTCTACTAGTAGTTTGAAGACTATTTGCTCACTTGTCCCAACTCTCATGGCTCCACTGACACCATTTGCTCACTCCCTCCCAAGTACCAAGGTGGCACACACCCCCTGCAGAGGCCAACCAAGCACAGCCTGCCCAAGTACCAGGGCCACGGCCACGCCAGGATGAGCTGCAGCACTCGCTGCCCTCACACTGACATTTCAGAGGGGCCACAGAGCTGATTTTTGGGTGTCAGATCATTACAGTGCTGCTTCTGAGGATGTCAGAGCTAGAGCGGGGCTGCTGGCTCGGGGGTGAACCCAGCAGCCTCTCCTGCTCCTGTGAAATCCGACCACGCTCAGAGCCCGGCAGGTCATGTCCAAGGATTGTCGTTTCTGGAGGGCTCCAGCGTTCCATCTCGTTTGCATGCAGCTTTTGACTGCACCGGAGCACAGTGCTGGTCACAGGCCACGTGGCTGGAGAGGAAACACATTCACAGGATCATGAAAGATAAGGAAAAAAAAAATTCCTCTCCATTGTTTTCTTAAGCAGGAAAGGAGTCAGGAACAAAAAGCCGATGCAGCCTGAGCGCCAGCCAAGCGAAGGCGACTAACAGCCCGAGTCTTTCATAACCTGCTTCCCGTGGAGGGCAGTGGGAAGTGTCACAAGAGCAGAGACCTGTACCCTCCTCTGCAACAGCAGCTGCTGGATCTCCTCACCACCAGCAACCCTTCCATTGCTCCTGCACCCTGGCAAGGCAAGACAGGGCTTCTATTCCCATGCCTCAAAACGCTGGCTCCTTGGGTGGATCCAGGCAGATGCTCAGTGCTGGGGCATCTCCTCCGAAGCCACGCAGCTGCACAAATCCTGACATCGGTGCCTTAGTCCACAGAGATACTTAACTGTCACAAAGACTCACACGCTCAGTCACTACACACCTTCAGCAACCACAGATGGGGAGAACTGGACAACCTTCTGCAAGGACCAAGCGTGCTTGAATCTGAGCCACCCTCAGTTATCTGCTCTGGCTGAGGACTTCCTCCTCAGTCATTATGAATGGTTAGTCACAAAGCAGGCCATTCATCTCCAGAGGAGCATCCAAGGTTACACACATGCCTCTAAAAGCACGACTGCCCAAAGCCCTGAGGGTTTGGCATCTCATCCTGCTTCTGAGAAAGGAGGTAGCAGTCCATCTGCACTCTCTCCACCCATCCCATTCCACCCCACCCCATCCCATCCCATCCCATCCCATCCCATCCCATCCCACCTGCAGTGTCAGGGGCATCAATAACATAACCAAGAAGGATGACATCAAATAGCATTTTACTTTAATGGTGCAATATATGATATATATATATGAAATCTGTGCTACAGCTTCATATTTAAGACCTTTTTAGGATTAGCAGAACCCACCATCTTGGCTGCAATGAGCTGACAGTTCCGATATCCCAGCAGGGAACATGGGAAAGGCTTTTGATGTGACAGAACTCAAAACAGGCATGGATTTTGCCACATTTCTAGTGTCATTCCTCAAAGCTGAGCCCACAGGTGATGCCAACAAAACCACCACACACCCTCCTTTAGCCCACTGCCCCTCTCTCCATGCGCATTTTCTTGTCTGAAAATTCCTGCTTGGGTCTGGGAGCCACAGAAGATGAAGCCCTGGAGGCCAGGGAGCCGGTTTCCATGGCCTCAGCTTCTGCTGGCAGTGTGCTGAGATGATCTGCCTCTGCCTGTGCACCACTATCTCCCCATCCTCTCTGGGAAAGACCCAAGCTGAGGCTGCGTCTTGAAGATAACTGCTAACATGGGAATATTTACGCAGGTCTCTCTCCTGGCACCAGCCCAAGCTGCCTGTGGTTTGTGGCCTGCAATAACAAACGTTGCAGCAGAAGATAGTATTTGTTTAACTGCTTGCTCTGTCAATATTGTAGCTTGCAAAAGCCCAAAAATTGCAGTCAGAGCTGGCAACATTTCAGAAATCATCCGTTCATGCCCCAAGAGCAGGGGCTGTTGTGCTGCGAGGTGGGACTCTGCCAGGATCCCGTCCTCTCTGGAGCCTGGGGGGTGGGAGCATGGGACAGGCATCTGCCAGCTTTCCAGAGGAGATGGCTGCACTTGCCTGTTGCACTCTGAGCTTCAAAGTCTTCAGCAGAAAGCGGTGTCCTGGCCTGCCCAGGTCTGACCATGCTTGCAGCAAAAGCCTTTGCACCCGAGGTCTCACGCTGTGGAAGCCCAAAGCTCTGGCTGTGGGAAGGTCCATATGCCAGGCAGCTCCTGTCAAGGTGCAGCAGTGTGAAGCCCTGACAGCAAGAACCACCAAGACATATGGCCTTCTCAAAATGCAAATAATGCCAAGTATCAGGCCACACAGTTATCTGCACAATCAGTTTTTCTGCCCTGGAGGAAGCTCCGTCAGGATGCCTGGCACTCGGTATGGCAGCAGGCAGCTTGTTGTTTGGTCTTCTCTTGGCCTGAACTATAAAACCACCACACAAGTAGCAAAGGGAAGATGCCCTGCTCTGGAAACTCAGGAGACCCTGACCTAAGAGACTCTACAGTCTTCCTGGACCACAGTAGCTGATAGACTGAACCTGGCATCACACTAGGCTAAGAAAGGACCTTGGGTGAAGACAGATCTACCCCAGGTAGCTCAGCTGTCCTTGAATTGTCCTGTTTTAAAGTTCTTACAAGATGAAGAGCTGCCGCTGAGCAGGAAGATCTTCTCTGGGTCTAATGTGAATCCTCCTTCCCGCAGCTGAAGGCCCTTGGTCAGCTGCTGGACATCATGAACATGGCAGAAAGGTCTGTCCTTCACCTTCACGGCAGCCCTCGGTGTATCTGAAGACTGTCCTCCTGCCTGCCTCTGTTGTCCTTTCTCCAGGATAAACTATCCAGAACCTCCAGATGCCCGGGTTCTGCTGCCTGATTGCTCAGCTCGAAATAGTCGCTGTTCCACATCTCTCCTGAAGTGCTGGGGCTTCAGGAAAACCCTCCCCTCAGGTTTCTCCATTCACAGCTACCCCACTAGATCTGCTCCAGTGTGCCAGGAACACATTTACCCAAAGGTCACCACGCATGCTTGTGGGGTTTCAGCACTGCAGCACTGGCTCAGCTACCCCTGTTAGAGGCAGGTTCACACCCTACCCCGAAAAGGTGCAGCAAGACCCAAAAGTCCCAGCACAGGGCTGATCCTGTGGCCAGAGGCACTGTAAAGTCTAAGAAAACATTTAGCAGATATCCCTGCATTCATTACAGCTCCTGCTGTCCTGCTGATGGTTTCCTCAGCATCTGGCCACACATGGTGCCAGGTCAGCATTACCCACTGATGTCAGAATACGGCCTAGAGCCCTGGAAATGTCACAGGTTGTAAAAGAAGAGCAAATAAGAAGCAAATAAAAAGCAAAGTGTTTTCTGGAGTAGCAGGTCTAGCGGGTCTGTGGGCTTCTGACAGGACGCAGGTAGGTTCTCTGATGAAGCTTGGGAGGAAGAGGTAAGCCCAGCGTGGAGGCAGCAGGAGCAGGGGAGCAAGCAGCCCTTGGCACCCAGGACCCTGTCTCCCTGCAGAGCGTTTCCACTGGCTCCTTTGCAGCCCAGTCCCACTTTCCTTTCCTCTTTGTCAAAGGTTTCAAGTTTCTTTCTGGGGTAGCTTGAGTGTGTTGTGAACCAGAACTGAAGTGTTGAGCTGGGAAAGCTGCTGGTTTCATTGCTTCTCAGAATAGCAGCTTTTTTTTTTTTTTTCTAAGCCTTATTTATAAACTGCTGCTGTTTGGGGTTTTTATGACAACGACAGTGAGTTCAGGAAATCAGCAGTGGTTTCTGTTATCTGGAGCACAACCACGCGAGAGAGGGAAGAGGGTGTCACACTCCAGGAGCCGGTTCATGGAAACTAGTATCTCATTGCTTTGCCCCTTGAGAGTCAGATATTTATAACCCTTCTCATCTCTTCTTCCTGCTCCTTGCTGTCACCAACCTCAAAACTTGCTCGCACTTTTAACCCCACAAAAGTAGCCACCTCTCTTCCCTTCCCCCATTTCCATGGGTAATTCTATGCTCACACATTGCACAGACCAAATGCCACGGTTGCAGCAATTCACATCGTCTCCAGTGGACCTTTCCACCTCCTGGCACGCTTCGTCCTGGCCTTGGGGGTACCCCACTGTCCCAGGCACGCCTCATGCTCTCCTTCCGAGGCACAGCCCAGGTTCACACCAAACACTGGCATGCCCCACACTTCTTGTGCAACACAGAGCCCAGAAAGAGCAGATGGATGCAGCAAGGAGCGGTGGGCATATGGACAGCACACGGGGCACCTGTCTGTCCGGGACCGAGCAGACCCTGGGTATCACAAGGGCATGGGCACCTGGGGTGGGTCCAGCTGTGCAATGCAGATTGCATTTGTAACAGTGAGACAGCAGCAGCAGAACACACCAAGTGCTCGGAAGCTCAAGGAGATCTCAAGGTCTCAGAGAAGCAGCACACAGAAACTGCTGCACAGTCTGCAATGCAAGGAAGGCATGGGCTTACTGGAGCAAGTCCAGTTGAGGGACACAGAAACGAAGGGACTGGAGCATCTTTTGTGTGAGGATAGGCTGAGAGAGCTGGGACCCTTCATGTCCCAGAGGAGCCCACACAGGGGAAGGACATGGCAGTGATGCCACAACAAAGCTGAGTGACTCAAGGGCTTGCAACAGGCTGTCACTGAAGATACTACCTATGAGACCTGTGCAGCAGTGCAGACTTCTGCAGTGGATCAGGCCTTGATCGGAAGGATTTGGAGCAACTTTGTTCTAAGGCAGTGCTCTGGCCAGAGCCCTCCAGGGTGCAGCCACAGATGTCCCAAGGTGCAGCATCTTGAGGTGCCTGGAGGAGAACAGCCGAGTGGGTGCTTGTTGCCAGCCCAGCCCTGAGAGAGCAGCAAGTGTGTTCAGCTGCCAGAATGGCTACCTGTGCATGAACCTCATCACCAGCACCACCTTCCTCTTCCCCCAGCATCTCCTGGACCAGCTGTCCCACCGTCACCTCCTACACACCCAAATCTCAGGGACCCAAATGTTGCACAGACCAGACTGAAACACAGGCAACAGCTGCTGCTTTCCTGTACAGTGACACTGGGTCACCCAGTCAACAGCCTAGAACCACTCCCCAGTGGCCATAAAATGGACTATGAAACACACACCAAGATCTAGATGAGACCATGAAACACACTCTGTGGTGAGTGGTGATCATTCCAGGAGTGCCTGCAAAGCTCATGTGCTAAGAGTGTCTCCTGCTCTCCACACCCTGAGAAGGAAACTGCATTGTTGATACAGCTTTGGGAAAGGAGATCTTAACTGGGAATGCTGGGGAAACCTGTGCAACTTGGCTCAGCTATTAGTGTGGGGAGATCAACAGCAGCTTTCTGCCCCCATGGGCTACCATGGAGGTCCCACTTCCATGTTAGACCTTTGCAGACCTCTCAAGTCCCAGTCCAGCATCCTTTTAACCTACAATTTCCAGCTGATGGTCCCAGAGAATGCTGGGGATGCACTTCTCTGGATGCAATGTGGCTCCTTCTTATTTCTTCTTATTCTTGTCCCACCAGCCTGGTGCTCCTCCTTGCTCAGTGCTGGGAGAGCTCAGCTCTTGAGGTCCAGGGCAGGGCCTTTGGACCTTTGCATTGGTATTCTTGTGGCCAAAGCACAGCCTGCAGTTGACTGCAGTGCAACCAGGGTGGGGGCTTGCAAGATGGTCCAAATTGGTCTCCAAGGTTGAGGGTGCATTTCATGAGATGCAGTGGGCCAAATTAATGTCACGTGTCCATAGCAAGAAGGAGATCTTGCTTCCCACCCCAATGTCCTTCCTCCCTGCTTATCTATTGCTACCTCCAGCACTTGGTAGACCCCTGTTTGTGCTGCTGGAAGTCCTAAAACAGCAGATAACTATCCCAGAGAGAAGGCAATTCTGATGCCTATAAAAATGCAGTCATGGAGCCCCATGGGTTGCTTCTTTGGGACACCACTAACACAGCTACCTCACACCAGGAGACAGGAATGCCTTCACAGTGCTGTGGGAAAGCACAGCATGACCAAGCCATGACCACCTATATGGGCACACAGGTAGATTTGTAGTGGCCCAAGTCTCACCCAAGACCTCCATCTCTGTCCACGGTGAGAGGTCTGTAACTGTGCACAGAGCTGTCACCCGCCTTGCACTGCTGTGTCTCTGGGGCTCTGTTCCTCATTTCAAACTCTCAGCCATTCCCTAAACTCATCTCAGGCTCTCAACTGCAGAGCCCAGCTCAGACTTTGCTGAGGACTTGGCACTTGGGCATTGGTGTCAGGAAATGAGATCTTTGAGGGGTGCCAGTGTGTGACTGACACTGTGCTGTGCCTCCATTGGGTAGCATGAGAGACACCCTGCTAATGGGAGAACCTCGGTGTCTTGCCTCAGACACTTTTCCATTGAGATACACAGGAGCATCCCTCGAGACAACCGCACACAGGCCATGCACAACCCTGTCCATGGACTCAGCAGCAGAGAGAGACAGGGCAAGGCAAGTGGAGAAAGGAGGGGTAGAAGGATGTCTTTGGTCCTCCAGGCCCCACTGCAGGCTCACCTGCCACCAAACACCCACTTGAGAATTGCTTCAGCTCCTGGGTGAAGAGGCACCCTTAGTTCCCCAGTAGGATGCTGGCCGTTGGCCTCACTGGTTTCCCAGGCAGGATATTTGCCACAAAGTCTGTCTCTCATTTTCATTTTCTTAGCTTCATCCAGTGATTCCAAGTTCTGCATTCTGCATCAAGCCAGAGACCTCCTTGTCTGGCTTTGGGCTGACCACCAGCAGCTCCCACCTCTTCTGTACCTCTCACTGAACCCACCTGCACTGGCCATCCCAACACTGCCTTCCCTGGAGCCTGGACAGAAGGAACACAATGCAGAGCAAGGAACTAAAGATGCCTTTCAAAAGCACACAGCATGGCCCGTGGCAAACAGGAGGATGGTTTCTCGCCCCGCCTGGCACTCTACTGCTTTCACCAGCTTGTCCCTTACACAACAGATGCCTTCAGCAATCAGTGTTCCCAAAAAGGGCAATTGCTTTTTAATGCTGACAATGGCAGCAGCAACACGAGCTGTTTTCCTAACATCACATATGCCAGTAGCTCTCACGGATTTCAGTGGATCCTGGCCAGGAACACACAGTTTTAGGTAGCACGCGCTTTCGGGTTACTCCCAATAAATTGATAACTCGCTTTAAGCATCCAGATCATTTTCTTCATGTAAAAAGAAAGCATGTCCACATGAGAACTGAGCCAGAAGCCCTGATGCTTTGGGCGATCTCCAGGCATCTGGCACATTTCCACTGCACCAGGCCAGCAGTGGTGCTTGAGTCTAGTGACATTGCCACCCTGGTGCCATGGCAAGATGACTAAAATCTAGGCAGGTAGCAGCAGGACGGCTGCTCAGTGAGATATGCACAGCTGTGTTTCTTTCACCACAAATGCCAACAGATGTTTTCTTCTTTATTTCTGAGATCAGAAGGAGATACTGTTCCCTGTATGCGTTACCATGATAAAAAGGAGAACAGATGATGCAAGAGAAACTCTTTATTTTCTTAAAATAAAAGAAACATTTTGATTTTCATTGGGCAGTCCCAAGCATAAATACGGGCTGGGCAGAGTGTGGATTGAGAGCAGTCCTGAGAATGACTTGGGGGTGCTGGTTGACAGAAAGCTCAACGTGAGCCAACCATGTGCACGTGCAGCCCAGAAAGCCCCAGCCGTATCCTGGGCTGCATCCCCAGCTGTGTGGGTGGCAGGTCAAGGGAGGTGATTGTCCCCTCTGCTCTGCTCTTGTGAGACCCCACCTGGAGTCCTGCACCCAGCTCTGGAGCCCCCAGCACAAGAAGGACATGGAGCTGTGGGAGTGGGTCCAGAGGAGGCCATCAAGATGATCCAAGGACTGGAACCCAACTCCTGTGAGGACAGACTGAGAGGGTTGGGGTTGTTCAGCCTGGAGAAGAGAAGGCTCTGGGGAGACCTTCTTGTGGCCTTCCAGTATCTGAAGGGGGCTACGGGAAAGCTGGGGAGGGACTTTTTACAAGGGCTTGTGGTGACAGGGCAACAGGTAATGGTTTCAAACTGGAAGAGGGTAGATTTAGATTGGAAATTAGGAGGAAGTTCTTCACTCTGAGGGTGGTGAGACACTGGCATATGTTGCCCAGAGAAGCTGTGGATGCCCCACACTGGATGTGTTCCAGACCAGGTTGGATGGGACCTTGAGCAACCTAGTCTAGTGGAAGGTGTCCCTGCCTGTGGCAGGGGGGTTGGAACTGGGTGATCTTTAAGGTCCTTTCCAACCCAAACCATTCTATCATTTAGAAGTTTTTCCATTAAGGAAAGAGGCCGTTATCAGTGAAATTCCTGGTTTAGCTAGCAGGTGCTTCTGCTGAAACTTGGACTGAGTAGAAATGTCCTGTCCAGCTCCGGAAAGAAGTTGTTGCAGACCAAGAAAACAGCAATGTCCACCCCATGTATCTTGTCCCCAGAAATGCCTACAGCGTCCCAATGTGGTTCAGGCAGTGGCACGGGCCCTCACAGTAGCTGTTATCAGCTCTTTCACTTTGTAGAAGCAGCAGTTTCTCATTCCTCACACAGCAGTGACTCACCAGCACAGCTCTGTCCTGTCCTATCCCAACTCAGTGACAGCTCAGAGAGTGTCACCAGCCCACAGCCAGGGTCCAGCACAGCTCACCCTGCTGCAGAAGGGAGCCACCTGGATGATGAAGCCCAGGAGCTTTTCTCCAAAGCCCAGTGAAGCCTCCTGCCTGTTGCAGGCTCAGCTCATAGCCACCATGCACAAAGCTGCAGCCACACGTTGCAGAGCCTGAAAGTCTCGTGTGCCAGACGTGTGAGATGGTCTTCCCTGGCTTTGGAGGCTGGTGGGAAGATGAGTCCCCAGGCAGTACTAGGGGCTGTTCCCCGCATCATGGCCCAAGAGAGAAGCGGCTCCTGCTGAAGGCAGCCACGAGACTGGCACAACTGCCCATGGTCATGGCAGAGACAGAGCCCAGCCACACAAACAGGCGCTCTGCGTGGGACACCCTCCATGCTCTGACATCCTGTGATGCCAATCAGGTGACACCACCACGATTTGTTTTCAGGAATACTGAGCCGATGAATAACAAAAATAGGAACCTGATAAACAGGTCTCAGCGACCTGGATCCCAGGCAGCTCTCCCAGAACAGAACTTTCAGTTGCCCTGAGTCACCCGCCCCATTCCTCCCCTGGCCACACAAACCGGAGCCACCGGGTACCCAGCCCACCCGCAAGCTCACATCTCCCCAGAGCTTCACCGTAGTCCCTGATCAGCACTTGGAGTGGTTGGAAAAGCAGTGGGAAAAGCACTTGGGCATCCTAATGCAGTCTGGGGAGTGAGAGGAGTAGAAGTCTTGTTGGAGAAACACCATCACAGCCTTGAGGGGCTGGGAATACCAGGAAGAGCATCGTTGCTACATCGACCCAGGGAAAATAACCACTGGCATTTGAAAAGGAGGTTGCATAACATGAAGGAAAGAGAAGGCAGATAAACAGCAACAGCTACTTCTGGTGATAATGCAAGAAACACCGCACTACAGCCGCCCCCCGAAGACTCAGCACCACGGCCCTGACTACCCCACACATCCAAACGAAAGACAGTTACATGAGGCAACTTCAGCAGACCAGAGAAACCACCACCAGCTAATCTGCCTCAGGACAGCAGCAACACAAGCACCAGGAGATAAGACAAAGTAACCTAAAACTTCTCTGACTCCATGCCCCAGAGGACGCTGTGCCTTGCAGGAGAAGAAAAGCCCCACTGCTGTCTAGCTCCACTGATCCCACCACCATGCACTAGTTCCGGGGAGGAACTGGCAGAGGAACAGGGCATCGCACGGGGACCCAAGAAGAGGTAGCCTTGACCCATAATGCCTGACTCAGTAGGCTCCTTGCCAGAGAAACCACAGCACTGCTCTGTCCATCTGTGCTTCAAATCCAGCCTGAGGGAAATTGCAGTGACCAAGACATCCAGAGAGGCCACTCAGGGAGAAACATATGCCCAGGAAGCAATGTGAGCCAGGCCTTGGACTAAGAGGATTCTTAATCTGAAGCAGAACTATGGGCTGCTCACACGAGAATGGATTACTCCTTGGCTTGTCTTTAGCAGGGAAAAGGACACGCTCGGATAGCTGGGCAGGACATCCATGGGACTGAAGGGACTGTGCAGAAACAGGGCCCTGTGATATTGCATGGAGACCATTCCTTTGAATGGCTCACAGTCTGTGGACCACAGACACAACAGGGAAACCTGGAAAAGTCCAAGATGGGAAGGAAGGATAGAAATGGGAAACACCACAAGAGCACTAGCAAGGCCTGTGCAGGCTGGTGGTCCAGGCTATAGTCAGCTGAAGGACAGGGTCAGTGCCTCAGTTTCCTTGGTCATGGTGAGCCACAGAGATGTGCTGGGGAGGGGAGACAGCACAGGGAGGAGGTGAGCAGTGACACGTGCAGCTGAGCTGGTGACGTGCAGGGCCCCATACGATGTCAGAGGCTGTGCTGGCAAACCGGTCTGGCAGGCTGCCTGCTCCTGCCATGCTTGGAGCAGCCCCTGGAGCCCTTTGGGCCAGATTCAGACTGCACATCCATGTCTGGGTGGTGCTCAGGCTGCAGCTCTGTCGAAAGCAGGACTGATTTTCTGTTTTCAGACCCCGCAAGGGAGGTCCCTGAGGGCTTAGGAGGTGGTAAGTGGGATCTCGGAGCAGAGGGGGGACAGGCAGCTGGGTGGGCTGGGGGTCAGGTACCACGCCAGCTGTATTGGGGTTGGCTCTGCCTCAGGACTAGAAGCCTTTTAGCCCTTCGAGACCAAAGTGCAGCCAATGCCTGCCATGGTACAGGTCTAAACTCAAACCAGCTGCATTGGCACAAGTGCAGCAGAGCAAGGCAAAGTTTCAGGGCAAAGAGCCAGGATGCTGAGCAGGACCTTGCCGAGTGCCACACCAGCTCTGCAGGCATCAGCGAGGAGAGGCCAGACCCCGCTGCCCCCTCCTGCTCCCTGCCAGCAGCCTGGCCCCAGCCCCAGAAGGACATCCAGGGAGGCAAGTGGCTGTGCAGGGCTGGCCTCCGGGCCACCTTCCCCGAGCCCGAGAAGAAGGCGCTGGCACGGAGCGGGGAGTGGAGCAGGAAGCAGGCAGCACAAGGGGTGCACGGCAGGCCCAGGGGAAAGCAAACAAGAGAAAGCAATCGAGGAAGCTCATGTCTCATCCGTGTGCATCTCAGCCAAAGTCCAAAGTAGGAGGTGCTTGCAAAGGCGCTTGCAAAGGACACTGGAAAAATTCCAGTGATGTTATCTGCCCCCACAGAGCAAGATTAGCCCAAAGGAAAAAAAAAAAAAAGAAGTTGTTTACAAGCTGGGCAAGCCAGCTCAGTGGTTGGAGTACGTCAGTCCTGGGGTCAGATGCTGGCCTGGCTGTGTCTGCCACTTCAGAAGAAGCACCAGACCCCTCTGTGCCTTGCTCTGGTCTCAATCACCTTTGGACCATTTAGTGTTGCTGGCAGGTAAGACGCTGCCAAAGGGCTCCCAGTCCCACATCTCTATCAGGGCAAGCAGGAAGCCTGTGTCCCAGAGTGTGTGTGCAGGGAGCTTGCACAAGATCCACACGCACGCTTGGCAGGCTCCCACAGAGCCGAGCAGAGGCACAGCCTTCCCTTCCTTGGCATCTTTCCTCCTGAATCCCAGCAGGGTTAATGGAGAACCCAGTTTCCCTGGAGCTGGCTGCCAGCTGCAGACCAGTTCGGCTTGCTCTCAGCATTACCAGTCCCTGCATCCAGGGGGGTTATCGGGGAGTAACCCATCCCTCGCCCCCCTCCCCGGGCCCTTTGCATTGCTACTCTCTGCCTGACACCTCCTGCATTTTTGGAAATGTTTCCATCTAAATGCAGATGAGGAACAGGGGATAATGTAGCACCTGGATCCAGCACTCCCAGAGGAGCCTTTTACCATGCAGAAATTGGGAAGAGGGACTTTTGAGTTGCTGTTCTGGGCATCCTCATGTTGCTGCTGCACGGCTGCCCAGGCACCGGCCAGAAGGCACCACTGGTGCCCTGGGCCCTGCAGAGGAGCTGCCTGTGCCACTCTTGGGCTCCTCACTTTTCCTCCATAGTCTTTGTCTGTTTTGGAGGAGTTTTGGGGTTGGCTTTTTTTAACCTTACTGAAAAATCTTTTCTGTTGGATATTCATGGCTGCTTTTGGTGACACCCACACTCATCTCATCTCTTTCCTCTGCATCAACCTAGGAGGAGACTGTTCCTGTCCCACATGTTCCTGTCCCATACTATTTCATCTACGCTACAGAGGGAAGGCACAACACCGTGACCGTGCCAGACAAAGTCCTCCCTTTGGGGTGACAACTCCACAGAGATATCACCAAGCAGGTAGCACCTAGGACACCTCCCCAGGAGAAGATGATGTGTCCTACTGCAAAGCTCCTGGAGAACTCACATCCACCATGCCTCCTTGCTGGGCTATGCTGGGTCCCGTGGCCCTGATGGCACCACAGATTCCCCACATCCTGCCCAGGAAATGGTGCTTGTCCCCTCCCTTGTCCACACTAACCCATCTGGAGACAAGAAATAGGTTTGGTAACAGGTGTCTGAAATAATTTGCTATTGTCCAGTATCCCTCTAATTGTCTTTGTTAGAGACTCCTGTAAGACATGGTTACCTTCTGTGTCAAGAAGCTTTTTAATTTAATTTCTAAATCTTGGCTTGTTGCCATATTTATTTGAAGTCAAACTGCAGAAACTCCATTGAAATTTGCTCCTGGTTCATTGTTTATAGCACTGTGGCCTCTGCTGGACTTCTCAGCTTCACAGTTGAGTTTTGCAAACCACTGTGATCATCCCTAAACAAAACAAAACTGTCAGTGAATTGCCTTCCCTCCTCATCTTCTCATTGCTCATAAACTAATCTGCTAGGAAAGCATTACATGTGCAGCAGGGACTCACTAGGATGCTTTCAAGACACAGTATAGAGAATTCCAGCAACTGACAGTGAATATTTGATTAAACTGGATGTCCCAACATAGTCAAACATTAGGTAGAAGAGCTTCCAACCCCTTGGCAGTGCAGGAAGAGGCAGTGGATGTGCATCTCCAGACGGGCCTTGAAGGAATCAGACCATGGGAACCCTTCCACCAGGAAGGGAAAAACATTTGGCAAAACCTGGCACTGCAGGGTGGGTAACGTGTGCTCCAGGCCACTTTATTTCAGCAGATTTCTTTAGCCATCCCGTGCCTGGCTCGTGGCTGCTCTTTCTCTTCAGGAGCCTGTGCCAGCAGTGAGGAGCTGGCTGTGTGCTGGTGAGCTGCTGTGGCAGCTGTAACCCATCCCCACCGCTGACTTCCTCAGGACCCCTCCCACCCTTCCTTTTTCAAATACTCAAAATGTAGGTTTCCTATTTTCATGATGGGGAGCGGATTAAGTGAGGACAGAAGGTTTATGGAGAACAAGGCAGGTCAGAGCTGGTTTCCACAGCACATTATCCCTGCCTTGATGTTTAAAAGCTGATCCTCCCGAGCCTTGTGTGCCCTTGACATTTTCCTCCCTTCATGGAACAAAATGCGGGCTTCGGGGATTCAGATCTGGACTCGTCCAACCCACGACTCTCCCAAATGCCAAAGTCAACCAGCTGCTGTGCCCAAGGGAGATATTGCAAGCCAACAGCATGCAAGAGGAGCAGCTCACCTGATGCCTCTCATCTTCTCTAAAAACAACGCTCCAGGAATACTTTGTGATACAGCCAAGAGCTCCAAAGAGTATAAGCTGATGTGGAAGTGATTGATGCACATTGCTGCCCAGCAGCTGCCCATGGCCAGACCCAGCTACAGCAACCTCAGTCGCACCTGATGGATCTCAGTTTAGGTCACACCTCTGCAGATTGCCAGCCTCCCACTGCGCATTTCTACTCTCTGCATTTGTCCTTCAGTGAGAGGGGCTTCTTCTGGACATTTGTCCCTCAAAGGCAAGCTTCTCCCTTAACTGATGATATTTCAATGTGCTTTGGCTTCTATCTGCACACGTCAGTTCCTTTGACATTTGAAGGAGCTCTGTATGGCCAAGTATTGACATAGCTGGACATCCAGGAGTCTTTGAATCATAGGGTTCCTCAGATTCTTCCATCTACACCCAGATACATAGCTCACACTGCTACTCAAATTGTTCTGCAATCTCCATTCAAAAGTAAATCACACCCCGCAGCAGTGGGTGTATTGTAAACCAAAGTGCAGAGAGACAATCACTCGGTTAGAGGAAATTCCCCAGAAAATCCTCTACCTGCTCTCCATTCATTGGTACATCTTACATACTACAAAGCTCTTTATAAAAATGTCCTTTTTTTTTCTCTTCTTCCTCCCCCCCAGAAATGGAGGCTCTCAAACTCTTGCAAAAAAAGAGATTTTGGACTGTAGATCAGCAACTGGAATTAGCAAGAACCAGTTTTGTCACATGCAAAACACTGTAAGATAAAAACGTTCACATCTCTGCTTACAAAAAGTGCTTGCCCGTGCCACCCCTCATCCCTGGGGCCTTTGGGACATGGTTTTCCACAGTAACACCGCTGCCGCTGTGCAGTCAATGCAGAATTATCAGGGATCATCAACAAAATCACAGGTAGCGCAGAGTAGCTGTACACCAGGCTGCAAACACCCTCCGGAGAGAGCACAGAGAAGCTCTGCAACACGCTGGTGATCTGATCCCGAAACTGATGCCCACCCACATGGATGCCTTGACCCGGGACACAGACACGCAGGCAGGGCTTCCAGATCCCCAGTTATGTAGAGCCGAACCGGTGCCACTGGAGCAACAATCTGATTAATTCCCAGCCTTGGTAATCCACCCTCGATAACACAGGGCTGATGACACCAGTACAGCCAGACTGGGGAAGTCCCATGTCAGGAAGCTGTGAATGACACACTCCTGGAGGTGGCTTATGTGGTGACTTAAGTCAGGGCTGACCAAGTGACAGCCCCAAGGGTGTATCTGATACACAGGCAGTTTATCTGCTTTCCCAGAAAGGCCAGTCTGTCCATGGGCTGATGAGAGATGGCAGCACATAGGGAGATGAAGGAGAGACTGCAAACCTGGGGTTAGTTCGAGCTGTACACAGTGCCCTGTAAATACGGCTGCAGTGGTTTGGGTCCTCAGTACTTGAGACCTCAGCACGACAAGGAACCAGTGCTTGTTCTGGGCCAAAAAGATGGGTGAGAAAGATGCTACCAGGACTAGTCAGCCCTTTCCCAGCCCTGCTCCCCAGCCATTGCCTGGGCAGCATAAAATGCAGTAGACAAGTCTACACCGGTCCCTGTAAAATAAAATATTTGTTGCTCAAGAACAGGAAGTCCTCAAGACACAGAGCACAGGAAGGTAGCACACAACTTGGCAAACATGGAGGCTGTGGACACCTCTTGCCACCACAGTGCCTCCCATCCCCCATACCCTTCCTTTTCTGCAGGCACTGGTTCCTCTGAAAACATCCAAGGTTATGCTGAGAGAGATCTAGGGGCTAAAGTAACAAGTTAGCTCAGAGAGCTGATCCCAGCCAACATAGCTTCATTTCTGGTCAAATGATTTTCAAACTGGATGAGCTACTGAACAAGCTTACCCCTCCCCAAGGAGAAGGACATAAGTCAGTATAGAGATGGAAGGGACATTCACACTTGTGTTCAGCAAGCGTGCTCTCGCATCTGCTCATTTGTTTACAAAATGATGGGTCATTTACCACCCTTGGGGTCTTCTATAAAGCAAATGGCTATGGATACCCCCTTCCCACCTGTACTCCCGTCCAAGAATTCCTGCCCCTGACCAGGACCTGTGCTACACCACACCTCTCCTCCGAGTGAGAGAGGTTTTTATGGCTGGATGCATCTGCAAAGACAAGGGCAGACACTCCCCTTGTGTTTGTTTCTCACCTGGGTGTGCATCTGCAGGTGAACTCTCAGACAGGCAGGTCTATGTTTGTGAGCATGTGTTTATTAGCACTAGAAAAATGCATTTGTCAAAATCTCTAGAGTTAAAAAACAATCATTACGTAATTACATTAAACAATTAACCAACTGATTCATCAGTTAGAGGCTCACTAACAACACCTGAAACCCATCCCAGCCACTTAACAAGGCAGAAGGTGGCACAAACAAAAGCGACTCCCAGAATGTCCTGGAGGTTTATGGCCCTGTGCTCTGTCCAGGTAAGAGAAGACACTTTCCATTCCTGGCTGCTGGCATCTGGAAGCTGATGGCTTCTGAGCTTCTGGTTTAAGATGTTTTGATATATATTCTCTATAAGTAACCCTTCAGGTCAGCACTGTGTGGTTAGGCACTCACCCAAGATGCCCGTGCTGCCCAACTTCAGTCCCTTCATGATAGCATATACTTAGACCTCATTTCTCAGGTAATACAGTTAGCAACAAACAACTTATTTGGCAACATTCAAAATACTTTGTTGGCGTTTCCGCCTGCTCAACAGGGTCTGTGAGCACAACAAATACACAGAACACACAAAACTCCATGAAACAACCTGCTCCAAGGCTCCAGAAAAGACCGGTCTTTTGTTACTGGGGCTGGGATCTGTCACACTGCAGTGAAAGGCTGCACAAAAGAGCACACAAAGACAGAATGAAGTTGCAGAAGCAAGTTTACCTTTGCCATCACCTGCCTTCTAAGAAGGTAACCATGCAATGCTAATGTCTTTAAAAAGAAGTCTCTGGGTTCCCTCAAATACAAAACTAAAGGGAAAAAATCACCACTGTGCTTTCAGACAATACTGTAAAGCACCATGTCCCATAGAGAGCATCAGTGCCAGTGTAGTCAAGGCCCACGGTAACATAATATGGCTACCATAGCTACGTGGGTAGCGGTGTGGGTTGCCCTGGGACCCCATGAGACAAAACTCAACTCAGAGGTGAAAGGCACTGCTGCAGACAGAGTTACACCAGCAAATCTCTGCTTGGAAAATTCACCTTGCTACCAGCTGTGTTTAGAATGTTGATGCATCCGTGCTGGGAGGGCACTGCTGGCAGAGTAACCAACATCTAGTTCATGCCATAAGTAACTAACCTTGATCACTTTGGCTGGTAAGGTCTCACTTAGGCAGTAGCATCCCATTGCTGATCCTGCAACCAGAATTACCATCAAGCAAGGACCCTACAGCACCAGGGCACAGGATGGCAGGAGCCAGTGTGCAGGAACCAGTGTGCAGCAGCCCTGGGAGCACTTGATAAAGGTCTGCATGCACATCCTTCAGTATGAACGGGAAGTTCAGCACAACCTCTGCAGTGGATACCTGCACTCCATCCCATTGTGTGATCAGGTAGAAGGGATTAGTCAGAGTGACACTTGGGGAGAGGAAGGCACTGGAGGTGTGACTCTCTCCAGAAAGCTGATCTTATGCTGTTTGCAGTATCTGAGGCAGGCAGGGTCTCTGCCCAGGAAGCGGGGTGAATACAACACAAGCAAATACAGTTCTTCATACGAACACACCATTCTCAGCATGCACAGGCTGGGAGAAAAAATGACCTGTCTGAGGTTCCCCAGTAACCCCATGCCTAGTCCTTACCCAAGGCACATAAGCACAGTATTGACCAGAGAGATGACCCAAGTATCCCTGGAGGAATTGTGGTGTACGCTGATGGATCCCCAGCCCAGCACACCAGGGACATTATCCCTTGTTCCCAAACACAGCCTGCCCCTGGCCCTTGTTGATGCTGACATAGAAAAACAGGATGGCACATGCACCATCTGGGGATGGTAACATCAAGCAGCATGGCTGGACCTTGGCATCCTGTTCAGGAACGGAGTGTGCATTGCGGGCTCCTTGCCCCCAGCAGGGTATCGGTAGGAAACTGGGGGTGCTGCGCTGGGAGCCCTGGATGCCATCCATTTCTTTCTTCCCCAGCCTGCTCCAGGGGAGAGTGCGCGATCCCAAAGCCCTGACAGCGGGCATTTGCCAGTATCGGTGCCCTATGTGCTGGACGCTGCCAGTCACCCCCCAGGTGGGCTATGTCGTGACAACGAGGCGTGTCGCGACCTGAGGGTGTGTTGCGAGCCCTGTCCGGAGAGCACCACTAGCAGCCGTGCCGTGCCGTGCCGTGCCGTGCCGTGCCGTGCCGTGCCGTGCCGTGCCGTGCCGGGAGCGCACGGCAGCCGGGGAAGCAGCCGGGGAAGCAGCCGGGCCATTGTGCCGCCCGCCCCGTCGGGGGCCGGGCAGCAGCGGCGGGGCCGGACAGCGCCGAGCCGCGCTCCAATGGGCGGCGGGGGGCCGGGCCGGGCGGCCCGCCCCTGCCCGCGTCCTTATAAGCGCCGGGAGCGTAGCGCCTTGCACACGGCGAGCTGAGCCGAGCCTTTGCGGCGCCGTTGGTA
This sequence comes from Todiramphus chloris collaris, assembly GCA_025345505.1. Lineage (NCBI taxonomy): Eukaryota > Metazoa > Chordata > Aves > Coraciiformes > Alcedinidae > Todiramphus > Todiramphus chloris. The sequence continues at coordinate 538,978 of JANVCC010000120.1, read as the reverse complement.
CGCGGAGCCGCTGCCCGCCGGAGCCCCGGACCGGTGCGTACCCGCGCGGGCAGAGCCCGGCTCCCCGGGGCGGTAGCGGGGGGACTCCGCGGGGCGCGCCGCCCCGAGCTTTGCCGGCCGGCGGACGAGCGGGCGACACCTCGGCTCCCGGGAGAGTGCAGCGCGGTGCCTTCATCCTGGGGCGAAGGTGGGGGTGCTCCGGGATCCTCGGTCGGAGCCGGCTCGGACGGGAGTGGGAAGCGGTGCTGTCCCCGGGAGCCTTTGCCCTGAGTCGTGTGTCGCTTTGCAGGGGCCTGGAACCATGGCAGAGCACATGATGATGCCCATGAGCCACGCTGGCACCGGGCTGCAGAGCTACCGCATGGGGGTGAATGGGCTGCAGGGACCCCCGCAACATGGGCAGCATGTGCTGAGGACACTGCCTGCTGCCAGTCAGATGATGCCCTACGGAGGAGCTGGCATGGATGGTGCGATGAGACCGAGACCCAACCTCAGCGGACAGATGGGCCACCACCAGATGCAGAATGCGATGATGTTCAATGGCCCAAGTCAGCAGCAGCAGTACATGGGGCCGGTGGGCACCCAGCAGCTAATGGCTAGCATGCACCTACAAAAACTCAACACCCAGTACCAGGGTCACCCACTGGGTATGAGCAATGGGCCCATGGGAGCTGCTGCCCAGCAGTACAGAGTGGGGCCAAACCAGCACCCGGGCATGCAGCACATGCCCTCACCAGCGCTGACCTTGAACGTTATGGACACTGATCTCATAGATGAGGAGGTCTTGACATCCCTTGTCCTGGAACTGGGGTTGGACCGGATTCAGGAGCTGCCAGAGCTATTCTTGGGACAGAACGAGTTTGACTTCATTTCAGACTTTGTTAGCAAACAGCAACCCAGTGCCATCAGCTGTTGAGGGGCTTTGAGCTCCTCCTTGTGTCTTGGTGGTTTTGAGTTTGTTTCTAACTTCCTCCTTCACCTGCCATCCTCCTCCCTTCCCCTGCTTTGCCCTGTCCTGGATTCCTGACCTCCCCAAAGAGACAATCATTGGACACTGGCTTGCGATGGATTGCTTTTCTCTTCCGTGTGGTTTTTTTTTTTGTGTGGGAGTTCCTGAGGAGGGGCCGCGTACCCCGAACAGAGAGCAGATCAAGAGCTCTTGCTGTAGAGCTGTCTCTAAATGGCATTAACAGGATTTCTGGCTTAAGTAGAAATAATGGACTTACGACTTTCCACAACTAGGCTCTGAGTGCAGGAAGCTGCTGGGCAGCTGGCAGTCCTGCCAGGAGCTGGATTTGCTCAAGGATTCTGTGGTGACAGTGAAGTTAAAGGATCCCCCCCCCGAGAGAGGATTGTCTTCCTGGTGCATGGTTTGAACGAGTTTCCCCTTGCAAACATGGGTGGGGTCAGATATTTGTTGGGACTTTTTACTGTGACAGTAAATAGGTCTTCAGTCGTGTCTGTTCAGCTCGGGAAGGGGGCACTTCCCCTCCAGCAGGCTTTTTTTCTAACTGGCTGAGCAAAATAAAGTATGCCTTGGGGAAGGGTGTGCGTATGTGCCTAAATGTTCATCTCTGTGGAACTTCGGCTCTCCAACCTGTACAGCTAATCAACTGTAAAATTTACAAAGTGTTTTGAGGTTGATTCAGGCATAAAGCTTAAAGCTGCAGTCTATCTCCACTCTTTTTCCACCTCTGAAACCAAATAAAGACCATGTAACTGTATATTCTAGATCTAACCTTATTTATTTTCCTACGATTATTTATTTGCAAGGGCTTCTTTTGTTATTTGGCTTTGGGACTGCTGGGAAGGATGCACGGAGAGTACTGCAGCTTTAAGATGCTGCCTTCAAAAAGAAAAAGCGAGCCTGGGATAGTTTTCAAGCTGTTCTGCAGATAGTCACTTCAACCCGAGATCTTTATGCTGAATGCATAGGACTGTAAATCCAACACCTTTCTGACTGTGATAAAGATGACTCGATTTCTAATTCCCTTACTCAGAAAAGGTTAAATGTAAAAGCTACTGGGATTTTGTTTCCTCTGCTGTCTCTTGTTTCCAGGCACTGTGGAAAAAGCTCTTGTTAACTCCTAGCTGCTGCTGCCCCCTGCCGCTGACAGCTCCTGGCAGCTGTCACTCAACAACCAAGTGAGAATGTACAGATGAATTTACAAATAAAAGCTGAAATATCTCCAGTGTGTTTTTGAGTAGTGCTCATCTCTGGCCCAGGGGTTGAGCACTGGGGAGAAGTGTTTTCTTGGCTCCTCGCAGTGGGCTGTGGATCCCGTAACGGGCGTACTTCCCCCAGACACCTGAGTTGTAAGGATTGTGTTTCTTGTTTAATGCTTGAACTAAGTCACCCCTCAAAGTGTGTCAGGGAGGATGAGGTGCTCCTTCTCTGTAGCGAGGGCCAGTTCCCGGGGTGACTGGTGCTGCTCTCCTGCAGGGTGACTGCTGTGGCTTGCAGCCCTGCTGACCCAAGGCACTCAGACAAGCGGATGGTGACTCCTCACTCTTCTTCCAGACCAAGTGCAGCTCCTGCTAGCAGGGTTACAGTTCCGGAAGAGCTCTCTGCCGCAGTTTGCTATACCACAAAAATGCTAAAAGTGAAGACAGCCTTTCATCTATTCTTCCAGAGCTTAGGTTTTTCTTTTTAAAGGATTCCCAGACAGTCCTTTTGCAGAGTTCTGGAATATTTTCATGTGTCCCTTTCCTGCCCTGTAGCAATGAGGCTGTGGGTGCTCACATTGGAGTGGCTGGATCACGCTGACCACACTTTGGATTGCCTGTCAGCATCCCCCGGCCTTGTTCCTTGCACAACTGAAAAGCAGTTGTTAAAAATCCTGTCCTTTTGGTGGTTCTGCCTGTACAATATGGAGAGCTGGTCAAAAAGTAAACAGCAGGGCTTGTGCTGCAGGTGGGAGAGCCCTGCTTGGGTTGTCAGATTTACGGTGATGGGCTGTTTGAGACCTGGAAGGGCTTTTCTTCCTCTGTGCATCTGTGGAATAGCAGATGGCTTGGTGAGCAGGTTGTCGGTAAGTGAGGAGTTGGCATTTGGATTTATTCCTCAGAGTACAAGTAGCTGAACCCCAAAATAAACAGGTGTGTTCTAGACTCAGTTGTGGTTGGCAGGAGTGTGGGCTGTGTGACACACCATGGTGGCCTACAGTGTCCCAGCTATAAGTGGGACAAGCTATGGCCCACAGATGCAGGATTGTCAACTTCAGCAATTTCTGCAGACGTTTCACAAGAACTGTTTCTCTTTTAGAAGCATTTGGGGCAAACTGGACAGAGGAGCATGTCTGCATCCTCCTGGAGGGCTGTCCTGTTAGGGGCTGTTGAGTTAGAGCAGGGGAGCTGATATTGCCAGAGATGTGGAGTGACTGGGGGGTCGCAGTCAGGATTTTCTTGGGAGTCTGTCCTAGCAGGGGTCAGTTGAGATTATTTCAATGTCAGATTTCATACAGATGCAAACTTCAGAGCAGGAAGGAACTCCTCTGGTCTTACTGCTTTGTTTCCCCTTGAAATACTGTTAATTGTGGTCAGCCTCTATGATTTCCTCGATAACCCAGGACAAAAGCACTTATGATTTCTGCTGCAGGCCTATTGCTCCTGGATGAGTCCAGTGGTTACCTCCCTTCTTGCCTTCTTGCTTTAGGTGCAGTTGGGACCACCCCTCTTTGTGCTGCCTGCTTTGTGTGCCTTGCATGAGGCACACAGGGCTTGCTGCAGTAGCAGTATGACCTGCAGCTTGGGTGGCTCTAGTGCTCCCTCTCCTCTGGCTTCACGGTGCAGCCTGCCGGTCCACGTCCCCTGGCAGGGTGGTTGGCACCATGCAGTGAGAGAGATGCCAGGTGGCACAATGGGTTGACCCAGCTACCTGGGTCTGCAGATGAGCTTCTCTGAGTCATTCAAGATAGCCAAAGATATAAAAGGGTTGAGCTCTGCTTTTCCCATCTATGTGACACTGACCTCCTCATCAGCAACAGGCAGAAGGGCAGCAAGATGATGCTCCAAAGCTGCAATCAGTGGCTGAATGACACTGCTCAGCGGGTTGGGAGCTTTGAGGATATAGGTGAACTCCTCACATGGAGTATTTATGTTCACAGACAACTGCTGGGAAGCACCTCACCTCTAGATACTGTGAGTCCGTTTCCTGTGTTGGGGAAGAAGGAAGGTTCTCCAGCTCCACTGCCTACTCCAGATGGGGTGGCTGGGACACAAACACTTCACCTGGGCTGGATCCTCTATTATACTACAAATAGATTTTGTAGCTATTCTTGTGAAGCCCAGGTCCCGAGGCAGCCTCTGGGAGCATGTGTGGAAGTACAGAAAGAGGAGGCATTTCTCTACATCCCCATCTTTGACCACATGTGCTTGCGTGGTGATAAAGTTTGCTGATAGTGTTCAGTGATTAAGGGTAGCAAAGATGAAAGTTGAGTGCAGAGAGCTGGTGAAGGATCTGCTAATAGTGAGTGACTGGGAAATATGATGAGCAATGACTGGTAAAGATGAAATTGTATGTGTAATGTTGATCTTTCTTCACACGTAGTTCTGGGCACTAAGCTAGCTTCAGTCACTCAGAAAAGATCTTAGCATTACTATGAAAAAAACTCAGCTTTGCTCTTCAGGAGGAGCCAGACAAGCAAAGGGAAGGCTAGAAATCATTACGAGGGGAATAGAAAGTAGAATTAAACAGTGGATGCCCTACAGTATTGATACACAATTCAGCTGCAACCTGTGCACTGCCCACGCTAGCACATTGTCCAAAATTCTGGTCTGTTCATCAGAAAAATGATAATGTGAAACTAGGGAAACTGTAGAGAAAGAGGAAACAAGTGAGGCTGAGAAATGTTTCTCAAAAGAAGCCACAAAAGAGACTAGGACGACTCAGCCAGGAAGAAGGCTGGAGAACAGAGCTTTATAAAATAACTGAAAGGGGAAGGTGACTAGGGAATTCTTTTCCCTGGGTGAAATGGGAGGTATCTGTTGATCTCTGCAAATTTTGGTGGCAGGAGCCGGGTCCAAACTCAAGTGAACAGAGGTATCTCTGCATACAACGTGAAGCTCAAACAGTGAAACTTTTTCTCACAGCATGGGAGGTACGGGAACAGTCCTGGAGGTAAATGAACTCTTCTGTATGAACAAAAAGCCAGTTGACTGTTGCGAACTGCTCCAGAGAACGCAGCAGAGGCCATCGCTGTATGCCACTGGGTGTCTGCATGCTTCACTTCCCACTTGCAGTCTGTGTGCATCATCCTTCACCGTGTCTTATCATCTTCCTGGCTCTAGGAGCCTGGGATGGAAATCGAAAAGGTTCGGAGAGGGGCAACCAGGATGATCAAAGTTGTGGGTCAGCCTCTGTCTCAGGCCCACTAACCACAACTCCTCAGAAAGACGCTGAGAAGGGATGCAGTTATTCACAGTCTTCTTCTCCTGCAAGTAGTGAGGCATCGAAAGAGACCAGCAAATTGCAGGTTCAAAAAAAATTACAGGAGGTTGGGATGGCCGGACAAGTTCCCGGAAGAAAAATCCATGAAGGGTCTGTAAGCACATAAAAATTACATCTGGCTTAGGAGGCTACAAGAACAACAGAGTTAAGGGCTGGAAAACTGGTCAAGCATGCAGTATCATGCGTGCTTGCCTTTTGTTTGTGTTCTGCTGAAGATATCTACTGAGGACAATGTTGGAGGCGGGATATGAAACTGTTGGGTCTTTTTACCTGGCCCAGGACACCACTTGTGTTGCAGGATTTGGTAGGTGCTGAGATACATAGCTTTGAAGAGCAGATAGACAAGATCTGGGAAAAAAAATCAGAATAAAATATCTTGTTTCTAAGTCAGGAAGTCTTTGAGCTACAGATGAATGCTGGAGAGTGAACGTGGGAAGGACATGACAAATATGCCAGTATCCCCTCTGCTTGTGCACCCCAGGAATCTGTGGTTTGACCAAGCCTGGGGGTTGCTCATCTGCATGTGTACCTGCTCTCACTGGTCCTAACTGGAAATTTGGGGGCAAATCAGAATAACACTGACAAAAAAGAACCAAAGACCATTTGCATCCAAAGGGGTTGAGAACATCAAGTGATAACTGCCAGGGAAAGTGAAACCAAAAGCCTGTCTAGCACTACCTGCTCTCTGGAACTGGGTAGTCAGCAAGGAACTTCGAGAAATCAAGAGATTGTATATGGTCCTTCCCATGTTTCTCTTTCACAGCTTTCAGAAAGTAGTGATCCAAGGGGTTCGAAGCCACATGTTGTGTTTTCACCATGTTAAATACCTTGCCATGGACCTACCCACTCTATACTCGCAACTGCTTTTAATTCATAGGTATGTGTTACTTCAGCAATATATTGTGCCAGTGAAATCCACAAGGGAGTTATGAAGATGTAATCAAGCTCTTCATAAGAAGCTTAAGCTCCGTAAGCTCCTTTTCTATTAAAACCTGCCATCCACTCACTTTGTTGGGTGTCCCCTATTTCCTAATCATTTCTTGGTCACCTTCTCCACACCAGTAATGATTTTTATAGCTCCTGTGATGGTCGCTTCTGAGTATCTTCCCATTCCAGAATCACTTTGTGTTGTAGATCACCTTTTTCTGTCCTGTCTCTAGTTTTATGGGATGGTGGAGGGAACAGTGCTGATTTTAGATATAGATGTGTCACGGATTTGTCCAGTGCTGCAGTTAGGTCTGGTTGTTCTATATTTCAAACATGCATCGCAGAAAGATTTAGACTGGGAGGGACCGTTGGAGGTCAGTCCAGGCAGGACTGCATTCAAGGGAAGGGTAGGGCAGGTTCCTCAGGGTCTTACCCAGTCAAATTTTGAAAACTTCAGAGGATGTGATTTCTCCAGACCCTCGTTTCAATGCTGTGCTGGTTTTACTTCTTTCACAATTTTTCCCCTTCCAGTTGGTTGCTGTGTGGCACAGGTGCTGGCCTAATATTTTCAGAGATCTTTAGGCAGGAACTCCAGCTATCTTTCCCGAGGGATAATGTGGTACCTGTAGCCACCTTTACATGTACTGCAAGGCTCCCCTCTCCTCTGAGCACTCTTGGCCTAGGAGATGGTGGATGGCCACCTCCCCACCTACAATACAAGTGTAGTTGTTGCCCAGATACACGTTCCTAAAACCTGCACCCCAGCACTATCCCTTGGTTCTCCCACCAGCTCAGACACCTCCCAGAGTCATTCTCCCATCCACACTACAGCTGCCAACTTATACAGAACCGATGCCATCCTGCTATGAGACATTCCTCCCTCTTTGCTGCTCATGGGCTGGTACAACACTGTTTCCTTCCCCAAAGCTCCTGTCAATGAACCTTCCTCCCTGCACCCCTCCACCTTGGCCACATCAGCTTCAGGAGCCAGGGCTCTCCCTGTGAGATTCTGGATGGCTTCCATCACATGACATGTATTCAAGGAACAAGCAATCATACCTGTGACATTCAAGGTCACGCTCTCCTGAGCTCAAGGCTGAATTTCATTTTAGTTTTAGGGTTCTGTTTCTTCATCATTCTTTCAAACTTTGTCTCTCTGGGTTTGCATTTGCCTCAGAAGTTTGGAGTGAGGAGTCCCATCTGCTCCTCTTCTTTATGCTGCTAGGCCTCTTCATCTTGGGAGCTCACAGTTTCTGCATCCCTCTCCCTTCAAACCTTTAGAAATACCTATTTGAAGTTTCTTGATCATAAAATAGCAGGAGTAAGCCTTGCTCTGCTTCTCTGCAGCACATTTCTGGGAGTAGTTTGTTCCTACTGAAGGCAGTTGGGTTGAGAATACAGTTTGCTCTTGAGACATCTTGACTTTGCTTGCAAGTCTTCTGGACTACCATAGAGGTGAGGAAGAAAAGGGATTTTACAGTTTACCTCATTCTCAAACTCCAAAACACTGTTACTAAGAAACAGTCAATTAGGTTTCATCTTCTTGGCTATGAGAGAACAGTCTCAGATGTGGTTTTCTCCTCTAGTCACACTGTAATTGCTCCTAGTCAAAGACTAATGTCTTGTAAAAACAAAACTATGGCTGTGCCTGATGTCATCCTGTGCAGTTCCCAAGCCAAATCACAGGACTTGCCTCAAAAGACAAGCTGGCTTCTAAAGACACCCCTTATACAAACCATGGCACCACACCTACAGCAGGGTTTAATGCAATGCTCTGCATATTAGCTCCAGTCCTGTGTTACAGGTAAGTCCTTCCTCACGTCCCAGCTCTCCTCCTAGGGTATATGGCAGCACACAGAGGCAGGAGTGAGCTGTGGGACTGATGCCTCCCAAGGAATGCACTACCCCACCACCTCCAACTCCATCAAACACTGTGCTTGGACAGTACTGAAACCCTTGATTGCTAGCACACAAAAAAAACCCTAATTTGGATAAAAGAAGCCAAGAGCAAATGGATGACAAAGAGCCTCACAGCTGCCACAAAGGGCAAAATCACTTGGGCTTGGTGTGGGATTGCAGCTTCAACCTGAGGGGACCAAACAGGGGATCTCATTTACCAAGTGCTTTTATTGCTCACAGCAGAATCCAGAGATAAGCCTGGTTATATGAATGCCAGAAACATCTCTTTTGTTCCTTCATCCAGATCCTTGGGCCACTGGCACGTGCTGATGAGGATGTCTCTGAGATGTATGGTGTTAGCCACCTGAGAGAAGAAGAGTCAATGACCTCTTCCAAGGCATAGATCAAAGCCCATTCCTCACATCTTTAGCAGCTCCAGAAGTCCTCTCTTGACATGTCCTACTTCAGGCATGTAGTCCATGCGTCGCTGAATATCAGCTATCTCCTGTGTGGTGCTGAGCTTAGAGTGGAAGATAGACAGTTCTGCTTTTATATCCAACCCTGATGCAGAAGCTTTCAGTGGGAGCGAAAAGGTGGTCTCTGTCCTACTCTTGATGCTGCTAAGTCAGTATGAGAAGTGAAGCCACCCAAACTTTAGGCCACTTGTCAGAGCCATGGCAGCTGAAACACATTGAATCCAGCCTGACTTTCCCTTTGCAAATTATTCAGTATCAGCTCACAAGTCCCATATCTTTATCTGTAATCAAATTTTCTGAGTAGCAGTTACGTGTCACAGTGAGGTTCCAGCCAGTTCCAGCCACATCAAGCTTTGCAAACCAGCAAGAGGAACCAAGGGAGACAAAGCTGGCCCAGCACAATGGCCTGCAGCACGTTCCCATCTCCAGCAACAGACATTGCTGCAGTTAACTCCTTTTCTGTCTTCCTTTGTAACGTCCCTCTCTTTCCTGAGCACACTGGTCCAGGTGAGATATCTCCCGCTGTGGGCAGAGCTTGCTTTCTGACCCATCACACATGTTCTCCAATGTGTGCTGAAAACGAAGCTTTATGGTGGCACCTCCCTGCAAGTGAGGAGAGGGAGCAGGGTTAGGGTCCAGTGAGCGGGTAGCGTTGTTGCTGGGGTGTTTCCCAGTCCTGGTGTTCACCATCTCCTCTGCTTCCAGAGCCCCAGAGTGTGTGCTTAGGGTTCAGACAGTCCTGTAGGGAAAAAGTCTGTTGGTTTGATGGTAAATTCTACTGAAGATTCAAAACAAGGCATGGGACCAAATGAACTGCAATGCACCCAGCTAGCCTCCGCAAAGCTAATGCCATGTGATGGCAGGTTCATCTGTAAGCAGATGACAACAGATAGCCTGTAAGAAATAACGACGTTCCCAGAGCTACAGGATGCAGCAGGCATCAAGTCAAGTCTTACCTGGACTTCTTCAAAGGAGGAAGGTCTAAAAGAGAATGTAGTAAACCTTAAAATAATGTCTGTTGTTTGCAGTTTCTCAACAGGATTGTCAGGGACTAGGAGTACAGTTCAGACATCAGCAGTGCTGCTCCTCAGATGTGATTTAAGGTACGTTTGGAGTCTGACACATCTGGGCATATAATTCTTATATGGGTAGAGTGGGAACCTGGAGGAAATACATTACAGAAGATCCTATTATCTGCTAGATTTGACCTCATAAACCTCATGAAAAATGGTTTAGTCCAGAGAAAGCATCAAGCCTCAAGTTGTGCCAGGGGGAGGCTTAGGTTGTGCATTAGGAAAAATTTCTTCACAGAAAATGTTGTCCAGGGCTGTCCCAGGCTGCCCAGGCCAGTGGTGGAGTCCCCATCCCTGGAGGGGTTTCAAAGCCATGGAGATGTGATGCTGAGGGACATGGTTTAGTGGTGACCTTGCAGTGCTGGGGTAAGGGTCAGACTTGATGATCTTAAAGGTCTCTTCCAACCAAAACCATCCTGTGATTCTATGAATTCCCTGTGCTTAGAAACACCTCAGTGCTCAGATACACAGCATTCAAAAAGCAGCCTGCTCCTTCCCTTTCCCCCTCCTGCTGCCTCTACAAGCCACCATGGCTGGGTTTAACCTGCAGCACCAGCAGAAGGGCAAACAACCAGGCAATAGGTGTGTCCTGGGAGATCAGTGTGCGAAATAGGTAACAATTCACCTCCTTCCGATTAATGATGCACCAAATGAAATTTAGAGTTACAAAAGGGCAGATTTGCCCCTTTGCAAAACACGGTAGACCTGATACTCAGTAAACAGCAGTGCCCATGCTTGGCATGGGGAAAAGCTGACACACATCTGATATATCATCAAGTACCCCCACGCCACCCAGGAGTGGGGGCAAAATGGGGTGCCCTCCAACTGCACCATCTTCACCAGCCTGCACAAAGCAGCGATGCTGTGGGGGCGGGGGCAGCTCAGCTCTAGGCCACCGCAGCTCATCTGCATGTCCCTGTGGATCCAGAGGAGCCATCCCGGGGCTCAGTGTACAGATAGATGGATGAGGCTCTGAAAGCACCAGCTGCTGCCATGCTGGCTCCATGTTTCCTCTCTCTTTTGGGTCAGCAGCTCTCCATATTCTCAGGTCTCCGGATCATGGGAAGGACACCACAGTCAAGACAAGCAATGCAGAGGGGCTGTGAGTCGCTCCCAGAGCCAGAAAGGCATGCTGGGGGCTCTCGAGGATGCCACTGTGGAGTACTCATGGGAAGAAGTCCCACTTTGCTGAACACAAGCCCCTAGTGCAGGAGGGATACCCAGGAGCTTCCACATGTGTCTGCGTGAGTGGGGATTAGGGAAAGCAGCTCTTTGCTAAAGCCCAGTGATATTCCAGAGGCAAAGGACTAAGCCCAAAGTAAAAGCTTTGCAAGTGACTGCTTTTGCAAGTGTCTGATCCCAGACCAATTCCCAGTTCAGCCTCTGCGCTGAGGGAGGAGGAAAGAGGCAGTGATCTGCACCTCAGGTCTCTGGTAAGCCACTGTTGACCAGAAAGAACAGTAGGTTACCCTGAGGCCCCTCTAACATCAGTATTTGAATGCTGAGGGTCTCTTCTGGGGCACGTTGTTGTTCATGGCACGTTACAACACTCATGATTTTCTGATGCTGGTTACAGTCTGCCGTTAGGTTGCTTCATAATTGCTACACCAAGGTATGGACCAAGTCCTGCTTTTCCTGTTTCAACTGTCAATACAAAAGACAGTTGATTGCAGGGCACCCTAGTGAGTTGAGAAAAGTTTTGACAAGTGAGCCAAGTCCTGTTGTCAGTTTTATGTGCGCAGCTCAGAAGCACTGTAACCTTACAGTGTGCAGGGGGCTGTTCTGCATCCTACAGCCTCCATACGGAAGACTATTTCCTTTCCAGATTTGCCAGAAATATCCCTGACTTCACATTTCTAGGGAATTCTGCAAGTTCAGCCTGATAGCAAAAGTCCATGACCGGCTCCTGACCACTGAAATACCAAGGGGGTGAAGAGACCTCAATTCCACTGTTTTCTGATCTTCTCCCACTCTGCTGGCTCTGAGCCATGTGTCCACTCACTACTTCAGCTGCAGTTGGTGTGCGGAGCCGTGCTGAAATCTGGCTCTCACTGCATGGCTGGAGAGCTGCGTAGTCTGCCTTATCCTCTCCTGATCCCTCTGCACACATCTTCCTTTCTCCAACAGCACCAAGACAAACATCAGAATGGGATGGAGGGGTTTATTCCATTCTTTCTTTCTCAGCTGAACCCCTGTGTAGTGTTTTGCTGGGCACACTGGTCATCCTCGTCTTTGGTTGTGTGACACTGAAAGCTGCCCAGCATCCCTACACAATTAATCCAGGTAAAATCCTAGAAAGGCATCTCATGAAGATGAGATTTGAAGATGCCCGTTTCTCTCCTTTGACACGGAAGGAGAGCTAGCTAAAGCTGAAAGGCTGTGTTTTAGATGTCCTGGAGCAGACAAATCCCACCTCAAGCGCGTGCATGCAGTGAACTGTTCAGCAGCCTGGAAAGGTATGGCTGAAACTGCTGCCAATCCCTGCCTGTACACAAGGATCATCCCCTTGGAACAAGCACAGCTGTTTCCTGGGTTAGAGGCACAACTGCCACAAATGACTAATTTCTCATGCAAAGCCTTTGCAAGAATCCAGGGCTGTGAACATCACCAGCTGCAGAGCCAGAGTGTCTAGGGCTGAATTAGATACTCACTGGAGTTTGGAAACCCCAAAGAGGTACTGCCTGCTGTAGGCACTGCCTGCTGTAGGCGCTGCGGGTGCCTCCAGCAGACGGTCAGCAAGATCTGCTCTGGTTGCTCCCGGCTGAAGGATCTCTGGGTGAATTCAAGGCAGAGAAAGAAAAGCTGCAAGAGTCCCTGCCCCCTTGCAAGAGAGCTCAGCACAACAGGCTGTTTATAAATAGCTGGCTTCAGGAAAAGGCACTTTCCATTCTTGTGTCAGTATGCTAAAGAATAAACAGCTTTCAGAGCTGAAAAAGAAGCCCTCCTTATCTTCTCAGTATGCAAAACCCTGCATCTGCCCCCGCGGGCTCAGCAAACCCAGGCATTCAGGGCACAGCAGTGGGCAGGAGTCCCCTGGGCCTGGCAGAGAGGCAGGCAGGGGACCCTGGCTCGGATCCCACACGGAAGCATCCGCTGCAGCATTGACACGGCCGCCTGGCAGAAGGCAGAAGCAGGATGTGCAATCGGCTCCCTCATTTCTGCACGGCTGACCTGGGTTACGTGGGATCGCAGAAGCACGAGGGGCTTGAGCTTGGTGGAGTAGTGCCCACGGTGGGAGGGCACAGCTTCTCATTCAAGGACTTTACCACACTTTCACAAACCGCCTGAGCTGGACCACAGGCTAAAATACGTAGTATGCCAGGTAAAGAACTGACAGGTGAATGCTCTGTCAGTGTGAGACTGGTGACAGCAGAGCTAGGAGCAGAGGCAGGGAGCTGGCAGCTTCTGTTCTGCACACAGGGCAGCTCCTCCCAGCAGCACTGCACGGGAATTTCTTTAAGGACCCAGTTTAAGTCAAAGCAGCTCTCAGATCACCCTAGTAAGGACAGTTTCTGGAGTCCTGGTACTTTCTGAAAAGTACAGCCTGACTTTTGATTTTTTTTCCTCATTTCTGGGAGCCCAGGACTATTTTGGTGCCCAATGGGAAGGGGTGGGAAGTGGGACAGGAGTGTTTTTCTGTGGGCTGGGAGGGAGGCAAAGCCCTACAGACAGCTGGGTCCACTTCCATGCCAGGGCCTTGGACACAGCTCTTTGCAGCAGACAGTGTAAAGCAGAGGAGCGCAAGAAGCCTGTCCTCCCCATCCCAGCACGGCTCCCAGGCAGGAGGAACACTGGGGTGCTGGGGGCGATTGCTGAGGGGCCATCAGTGGGAACAGCATCACCCTGGCACGGGCACTGCTGACCAGCCCCGGTACTCTGACTGAGCCAGACAAGGCAGGAAGGGTCCCCAGCCCCCTGGCACCCAGGGCACCCAGGAAGTGCCACAGGGCGCTGCTGCCCCCCGATGGCACTGGGTGGGAACCACAGCCCAGTTCAGCCACAGCGCCGAGAGAACTGGGTGCCGGGGGTTGGTCCTGGGTTTCGTGCCACTGGGGTAATATTTCAGAAGCTGGCGCTGGCCCGGTCCATCCCGCAGCCGTGCTGGTTGCTCCAGAGACGGAGGGATGCGTGGGCTGTGGGCAACAGCGGTGACACCTTCACGTTTTATACCCTCAGAAACTGGAGCGAGGAGCCAGGGCCCTGGAAATTGCCCTCTTCACTGAAGCAGAACGTGCTGTAAGCACACCAGCGTTACGGGGATCTCCCCCAAAGCTATTTCTGTTGCTTTAACTTCTTCGAAACTGCTTTTCTGCCCCATGAGCTCCCCACATCCTATCTCCCTGCTTCCACTGGAGCAGAGCAAATCCTGGTCCACCAGGTTCTGCTCCAGGCTCTGCTCCAGGCTCTGCTCCAGCACCAGCACTTCATGTGTTGGTGACCTCCTGCCCCCGTCCCCATCTGAAGTGCCTTCAGATGCTGTGTTCTGGATCTGAGGCAGCGGGACATGCCGGGGACCGGCAGCACGGCCCAGCCACTACAGCAGCGCAGCCCCGAATTTCTGCACCTCTTATCAGAGAACGACTGTTATTTAGTCAAACTCAGAACTGAGGTGGCACAGGTCTCCTTTTTAGCTCTGCCACAGGCTTCCTGTGCAGTCTTGGACAAAAGTTTACATCCTCCCTCTGTTCCAGTTTCCTGTCTGCTCAATGATGCCGAGTTCATATTTCCTAAAAGCCTTGGGATCGTTGTCCCTGTGCTCAGGTCATGCAGCCATGAGGTGCACAATAACCCACGCTGCTGTACCCGGGAGCATCCTTCTCCAAAAACTCTTTTGTGGCCCCACACTAGAAGTGGGTTCTGGCACTGATCTCCACAGACTCCCAAACTCCTGCATCACCCAGCAATACTGGTACCTACTGACCACAACCTCTGGGCAGATACACAGGAACTGTCTGACAGCAGCAAGCCAAATCCACTGTGCTGCCTGCAGGAGCAGCCACAACCAGAGGCTCCTGCTGGAAGCAGAAGCAATTTGCCACGAGACACATCTTCAGAGACTGTACACTCTCATGTGTGCAGCACAGTGACCCTTTGAGAATTGCCTCTCTGGATTATTTTTTGCTCTCATTGCCATCCTATCCTTTTGCTAAGCATCCCTCACTGACTTCCTACAGCAGTGAGTTCTATAGGCCAATTATGTGAATTGTTTTGAATTTACATCAAATATCACCTTGTTCTTGCTATGAAACAAAATAGAGATGCTGTTGAAAAACCTGTGGCTAACCAGGTTTTTCCAACCCACTGTCCCACCTGCTTCCCAACCCCATGACTGGTGGTGTGCAGATAGAGCTGTACTGCTCCAGGACCAGGCGTTCCCCTGGGCCTCCTAGCAACTCCTGTCTCCCAGTCTGCAGCAAGTACTGTTGTCCAGTTTGTGCAAGGTTTTCCAGTATCAGGAACTTTACTGGCTTTAACAGTGAATTGTGATCTGTAAGAAAAAGTTTTGCC
The DNA here is from genome assembly GCA_025345505.1 of Todiramphus chloris collaris. Taxonomy (NCBI): domain Eukaryota; kingdom Metazoa; phylum Chordata; class Aves; order Coraciiformes; family Alcedinidae; genus Todiramphus; species Todiramphus chloris. Next base: position 523,646 of record JANVCC010000120.1, on the reverse strand, counting down.
TTGTGCTGTCCCAGCTGTACCACATCATTGTACAGATGCTCTTGGTTTGCCAGCTATGGATATTCGGGTGTCATCCTTGGTTTACCATTGCCAGGTACCATCTACAGGCTCATTTTAAAGCCATTCGGGTTGTTTAGCATCTCCAGCCCACCAGCACACGGTCTGTTTCTGATTATGTTGCTTGTCCACTGGAGAAAAAAAATGGCATAGCAAATGATAGACCAGTATGAGCAAGGAGTTTCTCCTGAGGAATAGGGAAAGTTCATGCCAACAGTTTCTTTCCCTCTCAGCTTCTCAGATCCTTGGGACCTTTACCTTCCCAATCAACACTGCCATAGCCTCTCCTGAAAAAATTCAGAGCCAACAATCTTAATTTCTGCCTGGTGTGGAGACTGGTTATTGCTGTAATCACAGCAGGAACACGGGGGTCTTGCCAAGCCACACCGTGAGTTTGGTGGGTGAGAAGCGAGTCCTGGCTGGGTGCCCACAGCAGCACACGGGCAGCAGGACAGCTCAGCTGATGACTCCGGTCCCCTGTTTTGTCCACACGGACAGTTCCTTCCCAGGCACTATTTCCAGAGCTTTTCCAAGGATTTTGAGGAACTCTAGAAAACTCAGGCAGTCTGTCAGGTCTCTGCCACGGCTTGACACTCCTCTATGCCAACATGCACCAGATGGTCAGACATGTTCTCACCAGCGTCTTGTCTTCTGCATCCCACCAGTGATAAGTCATCAAAGTGTAGGGTTCTGCAGAGGGACTGAGCTGCAGAGCTCCAGCACCACTCTTTTCCTCCAGCATGCTCAGGAGGATCCTCCAGCTCAGAGCAGCACAGGTAGGACATGTCATTTGAAAACACAGCAGATGCACAGGTCATGCTCAGGTAACGCACTCAAGCAGGCACTCCGGGTGTGCTAGCTGTTTTCTTTCATGATTGGATTTAGCCTACGAGGAAGGAAGATCCTAAATCGATGCTAGCAGTGTGCAAGCTGGTGCCTTTTGTTATGGTAATGCCATGTAGACAGTGGGTGTGCATCCAGCTGTGTGTCCTTCCTTGCAGATGTTTGCTTCCTCTGCTCCCCACAGCAGCTTCTTGGGGAAGGATTGCTCCTTCGGTCCCAGGAGAAATGTACCGCTAAGAAAGGACCGATCTTCCTTAGAGGGCTGGAGATCGGTTCAGACCCATCCAGAAACCAGGCTGAGTTCCCAGCACTGAGGCTGGAGGCAGAAATGCAGCGCGGGCGCAATCCCCGGAGGGCAGCGGCCAGCACTGGTGGAGGGCACCTGCCTTGCCCTGCGCTGTGTGTGCCACGAGATTCCTTAGACCCAAGAGGTGACCTCTGTGCTCTGTGAGTCACCCCTACTGCTTATTTGGTCTACAGGCCTTGCTTCTCTATAGATGGTCCTATTTGACTGGAGAAGGGAGCAAAAGAAAATACTGGCAATTCTCCATTTGAAGAACTGGTTCTTCAAACACTGAATAAATTCCCCAACTTAAAACCACTGTAAACATTTTTCTTACAACCAAACTTTACTTTTTCCACAGAGATGGACAGAACTGGAGCTGGGAGATCCCGGTACAGAACACTGATTGATTTTGCCATGATGATGAATATAGAGAGAGCAGGAAAGAGCTGGCATCGTGAATCTTGAGCTGCGCTCCCTTTCTCCCCATGGGTCAGGCGATTTGTGCAGCGAAATCTCATGACTCAAGAGATTCTCTTCTTTGGAATTAACATTTTCATTGGTTTCCCTCTCAAAAAAACACAACTTCCAGGGCACAAAAGCACCTAGAGAAGACGCTGGTGCTTTTCAGCCAGACAATATCGTGCGTAAATTATCAGGCCAGAAATTTACACAATAAAGCAAGTCCATCTTCAAGAGACTGGCTGTTTGTGTCGCCTCTTCAGAGCTGACACTGACAGAACGAAACAAAAGAGAAAGAGCTCTTATTCTCTCAGCTGAGAGTGCCATTATTCTTCAAAGGGAGGGAGTGTGGGATTTTATGACAGCAAATGCACCACACTAAAATGGACACTCTTTGAGAACAGCTCATCAGGAGAACGCGCTGTACATCTCAACCGCAGCCAAACAACTCCAACATCATTACAGATCTTCAAGAACTATGAATCTGATGCAGCCAAGACAGAGATCTGGATTTTCACAGTGACCTTCTGTCAAGAGACAAAGAAAACCCATTTGAAGTGCTGCTTCTTTTCTTTAAAGTGTATTTTCATCTCCTGACAACTGTTGGCTTATCTAGCACATCCAAGAGACCACTTGCCGTACAAACAACATGCTCCTGCAGTCCAACACCATCACGTTTGCTTTACTTGCATTTACTTTACAAAGCCTTTCTTAGGACTATAATTTTGGAAGAATGAGGGTTATTTCTCCTAGTATAGTTCTGAATCTGGAAAGCAAGTTTTAGTGTAAATTAGAGTAAGAAACAGTGCTTCACCAAAACTTGTAGTACCAATCATTGGAATTTCCTACATTCTGTTTCAGAATAGTTTCTGTCACCAATGAGGTTCATCTGGGGAGTGTCTGTGCCACCCTCAGTGACCTCTCCAACGCCTGCCACCTTTGTCACAGGCCCTATTTGTGCTCACCAAAGATCTGTTGAATGCGAGAAGTGTTTTAACAGTTCTGGTGTTTGCCCACCTGCCGTTTCAAGCAGATCAGCAGCCAAACCGACCTCAACAAACTGCTCGTGTGCTTAGAGCTGAATGTTGCACATACAGGTGGCAGCCACAGCCCTGCTCCGTATTTACCGTAACTTTGACCTGTTGTGGGCACTTCTGTATTGGGAAATTCGCTTCTGTATTGGGCATTTCTCAAAGGGAGGTATTATACGCTTATTACACACACACTGACTTCTTTATCCTTACAGAGCATGACCTCAGATTTTTTTATTCAAAGTTTGAATGTACTTTCCTTAAAATACTACAGCTTCTGCAGCAGGTAGCAGAAATGGATATAAAGTTCTTTACTCCTGATTTGAAAGCTGGCATTGCATTCCCAGCTGAAGAAAAACAGCTAAGTTGAGAAACTGCAAAAATTTTCATTTTAAAATGTAAAGAGTTTTCAACATTTAAAAAAGCTGTTTCTAATATTGACAGTTGTTCTCCTCCTACTTTATATTCTGATGTTGCTAAAGTAATTATTTTGTAATCTCTGTGAATACACATTGAAATAGTCATGCCTTTTATATAAAAATACCTCATCTTCATTGCACTTATCGTACAGAAATGGACACACCAACAGATTCACTATCAAAACTCTGGAACACAAATCAAATACTGAACTGGAACAAATCAAAACTGAATTGCTTCAGTGAGATGACGTGTCTACGTCCCCCACCTACCTGAAGCCAGCAAGAACACTTCCTCTCAGTCACTGATTGGGTTTTGCCTTTGACCGAAGCCTTAAATAAGGACTTGCCTGTGTGATAAACGTTCACGGTAACTTTGTTAATTTATTGGGAGGCACTGTTAGCAGTGAAGCAATTTTCTTCTTCAGAGGCTGCGTTTTCAGGTATCGGGGCTGTTTAAACCACCACAGTGAAAATGACTTCATTATCTTCAGGACTGGTGCAAATGGTGATCTTGGAGGTCTTTTCCAAACATGACAATCCCGTGATTCTGTAAAATGTTTCTGTTTATTGACTACAATAGTTTTTTAAAGTTCAGATATGAACTTTAGTTCACAGTAGTTTAAAGTTCAGATACGAACTCCAGTGATGGCATTAAAAAAACACCTATAATTTAACTCATTAATATATTTTAAGCTGAAATTAAAATGGGAAAAAATAAACTGATTTTACAGTCTTAGTTTGATTAAAATTAGCTATCTGACCAACCAAATCATACAACTGATTATTTATTTAAGTTAAATTGCTCTGCTGTCTTGAAAAAGGCATTTCCCCAGGATATAGGCACCATGTTTTGAAAAGCAATTTAAAGCAGCGTTACACGGGAAGAATCTCGCAATTGTGTCTGACAGCTCTACAGTAACGGAAAGATATGGGTTTAATTGCAAATTGTTATGTATTCCTTCCAAACACTTGCTCATTATTCTCCGTTTTATTGACTACTTATACATTCTAGGCCTTTCAGAAAGCCCAGAGCATTCACAGCCTTTCAGAAGCACTACAGCAGGACCCAGCTAACAGGGCTAACGAGGTCAATCTAACCAGGCCGCAAGCGCCAGCCGCCTCCGTCTGCACGCCCACAACCACAGGTTATGATCAAGACAGTCCCGGCCACCCCTGGTCCCACAGCCCCCCTGTCCTGCTGCACCCCCCGTCCCGCAGCACCCCCGTCCCACAGCCCCCCCTGTCCCGCAGCCCCCCTGTCCCGCAGCACCCCCTGTCCCGCAGCACCCCTGTCCCGCAGCAACCCTGTCCCGCAGCACCCCTGTCCCGCGTGCCCTGGGTGAGGCGGCTGAGGACGGGCCGTTCTCACAGCACCCAGGCCCCTGGCTCGGCTCATCCGGGCCACAGCTCCCCCCCACAGCCAGTCCCCCCCAGCCAGTCCCCCCACTTCCCAACCAGTTCCCCCAGTTCCTCCCCCCACAGCCAGTCCCCCCACTCCCCAACCAGTCCCCGTCCCCCCCCGTGCCAACCAGTACTCCACCTCCGCAACCAGTCCCCATCCCCCCCAACGTTCCTCTAGTCCCCCCCCAACCAGTCCCCAACCAGTCCCCCCCAGTCCCCAACCAGTGCCCATCCTGTCCCCTCCCCAGCCAGTCCCCCCAAAACCAGTCTCCCCCCCAACCAGTAGCCCCCCCCGCCCCAACCAGTCCCATCCCATCCCATCTCCTTCCCAACCAGTGGCCCCATTCCCCCCCCCAACCATTCCCCTTCCCCCCCAG